>CM070497.1:38994551-39029551 GCA_036324585.1 Champsocephalus esox
TATCTGTTTGGAGATGTTGCTATATGTTACTTCAGAGTTTTGATCTCCCTTCTGTCCGCTATGTACCTTGAATTCTCTACGCTGGAGATAAGGCAAGTCCTTTAAGGAAACCATCTTCTCAGTGTCAGCCTTCTGTGATTTGATGTGGTGTGTTGTGGTGTTGGCTCACCTATGCTCTGGTACTTACTGCGTGCTTGCCATATCTTTGTGGTGTTGTAGCTTCTTGACTAGCTCTTTGTACATTAGCTGGAGCTGCTCTACACTTTGGGTAGTTATGTCTGTGTTAATGTCAGTGGGTGGTTGTGTAAAATTGACTGTTGTGTGTGTGCAGTACTATGTCTGGCAGTTAACGTGTCACTGTTAGCATGTGAAGATGTAGTGGCATTACTTTCCCTGACAGGTGAAGCTGTGAATGTGTTCCGTTTGTGTGCTACCCCATTTGTGACAAAATCTGAATCAACATTATGGATGATATTACACACAAGGTCATTTAACATTAGAAATTGACTCATATCTTCATCTTCAGAACTCAGTAGTTCCTCAGACTGCATATAAGTTAAGATATAGTCCACTCAACCTTCTTCATCAGTAGACTCTAAGTCGTGTGTACCTGAACTGTCTTTTGCGATTTCTCAGGCAAGCTGTTAGACCTCGATGCCTGAGAGATTGAACAGTTTCTTTCTTGATGCTCCAAGCGAGTTCTTTGCGTGCTATGGACATGACGTACGATGGCTCGACACAGTAGCAGTGCGGTTCCCTTGGCAGAATGAAGACCCTCCTGGCTCTGTTCTCCCCTTGTGGACACCCACCAGCTGTCGTCACAGACGCAGTCACCTCACCTTGGCCTCGTAGTTCTGATATCTCTGGATCTGCTCCCCTTGATTTGTGAAGACAGATCCCGGACGAGACCCCACAATTTGTTACGGGTCCCAAAAGCTTGGGTACCACAGCAACAATAAAGATATCTGTCGAAAACAGAAAAGTGCAGCAGCAAGGATTATACACAGGATCCGGTTGATCGTCTGGATTGCTTCTGAAGAGGGGGCGGAAGTGTCCCCCCTAAAATAACCCAGGTGTCAACGCTCACCTGCCAAAGGTTCCACCTTGGCGCTACTTATTCTTACTGTTTCTCAAACAGTACAGATAAACCATCAAATGATATGAATGTCATCAAAATAAATACAGATAAGGTTGAGCTTTTCAAAACAATACATTCACTGTTTAGCAAAAATAAATAAAAGTAAACACACAAATAATTGTAAAATGTTTGGGGTGTACCACACGTACCTGTCTAGGGACTATAGATAGAAGTGATCTTAATCTGGCATTAATCATCCCTTCTTTGAGATTCATGTATTTATATGCATGGTCCTTGTTTATTAAACACATAATAATATGAACAGTATTTAGGATCATTGTGACGGTCCAGATTCCTAACTGTTTCTTTCTCATATTTCAGGAGGAGGCTGGAGGAACCTGAACCCAGCTGTGTGTCCATGAAGAGTGACTGGTCTATGGACAAACCTACATGTTTCAGGGGGAGGCTGGAGGAACCTGAGCCCAGCTGTGTGTCCATGAAGAGTGACCGGTCTATGGGGAAACCTATTCACTTCAAAGATGGACGACCCTCTGTTGGTCAAAGGTGAGGATTGGAAGTTGATAACCCCTTCATGGTACCTGCTGCTCTGCTTTCAGGTTGTATTGACCCAGCTAAGAAAGTGTGGCTCTGTTGAATGTTCTTGGTGAGACACTTCTCTGGTTTCTTTCTAATAAAAGCAGCTTTGAGCATTTATAAGGCGTATCAGGTTTTAAAGCTTTAAGCACCTAAACACCGTGACAAGCTCCTCGTCTGTGTGAACCAACTTGACAATAAACCTGTTTCTGAATTAGGGATGCCAGAAACTGAACATGATCAAATTCGAAAATCGGACAGCCCTGGCGAATATTAATCGATAATTTAATGATATCACTGTCCTTTACCTTTGTACCGATTTGTGTGTGTTTAACGGTATACATGTACACACTATGTTATTTGGGATTCATTTTAACAGATCAGCTTTTTTCAGTGGTTGACAAAGTTCAATATAATTCTACAGCAGAAAAACAAACTCTTTGGGATTAGCAGGAGGACTAAACATTTACTACTACAGGAAGTTACATCAAGGACCTTCTGTTTGTCTGTATGGACGGACATAATGTGAGTTATTTCTTCATGATTCCTTACAGAGAGGACCAGCAGAACTCAGAGGTTCCCAGAGGTCAGTCTGCCCAGCAGCATCAGACTCAGCTGGACTCCACATTTATGGTCTGTACATGAACTACAGCTACTCTACATCTTTTCTGATCACAACTAATTCCATGATCCAATTGTGATTTCCAGTTCTCTTAGTTTGATTGTGTTGTTCACATCTTCTGTTCCAGCTACTGGAGGACCACATCATCACTTTCGTGAAGAACGAGCTGAAGAAGATCCAGAAGGCTCTGAGTTCAGATTACCCAGAATGCTTAGAGAGTCCGAGTGAGGATGAGGAGGTGTTGGACGGTGAGGATGAAGAGCAGAGGAGGAGCAGCAGAGAGGCATTTCTGAACATCTCACTGCACTTCCTGAGGAGCATGAAGCAGGAGGAGCTGGCTGAGCGTCTGCAGAGCAGTGAGAGGGTTTCTATAGAGATTTAACAAGCTGGATAAATGTTGACTCACGTCTCAAGAGATGGAACAAAATATGTGTCCTGCTCTATCGAAATCAGTCGCATTGACCCGAAGACACATTTTGAGTTGTATACACTGCTGAAAAGAGGATATTTTCTAGCTTTCTAATGATATCAGGATTGTTGTTGTTCTCCAAATATTAAGTGAAATATGTCACATTATATAATGACTGTCACCGAGTCATCATTCTGAGAAAAAGGCCTTCAAAGTTTCCTCTCTCTGGAATCCATCGATCTGATTGATTATTAAGCAAATGATCAAAATACTACGGAGGGAAGATATTTTCGTTTGGATTACTGGTCTGGGGGAAGCTCGCGAGTGTGTGTGTGTGTGTATACGTGTGTGTGTTTGTGTAATTTTGCGTCTGTTTGTATTGTGTTTGTTTCCCGGGGAAAACACTCACGAGAAACACCGGCTGTTGTTTTGCCTGCTGTGATGTTAAATTACTCCGTTCTTGCTTATGCCGTTACAAGCTTCAAAGTTGTATTTATCTTCTGAATTTGCAGAAAAAAGTTTAATATTCTGAAAACCAAGACTTTGTTTAATTGAAATCAGATGAAAACAAACTGTAACGGACCCTGCCGTATTATTTACTATACGCCTTACTTCATAATGTCAGCCGGAGGGAGGGGGGCAGCGCTGCGGAAGAGCAGATTGCGAATGAGAGGTGCCTGTCATCTTCCCTTTACAAGCTTAAAGAATGTATTTATCGTGTGAGTTTTGTTTTTTACGCAAATCCACGTTTATTTTGAAATGAGCCGCTGCGACTTCCGACTGATTTCGATAGAGTGGGTCACATATATTCAGATCTTCATTCTTTAAGGATTCCTTTGACCTATTGATCTGCTTTGTTGTGTGTTCATTCAGGAAGTCGTTCTGGAGCGTGTCAGCGTAAACTGAAGTCTAACCTGAAGGAGAGGTTCCAGTGTGTGTTTGAGGGCATTGCTAAAGCAGGAAACCCAACCCTTCTGAACCAGATCTACACAGAGCTCTACATCACAGAGGGGGGGTCTGCAGAGGTCAACGCTGAACATGAGGTCAGACAGATTGAAACAGCATCCAGGAAACCAGACAGACCAGAAACAACCATCAGACAAGAAGACCTCTTTAAAGCCTCACCTGGAAGAGATGCACCAATCAGAGCAGTGCTGACAAAGGGCGTGGCTGGCATTGGGAAAACAGTGTTAACACAGAAGTTCACTCTGGACTGGGCTGAAGGCAAAGCCAACCAGGACATCCAGTTCATATTTCCATTCACCTTCAGAGAGCTGAACGTGGTGAGAGAGAACAAGTACAGCTTGGTGGAACTCGTTCATCACTTCTTCCCTGAAACCAGAGACGCAGGAATCTGCAGGTTCGATCAGTTCCCGGTCGTGTTCATCTTTGACGGTCTGGATGAGTGTCGACTTCCTCTGGACTTCCTCAACATTGAGATCCTGACTGACGTCACAGAGTCCACCTCAGTGGATCGGCTGCTGACAAACCTCATCTGGGGGAAGCTGCTTCCCTCTGCTCGCCTCTGGATAACCACACGACCTGCAGCAGCCAATCAGATCCCTCCTGAGTGTGTGGACATGGTAACAGAGGTCCGAGGGTTCACTGACCCACAGAAGGAGGAGTACTTCAGGAAGAGATTCAGAGATCAGGAGCAGGCCGGCACCATCATCTCCCACATCAAGACCTCACGAAGCCTCCACATCATGTGCCACATCCCAGTCTTCTGCTGGATCTCTGCTTCAGTTCTGGAGGAGGTGTTGAAAACCAGAGAGGGAGGACAGCTGCCCAAGACCCTGACTGAGATGTACATCCACTTCCTGGTGGTTCAGTCCAAAGTGAAGAGCATTAAGTATGATGGAGGAGCTGAGACGGATCCACACTGGAGTCCAGAGAGCAGGAAGATGATGGAGTCTCTGGGGAAACTGGCTTTTGAGCAGCTGCAGAAAGGCAACCTGATCTTCTACGAGTCCGACCTGACAGAGTGTGGCATCGATATCAGAGCAGCCTCAGTGTACTCAGGAGTGTTCACACAGGTCTTCAGAGAGGAGAGAGGACTGTACCAGGACAAGGTGTTCTGCTTCGTCCACCTGAGCGTTCAGGAGTTTCTGGCTGCTCTTCATGTCCATCTGACCTTCATCAGCTCTGGAGTCAACCTGCTGTCAGAAGAACCAACAACATCCCAGCAGTCTAAAGCCTTTAGACCCAAACCTAAACTCTCACATCTCTACCAGAGTGCTGTGGACCAGGCCTTAATGAGTCCAAACGGACACCTGGACTTGTTCCTCCGCTTCCTCCTGGGTCTTTCACTGCAGACCAATCAGAAACTCCTACGTGGTCTGCTGACACAGACAGGAAGTAGCTCAGAGACCAAAAAGAAAACAGTCCAGTACATGAAGAAGAAGATGGATGAGGGTCTGTCTGCAGAGAGAAGCATCAACCTGTTCCACTGTCTGAATGAACTGAATGATGGTTCTCTAGTGGAGCAGATCCAACAGTCCCTGAGTTCAGGAAGTCTCTCCACAGATAGTCTGTCTCCTGCTCAGTGGTCAGCTCTGGTCTTCATCTTACTGTCATCAGGAGAAGATCTGGACGTGTTTGACCTGAAGAAATACTCTGCTTCAGAGGAGGCTCTTCTGAGGCTGCTGCCAGTGGTCAAAGCCTCCAGGAAGGCTCTGTGAGTACAGAAACATTCATATATCAGGACTTAAATATTCAGTTCATTATTTTAACATATTGCTTGTTTTCTCTTTTTCAGACTGAGTGGCTGTAAGCTGTCAGAGAGAAGCTGTGAAGCTCTGTCCTCAGTCCTCAGCTCCCAGTCCTCTAGTCTGAGAGAGCTGGACCTGAGTAACAACGACCTGCAGGATTCAGGAGTGAAGCTGCTGTCTGCTGGACTGGAGAGTCCTCACTGCACTCTGGAGACTCTCAGGTCAGGATTTTTCAGTCTAATTTTGTTACGCTTTACTTTCACACTTACGTCTTCACCTTTAAGTTTTGCCACATGTTCAAAAATGTGACTTTAAATCAAAGAACTGTGCAAAAATGATTGTGGTTAGTTAGAAAAATCGGATCAGACAAGTATCTTATGAGTGCGATGGACCTTGGTTCATTCTGTTCTGTCCCATATTTATAGCTTTGTGACGATAAATGCAGATTTGTTCTTGCTGATTGTTTTCCTTTATTAGACTGAGTGGCTGTGAGCTGTCTGAGAGAAGCTGTGCAGCTCTGTCCTCAGTCCTCAGCTCCCAGTCCTCTAGTCTGAGAGATCTGGACCTGAGTAACAACGACCTGCAGGATTCAGGAGTGAAGCTGCTGTCTGCTGGACTGGAGAGTCCTCACTGCACTCTGGAGACTCTCAGGTCAGGATTAGTCAGTCTTCTAAATGGTCTCTTCCCAAATATATTTAGATAGTTATGTCTAGTCAACTGTCAAGCATTTTAGACACATTTTATTCTGCCTCTGATAAATGGACTTTACTTTCACACTTTAGTTTTCACCTTTAAGTTTTGCCACAATTTAAAAATGTGACATAAAGGCCCTGACACACCAAGCAGTCACCAGAGAACTCACCGACGGCGACTGTTGCGTCGGCGTGTTCTCCTGCGTGTCGGCCATGTGTCGCACTGGAACACACCGCAAAGACTTCAGCCGAGCACGTACGAACTGCGCATGCGTGAGTGGCAATAACTCTCCTTACCAGCAGGCGGCGGTAGTGTGTATTCGTCATTCAAAAGAGGCAACAACCGGAAGCCAGAGAAGAAGAACAGACTGCGTGATTTAAACAAACAACAAATAGCTTGTGCGTTCCATTTTCACTCTTGTCCATCGAAAACATGTTTCGTGCGGTACTGGAGCTATCAGCCATTGGAGTGTTGCTCGTGGAAGACATTCTCAAGCAACCGTTTCGCTTCTCATGCACTGATTCGCTAGCTGAACAGCCAATCAGAGGGATTTCTTTGTCCGACTGCCTGTGGCCGACGCACGGCCGATTCAACATGTTGAATCGGCCGTGCGTCGGCCATGAAAGGCCAAATAAGGCGTATCACGGCCATGGGCGGCGCCAGGATTTTTTTTCTGCAGTAGCTTTGCAGTTGCTATATGACAGCACGGCGTTGCTAGTTAATTTTCAAAATAAATAAACAAACAATACCAGTGGGCCAAGCACGAGCCTGTTCATATTGTAGGGTTCACCGCTATTCAAGATCACATATCACGAGCCTTCAATGTCGAAAACGTTATTTTTATTTTCTGGTATTGACGGCCACAGCCACGCCTATACAGAACCAATCTATAGTATAACACTCATTAGGCTTGTTTGAGACACATTGCGGCTCGCCTCGAAAGTAGACGAGAGTAGCCGATCGCAGCCGGGGGAGGTGTCAAAAAGCTCGTCTTAAGTCGGACAGCTCGGAGTCGGCTTGACTCGCTGGGTTTGCAATGGCGGAAATTGCGTTGGCGTTTTTCGTTGCAAATGAAGTGGATGCAATAGAAATCCCACATGTATTGTATGGACATGGGCGGCGCCAGGATTTTTTTGCTGCAGTAGCTTAGCAGTTGCTATATGACAGCACAGCGTTGGTAGTTAATTTTCAAAATAAACAAACAATACCAGTGGGCCAAGCACGAGCCTGTTCATATTGCAGCGTTCACCGCTATTCAAGATCATTCAAGCCTTCAATGTCGAAAACGTTCTCTTTATTTACAGAACCAATCAATAGTGTAACACTCATGACTTTCACGTGACACACACCGGAAAACACACACACACACACCTGGAAGGGGCGGTCTCTCCCTAACTCCCACCAACAACATTGCCTAAATAACGCACTTTTCCTCCTCCTCCTCCTCCTCCTCCTCCTCCTCCTCCTCCTCCTCCTCCTCATTCTCAGTTCCCTGTGTTAGATCTCACTGTCAGCACGCCTCGAACAATGCGCCCTGCCGGAAAATACAACACATTCTTGATTCATTTAAAATGACAATTTGTAACTGAGAGGAGCGACTGCTAATTTCTGCCGAGATGCTCAAAGGGTGAGACGCTGTGTCTGAGAATCACTGACTAGCAGAATTTGTATATTCTGGAGTGGAGCTCTGCAGAGAGCAGGGTGGAGGACATGAGGGACAGTGGATCATCACGGTGCGGAGAGGAGCAGCGCTAGTTCCACTAGTTCCACTGCAGCTCGTGGTAGCAGCTAGCTGGTCCTGCTGCTGCGGGTGCAGCGGGTCAGTTAGCGGGGGCACCTGTTCTTCGTGGTCCCAATCCTCCCGGTTTTCATAGTGAACATCGGGATCCTTGTGGATAGCAGGGTTGTCCGGCTGGACCGGCTCCGTTGGAGATCGCGGTCGTTTGCGCTGACTTGTGACTGTGAGAAATGTTTCCATTTTCGATCTACTGAGAATTAGCTAAGTAACAGTTCACGCAGTAAATTACAACGACCCGCCCCTGATAGATCCCGCGAAAATATATCATATTTATACACATTCTCGCGGGCTGAGAGAATGTGTATAAATATGATACATTTTCTTATCAAAACAATGGGGTTGCTAAGCCGTTGCTAGGCCAATTGTTGGAGTTGCTATAGCAACTGCTAGATACCCCCTGGCGCCGCCCCTGATCACGGCTGACGGTGCGGGATACACCAAATTGAGTTTGTGCGACAGGGCACGCTTCGTCGTCCGACTAACGAAAACGGCCGAGTTCGGCCTGGTGTGTCAGGGCCTTTACATGCAAGAATTGTACAAACATTATCGTGGTCAGTTAAAAAAATCTGAACAGACAAGTATCTTATAATTGGGATGGACCTTGGTTCATCCTGTTCTTCCCCATATATATAGCGTTGGGACTATGATCGTTGGAATGATAAGTGCGGATTTCTTCTTGTTGATTATTGTCCCTTCAGACTGAGTGGCTGTGACCTGTCAGAGAGAAGCAGTGAAGCTCTGTCCTCAGTCCTCAGCTCCCAGTCCTCTAGTCTGAGAGAGCTGGACCTGAGTAACAACGACCTGCAGGATTCAGGAGTGAAGCTGCTGTCTTCTGGACTGGAGAGTCCACACTGTACTCTGGAGACTCTCAGGTCAGGACTCATAAACATATTAAGTTACCTCCTGAATAAATATGTATATGTTGGGCTGCTGTAGCCCATGGGGGAAGTATGTTTTTCAAAACATGGTATTGAACTGCTCGTCACTTTATTAAAGCTTAAGCTAAAATAACATTCATGATTACTGGATACATTTCTATGTTTTCTTTACTCAAATATTTGATTTAATAAGATGTGATTGGCCAATCTTTACAGCCTATAGATTATAATTTACTTTGGCTTTCCATCTGTTTTGCCCAGCAAAACACTTTATCTCAACATCTTATTCACTTTACATTTTGCAATTTTATTATAACATTTGCTTTAAATCCAACTATTATAAAAAATTATCTCGGTCAGTTGAAATAATGGTGTTTAGGGGATTACGTAATAAATATGATGGACCAAATGTTACACTTTGTTTCTCCTATATGTGGTAAATGCAGAGTTTTCTTTTAATATATATTTCATTGTCCCTTCAGACTGAGTGTCTGTAAGCTGTCGGAGAGAAGCTGTGAAGCTCTGTCCTCAGTCCTCAGCTCCCAGTCCTCTAGTCTGAGAGAGCTGGACCTGAGTAACAACGACCTGCAGGATTCAGGAGTGAAGCTGCTGTCTGCTGGACTGGAGAGTCTACACTGTGAACTGAAGACTCTCAGGTTAGAGTTCATCAACATGGCTACTTACATTGGGATTTACATTAATGGATATACATGTAACCTGCAAAATATTGCATTTTCTTTAGGGCTGTCAGTCGATTAAAATAGTTAATCGCGATTAATCGCAAATTAATCGCACATTTTTGATCTGTTCTAAATGTACCTTAGAGGAATATTGTTCAAGTTTTTAATACTCTTATCAACATATGAGTGGACAAATATGCTTTATGCTAATGTTGGATTAGCATAAAGAGATGGATCGTTGGAGCTATGTGCAACTCAAGGCATATGCTCGAACGGGAGCTGCCTGGACGCTGCAATCATGTTGCACTATCCTGAGTGTGCTGACTTGTCGTACAATGTCCCGCTGTCTGCTTCCTGCATCAAGTCAAGTGCTCGGCGCAGTTGTGTGGATAGAGCGCTCCTCTGTTTTCATTTAAACAGCTCCTTATATCCGTTAGCGCAGCTAGCTAGCACCAGATGCTAACAACAACAATGCACGTAAGGTCTCTCTCTCGCTCGGGCCACACACACATACACACACACACACACACACACACACACACACACACACCCTCCTGGTCCTCCCGATGGCCAGTCGGTGCCTGCCGGTGAGCGTGGAAGTGTGGTCTGCTGCAAGCGGGCAGCAGGAGCGGGGCTGTCAGCATCAGCTTGTAGATGGTATTTTAAACTCGATGCGCTCTGAAACTACGGGGCGGCCGAGGACAAAAAATACACATGCGTTACTCGCGTTAAAATAATTAGTGGCGTTCATTTTTTTTTGCGTTATTAACGCGTTAACTTGACAGCCCTAATTTTCTTATATGTTATCCAACCTGTCAAGTTTATTTAGTTATGTTATTTTGTGTGTTCGCAGGCTGTCAGGCTGTCTAGTCTCAGTGGAAGGCTGTGTTTATCTGGCTCTGAGATCCAACCCCTCCCATCTGAGAGAGCTGGACCTGAGCTACAATCATCCAGGAGACTCAGGAGAGAAGGTGCTGTCTGCTGGACTGGAGGATCCACTCTGGAGACTGGACACTCTCAGGTATTATAAACGAGTCTGACTCCTCACTCCAGCACTGTATGCTCCGTGTCACTGGTCTGTCCCGTTTCAGTTTCTGCTTGTAAGCAGACAGCAGCAGCAGTGAGAAGTGGTCTGATTTGCCGAATGGGCGAAGGAGAGGAAGAGCCTTATATCCATGTCGGAAAGTGGAATGAACATGGTCCAGTGTATTTCTGCCGCGCGTCGGGCAGCTGATGTGTTGAAAGTATCTTGGCAGAACTCATATTGGCGGTGTTAAAATCCACTGCAACAATCCAAGCCGCCTCTGGCCGCGAAGTCTCCGTCCTGTCAATCACTCCAAACAGCTGAGCGAGTGCTGTGTTGTTGTCAGCGTGAGGCGGAATATACACAGCTGTAATCACGACGGATTAAAATTGTCTTGTGATAGAGATTTTGAGGGACAACTGGTCCGCTTTCCGAATCTCCGCGCGTCCCTAACAAGCTGGTTATCAAACAGGAAGGAATCCAGAACATACAAGTATCCGTTAAAACAATAATCTATTTTAATGGTAATATAACAATGCAATACAATCAATACATTACCATACAAAGCCATATCATATCATATGCATAATGTCAGGAGTATGCCTACTCCTGGCCCTTGTTCACGGGCTGCCACGACCTTCCAGTCCGGGCGGCGCGAGAAGAGAGGGAGAACAAAAAGATGCATGGCTCTCAAATACCAACAGAAACAGGAAGGGGTGGAGTTTACTCAGCCTCCACACACACACACCCCCCCCCCACATTCCAGAGACCTCAGATGTGTCTTAAAGGATATTTAAGATAACACAAATATTTCATCTCTCATATCTCCAACTTCTGGTTACACAGAATACAAAGTAATTAAACCCACACATATACTATTCAAGATATCTAGACTTCCCTGAAACATGACATGCTAGAGATCTTAAGCAGAATATACTCTTCCCCCACCTAGCACCATGTGCTGCATGCCTACACCTCCCCCACAGGGCAATAAAACCCTGTTTACTCTAAACAGCCCTTGTTTAGAGCCATTTTAGTCCTCACCTTTATGAAAGGATAAAACGGAGAAATCAATATAAAACACAAACACAAGTATGGTTTGAACAGTATTCACTTAACTGCTACTATTGATAATTACCAGAGAAACTCAAGGGACCTCTTTTAATATCTGGAAATTGCAACAAGACTTTCTGCCATTTCAAATGTAACACACTTCTTAAATATCAGATGCTGCAATCCCACTTTTGCACTCTTTTAAAAGAGTGCAACTTACACAAGGCACTTTGAAACATATCTACTGTGTCTGTCCCCCAATATCGTATAAATCCATCAGAAACTGAGATCCAAAGTACTTGAAATCGTGAAGGAACAGAACATCACTTCCCATGGCAGTGAAGGAACCATGAGGGGGCAGCTGAGTGCTAAGAAGCAGTCTCTTGGTGGTGAATCATCATCAGCCCGCCCCCCCCCAAAGGAATAGCCCACAACGACAGCTGATAGGGAGGGGGAGATGCGGCTTTCCCTTCACGGGTGGAACTGATCAGAGAGAAGTAGACTCCTCTGCTGCCTCGACAAGTCCCCCAGCCCACTGCCAGCCGCTTCCAAGTCGTCTGCTGCATGGATGTCCTCAAGGTCCTTCTCCTCCAGTCCGCTGATGACAGCATCCGTGTCGACCTCCATGACAAGACCCAGATCCGTCCTGATGTCGTCCCCTGGTCCTAGCAGGTGGTTTCCCCGCCGCACACTGGCTCCCGTGGTACGAGCTGTCCCCCTTTCCTCCTATGCGGACGGCCTGAGAGATCCGCTGGGTCACTCGGTCGGGGCCGGAGAGCCTGGGGTTGATCCACTTTGTCCTGATGACCTTCAGCCTCCTGCGTCTCGGGTCCCCCTTTGGCGTCAACAACCTGTGTGGAGAAATCTGATACAAATCCCTCAAGCCTACGCTCCGGGCTCTAGGGCCCTCAGCTGTTTGACCCACCACTGCGTGGCCACTTGGAGCCTGTTGGTGGGGTGTCTTAAAACAACAGACGTCTGTGAACAGGTTTTCCAAATTCATTGTGCAGCTTCAGAATCTTAATACTTGGACTGTGCCAACTAAATAAGAACCCCAACATCTTTAGGTAAACTAAATAACATATTTCAATAGCTCTGCATTTCTGACAAGCATCTGTGTTTATTTTTAAATGAAATCCTTGAGATCCCATTACAAATCTAAATATGATTTGAACTGCTAATGTTTCTGTTAAAGAAACACACTAATGTTATGGTTTCAAAAACAACCAAAATCATGATACTAACAAAGTGAATGGCTTCCTGGTGATACTGCTTCTACCCGTCAGTGCTTAGATATTATCCCGTTGAAAAAATTAATACAGAATTCCAACAAACTGTCATCAAATGTCTTTCTATTATAAATGTAGATTAAATGTATATCCCCATAATGACCTAAACAATAAAGTGTATGGCTCTTACTTCTTTACCAGACTAGTTACATGATGTTGTTTAAATTACATTGTGTCTCATTACATTACTATGTTTTAGCTTAACTGTAAATATGTTCTTTCTACATTTCAAACCTCAGTTACTTTAATACCTGTTGAAACATTAGTTGAAACATTACTCACAGGTCAGCTTCTTCAGTATTCCATTCTGGACTTACATCTCTCACAGTAGCCCCTTGGCCACTGCTTCTGCATCTGTGTTACCTGCTATAACTCAATCAATATTAGAGACATGTCGACATTCATCAAACAGCATCTTATCCCCAGATATGGAGCAGGTCAATTCTAAAACTGTCAATCAATGGTCAGATTGAACAATCGAGTTGGGGCAGCAGGTTCCTTTCAGTCCTTAAATGTACATTGTGAAGTTTACACTCCCCCTTTTTTACACATTATCTCATGTGTAAACAAAATCCTGTATGGGAAGAAAACCTTCAGGTAATAATTGATTATAAGAAAATACCAAACATTTTCCCAAATGTACATCCATCATTTCCACAGTAATCACTTCAGTGAAATTAAGTGTTTCTCTCCATCTTTCAGTCCTAAAAGAAACAGAATCTTCATGTTTTAGTTTGAGTTTCACATTCTGCAAACCGCCACCTCCTGTGGGAGTGAAATATCATCAAGCAGATTAGAAACGGGTCACATGTGTGGTTTCCCCTTTTGTGGAATGTTAGGAAACCTCTCATTCCACATAGAGTCCCAGAAATAATGTGTTTGTCCAAAAACATGCTTGATTAGTCATTGTTTTAAATCATGCAGTAGCACTGATCAGATGCAGACATACACTCACACACACTGTCAGGTTGTAAAGTCAGGTTTGGTCAGGTACACCTCAGAGTCAGTCATTGACAGTGCCTTCTCAAGTGACCCTGTCGGTCAGGGTCAAAGGTCAGTTGGTCTCAGTCTTTGTGGCCATGTGTCGTGCTCTGCAGAGATGTTCCAGCACAGGCCAGCATCCTCCGTCTATAAAAATCTGTATATATGGAGCGCCATTATTTATTAATTCACAATTACAACTATAATGTTCAAGATATCTCCAACCCCTCATTGCTGTTTCCCACATTCCCTGAAAAGTGTCTAGCCAAACATTTTTTCACTTCCTTAGAGTACTACTACTACTGCAATTCATTTACACCTAATTAGTATTAAAATGACTAATAGATCTATTTCAGAAACTTGTGTACATCACTATTATCTTGTGTCAAAACATTACTAGGATCTGTAAAGCTCTGCTATGTATTCCATAACTCATTCTATTAATGTATCTTCAATTATGGTGCACTTAAAGAACAATGTTACCCTCTTTAACAGTGCGTGGAACCTTGGGTGTCCGAACATACAACAATTACTCCCTACTTTATCAAGGATTTAAAAACAGAAGTCATTTCGTATGTCCATCCGAAAGCCCTCCTATGGTAATAACTATGCCACAATGGTGAAACCAGTACCTCAAATTGAAATACTATACTTAGTTTAGAACTAGCTTTCCCTTCAACATGACCTATATAAAGAAATATTTGTCTGATCTTATAGAGCTGTTACTAAAACTCTCCCTTTGAACTGATCAATACTGTAACAAATTAAAACACTACCAAATTCACACTTGAATAAAAACTCTAAAAGAATAATTTGTAAACATGATGAAAAGATTGAAGAATATGGTTCTACTCTGTACTCTGTACTCCTAACTCCAAAACACCCACTACTTAAAGTCTAGTGCATACTTCCATCATGCCCCCCCCCTTTTCTATCAGTGTGTTTTAGAATGATTTTTCACTTCACTTTAATAGTTTTCCTCTTTACCGCTATTTTTAATTTACCAATTGCTTAATTTATGGTTAATACATCTTCTTATCTTCACTTATTTATCAAGTCAATTCAAGTTCTTTACAATACATTAGTAGATACCTTGTGGAGTATTCACAATAACTAATCCCCTCTAGGATATGAAATCCATTCATCTTTAAGCAGATACTATTTCCTTATTTATCTTTTGTTCATGATAACAATGGTACAACAACCACACGTTTTACCCATAGCTAGTTTCTATAACAAGATTATTATGTGTGACATAATAATCAGATGTCTTGTTTGCTAACCAAAAGTAGCAGGACTGAACCCTTGGGATGACCGAAAGGGCCATATTATGGAGCTGTCGGACACTTGCTGCGGAGCCTCCGCTAACTCCCATTTTACACACGCCCCTCCAAGTTTGTAAAATCTTCGGACCCCGCGAGGTCTCGCCGGGGTGTGGGGGGGGTGTGGGGGGGGGTGCTGCTGTACACTATATGGTCCTGCTGTACACTCACTAACTTAGCATGAACTGGCTTTGATATATGGAGTAAGTGGATTGCATATGGTCCTGCTGTACCCTATATGGTCCTGCTGTACCCTCAATAACTTAGCAAGAACTGGCTTTTTTTACCATCATCTGCCTTACACATCCTCCCACACTTGAGTACTCCTCAATCAGACTAAACCCCTCCATGCACACCACCAGAACCAGAACCTCATGCCTCATGCTCTCCGTTCAGCACCACAGAGAGTGCCTCCCTGCTCCTGCTGCTGCTTCTGCACACCTGTGCTTCTGCTGGTGACTCTCTGCGCGTGGCTATCCCTGGGCACCCTGAGGTGTGTGCGGGGTCGGTGGGGTCCACGCCCACGGCCGACAAAAGCTTGGATCAAGGGCTGACTTTCAATAGATCGCAGCGAAGGAGCTGCTCTGCTACGTACGAAACCCCGACCCAGAATCAGGTCGTCTGCAAGTGATTTAGCACCAGGTTCTCCACAAACATGCGGTGGTCAACATGGTCCTGCTGTACACTCAATAACTTAGCATGAACTGGCTTTGATATATGATATACATAAGTGGGCTTGCACATGGTTCTGATGTACACTATATGGTCCTGCTGTACACTCAATAACTTAGCAAGAACTGGCTTTTTTTACCCTCATCTGCCTTACACATCCTCCCACACTTGAGCACTCCTCAATCAGACTAAACCCCTCCATGCACACCACCAGAACCAGAACCTCATGCCTCATGCTCTCCGTTCAGCACCACAGAGCGTGCCTCCCTGCTCCTGCTGCTGCTTCTGCACACCTGTGCTTCTGCTGGTGACTCTCTGCGCGTGGCTATCCCTGTGCACCCTGAGGTGTGTGCGGGGTCGGTGGGGCCCACGCCCACGGCCGACAAAAGCTTGGATCAAGGGCTGACTTTCAATAGATCGCAGCAAAGGAGCTGCTCTGCTACGTATGAAACCCCGACCCAGAATCAGGTCGTCTGCAAGTGATTTAGCACCAGGTTCTCCACAAACATGCGGTGGTTAACATGGTCCTGCTGTACACTCAATAACTTAGCATGAACTGGCTTTGATATATGATATACATAAGTGGGCTTGCATATGTCCTGATGTACACTATATGGTCCTGCTGTACACTCAATAACTTAGCAAGAACTGGCTGTTTTTACCCTCATCTGCCTTACACATCCTCCCACACTTGAGCACTCCTCACTCAGCTCTCACACTCACAGACACCCAGGCTGATGCAGCTGGCTTCTGTAGCCAGTAACACATTCATGTGCGTTGATATCTGGTAATAATGATTGAATGATTGTTCTTATAATGTTTCTTAAATGTTTTTGTATAAATGTATTTGTTCTGCTATATAATATGGAGAGTCTGACAGGAGTTTCACTGTTGAGAAACAGAGAGAGCAGGGGAGAGAGATCTCACGTCTCGATGTATACACACTATGAGTCTGGCAGTATGTCCATTCGCTTCGTTTTCATCTGTAGATGTGAATTGATGTATCGTTTGTACATTTTACTGGTGGAAAACCAAGCTAAATGTCTCGTTACTCTATTGACGAATCTATAAAGCACACTTAATTAACTGGTAGTCAAAATATAATTATTATAATATATATTATAGATATTATAATCTTATACTATTATTATATATATATTGTGGTGCACTTTTTTTTTATTCAAATATTGCTATATCTGCAATCAAAGTCAGTCCCTCCCAGTACTGGGTACTAGTTAATTCCACTATCCCCACTATATTTAAAAAATAAGTCATATATAAAAAAATTATTTAATAAAGTCTGAGTTAACTTTTTTTGAGATCCATAGAAAAGGGGTGAAAATGGAAAAAAAGTATCCGAAAATAGTGTCCCATAAGGCGGGTAGAGTCCCTGTCAACTCCCCTTACATTCCTCCAGAGTCGGAAAAAGCATGTTAACTTTTGGAAGAACCAGAGGAAGGGGTGAAAATGGACAAACAATACATCGAATGACATCTAGAGATCAAGACGAAGCTAACCGAAGTAATCCCAGACTTCTAGCGTGTGAAAAACGTGTGCAAAGTATCCGCAAACGGACCAGTGTTTGTGATGCTAGCTTTGCTGCTAGCGGTTAGCATTTTCAATGGGACATTTTCATATATTTTCCCCCATCAAAATGGACAAACGATACATCGAATGACATCTAGAGATCAAGACGAAGCTAACCGAAGTAATGTACTTTTCAATGGAAAAATACATTGAAATGGCTGCCGTTAGCTTAGCGACTAGCGGGTAGCATAATATTAGTATTTCACACATTCCACTGTTCACCCTGACATAAATTATAATGTAACCCATTATCCCTCTCTTAATAAAAGTATCCCTCTCGCAATTCAACTAATTTTCACATTTCCATTAAAAGGTGGCAAAAGAGCAACGCTTTTCTCAGTACGCCACAGGGCCACTTAGGGACTACAGGGAAAAAAGTCTAGTATATACGAATATATTTCTCAGTATGTATATCAACGGGACATTTTCATATCTTTTCCGCCATCAAAATGTATAAACGACACATCAAATCACATCTACAGACCAAGACGAAGCGAATGGAAGTACTGCCAGCATGTGAAAAACGTGTGTTTTACATTTAATAGTTACAAAATGAATAAACCTATTATACTAACTACCCTAAAGTACTATAACACTAACTATACAATAATCAACTTCAAATATGGAGAGTCTGAGAAGACAACTTTCCACATATAATTATCTCTTGACTAAATATAAAAAAGTTACATGATGCCATAGCATGGGTTCGAACTCACGACCATCCGCACCAATGAGCAACTGCACTGCTTAGAATCTGCCAGCCTTGTGGTGGGGGAGGGGAATACAAATGAAATGGCTCTTAGTACTGTGTACACGGTCGCAGGGTCCCCACATTTTGCAAGCAGGTTCCACACAAGTGCAACAACACACTCTCAAAGGCTCGGAGCGCCAAGCACATTTTTAGAATTTTTTTCAATTTGCTCATTCTTCTCCAGCAAAACCCTGTCTGACTCTACGAGTAACTCAGGATTTTGTGAGAAAGTTTGCCATTTTATTGAAAAAAGGTTCTGGGTGTTCTAGGGTTCCCATACTTCAGATCCCTGATCTGGGCCCTATTTAGACCCCTTTTTGGGCCCTGTGAAAAAATTATCTATTTATATCTCTTTTAGGATTTCACGTTTTTTTAATTAAAAATATTTTATAGGAGCGAACGGTAGCAGCTGGATCCCTGAAATTATACACCAGTGTACTACATATAGCGGGGAACATTTGCTGTGAATATCAATTGCGTCACTCAAATGCTTGATTTTATATCAATATTATTCCAATGAAAAGCTAATTTGTCCAAAAGTGCTACTTATTCATATCTTTTGATAACAACGTCTGATCGGTTCGGGCTCAATGGCTATTCTCCACCTCTAATTATTACGCATCCAATGGTACCCTCCTTGAGTCTCTAGGACCTCAGGGGGCGGAGCTAGGGCAGTCAGACGCCAATGGCAGTAATGCATGATGGCATTTGATTGAAAAAAAGTTCTGGGTGGGCTAGGGTGCCCATATTTCAGATTCCTGATCTGGGCCCTATTTAGAGGCCCCCTGTGAAAAAATTATCTCTTTAGCCTTTTTCAAAGTACTTCAAACACTCACGGAGCACTGCGGCTTCTCAAAAGGCCTTAACGGAAGGTTTTGTTACACTTTAAGC
Source organism: Champsocephalus esox (assembly GCA_036324585.1). Taxonomy (NCBI): domain Eukaryota; kingdom Metazoa; phylum Chordata; class Actinopteri; order Perciformes; family Channichthyidae; genus Champsocephalus; species Champsocephalus esox. The sequence continues at coordinate 39,013,585 of CM070497.1, forward strand.
CGTAACCGTTGACATTTATTCACACCAGAGGCATCCATTTGCATCTGCTCTCCGAGATGGTTAAAATGACATCAAGTTCAAAGCGGTCGGACCTTCCTTTGTGCTATAAAAGGCACCGTACGGCATGAAACCGTGACCTTTGACCTTTGGAGCTTTGTTACATTTCAAGCCGTAACCTTTGACATTAGGAGCAGCGGAGGCATCAATCTGCATGTACTCTTTGAGCCGGTTCTAATGAGAGCAAGTTCAAAGCGGTCGGACCTTCCTTTGCACCGTCGAGAGTACTGTCCGCATTGCGAATGTGACCTCTGACCTCGGTTTTGACCTTGTCCGAGGTCGCAGGGTCCCTATATTTTGCAAGCGGGTTCCACACAAGTGCAACAACACACTCTCGGAGTTAATTTTCTTCCCATCTGCCAACACAAGCCTATCATATGCTATACTCCAGACAGCATTTTGTGAGAAAGTTTGACATTGTATTGAAAAAAAGTTCTGGGTGGGTTACAGTTTACATACTTCAGATTCCTGATCTGGGCCTTATTTAGAGGCCCCCTGTGAACAAATTATCTCTTTAGCCCTTTTCAAAGTACTTTAAACACTCACGGAGCACTGCGGCTTCTCAAAAGGCCTTAACGGAAGGTTTTGTTACATTTTAAGCCATAACCTTTGACATTTAGTCGCACCAGAGGCATCAATCTGCATGTACTTTTTGAGCCGGTTCTAATGAGAGCAAGCTCAAGGCGGTCCGACCTTCTTTTCCGCCGTAAAGGGCACAGTACGGCATGAAAACGTGACCTCTGACCTCGGTTTTGATCTTGTGGAAGGTCGCAGGGTCCCCATATTTTGCAAGCGGGTTCCACACAAGCTAAACAACACACTCTCAAAGGCTCGGAGCGCCAAGCACATTTTTGGAATTTTTTTCAATTTGCTCATTTTTCTCCAGCACGAGCCTCTCAGACTATTCACGTAAATCAGAATTATGTGAGAAATTTTAAATGTTATTGAAAAAAAAATTATGGGTGGGTTTAAGTTTCCATACTTCAGATTCCCAGACACCCCCCCCCCATAAGTATAAGTACATGGTAAAAATATTTGGTAGGTGGGACCCATATTGAGTTGTCGTACACCCCCCCCCCTTAAGTATAAGTACACAGTACGTTAATATTTGTTTAATATGTGGTAAGTGACTTTCTGCCACCCCCCCATGCAGTACAAGTACAACCCTATGAGAAGACCGCCAACTAGGGTCCAATAACATGCACCACACGCATACGTTATTTCCGGCACAAATATAGTGGCGACGGGCCTGCAAATCCGGTGGACCATCCCTTGGCCCCAATATATGGACGGCGCTGCTAAATCCCTATGGGAGAATTGTACGGCGGGGAACTATGTGGCTTCCCAAGAATATTCAACTTTAATCTTTTCAGCATTCCAGACCATCATTTGAACAAACAGCCTCTTATCTAAACACTAAGCATTAAAGTTTCTACACCACCAACTGGGAAACTCTTGCACAATTATGCTGTAAAATCATTGCATCATTCCTCCAGAACAATCTGAGACAAGCATGTCTCAGGATCTTGTCATAATGAGCACAGTCAGTGATGTAGCTGTAGTCAGTGGCAGGGTCCCCAAAAAAGCTAGGACCGGCCCTGGTCAGTGGGCTCCAAGGAAACTCTCCCTGGCTTTGAGATGAGGGAAGGAATCACTTGGCAGACACACGCTGTCCTCTGTACAGCAGAAATCCCCCAAAACCGCAGTACCTCTTCACACCACTGTTGCCTTGACAATGAGGCACAAGCATAATGTCAATATCTCCTCAGAGATGCATTCTTTGCACACTTCTTCTGTTCGCAGTGAGCAACTCTTCACCAACACACTGATTCAGAGAACCCAAAAGGTGGTGCAGAACTATCCAATACTGCTGTAATCACATTCAGCTACTGGGAAAAACTCAATTTAAATCTCTCTCCCAACGGGTTACAAAATAAAACGGCTGGGGTCAGGAATGCTGAAACATGTGAATGTTAAAACAAACTAATGATAGTAGTCTGCCTATTCTTTATTACTTCAGTTCTAAGTTAATAGGCAAAACAAATCTAATACTAATCTTTTATCTACTTGGTTGATTCTATTCATTTTCAAATTGTTTATCTAAGTTGTGTTACAAGCATGGTGAGGTTACAGAATACACAAATAACTGTATTCAATCCGCGCTGTATTTGAAAACTGTAATGAACTGAAATCAATATTTAAGGACGTAATATAAGTTAAATATATTGTTAAGCTAATTACTGTTTTATTGTGAAGGCATCTCTGGCGAACAGCAGCCTTTGGCTTTTATTGTGAAAGGCCGTTCCGGAAATATACGCCGTAATGTGAACAGTGAGTTCGACTCCTAGAAACACGGCAAGTTACGATAACAATCGTTCTAATGCATTAACGAAAGTCATGAAAGAGACAAGGAGGGGGAAAGGCGTGTGGAAGCAAGCAATGAACTGAAAATGCCACCAATCCTCTGTTTTAACGTGATGGCAGACATTGAAAACTGAAGCGGGCATAAGCACCCCTGTCATATAAACATTAATAGATTCCTTCTGACTGACAAGCGTTCAAAAACCCTTCTGCTTATCACTTAGGCTACTACTTTTTGTTTTATTCATAACCTAGAAATACAGTTGTGATGAATAGCTTGCTCTTTTTCTGATTGAAACAAACGGTCTACTCTTCTACAGAATCAGAAAGTACAAATACTGGCTCCGGCTGGAGCTCTCAGCCTTTTCAAGAGAAGGGGGGCTTCTTTCTACAACTAACAACAAACTATTGGTATACCAAAACATTTACCAACATAAAACAAGGTCTTTACTAATCAACAATGACAACCAACAGACAGAACAATCAAGAAACAGATCAATACAACTCCTAAATAACATTACAATATATATTTCTTACAGTGAGTTCGTTATCCAATGTTTAACAAATTCTCATCTTTCTATGTGTAATGTAGGTGGAATAATCCACTATTATATTCAATTTGAATCAAACTTTAACCTGCATGTACTACATATACTCAGCAAACTACTTTCTACTTTCCTTCAACATTACTGTATGCAATTAAGTTCCTCTGAAATATATTTGAGTAAAATGATCAGTTAATGACGAATAGTACGAAATTCACAATGCAATGTTTCTTATTTATTTAAATGTAAAAGCCTTTTCTTTAGCCCCCTGTTTGATTCCACTTAAAATCAATCTCTTAATCTGTTCCCATTGCTCCCGGTAACTCCCTGGAATTTCAGAATTGTCATTCTGACGTTCCATATTCACTTCGCTTTTATTTATCTGACTTAATATGTGTTCACTTGTAGTAATATACTGGGCTATTGTCGTTGTTACTATTAACGTGCTTCCCTTGTAAAAAAATCAGGGTGTGTAACCCCCTTCCAGCCAATAGATGGCAGCAGCAGAGCACAAATGAGCTTCACTCTTCTGAGTGCATTGTCTGAGTTCCACAGACAATCGCTCACACAGGTATTTTAGGTAAAAATCACACAGATTTATTCCCCGTACAGTTTGTCCAGCTTGATAATGTGATGTTTATTTCAACAGACAAACAAGACCTCGCTTCGACACCCATAAAGAATTTGACCATTCCATGGGGCATAAACCCAGGTCTTAGCGAGCCCTTTATCACACGTTAGCTTTTCAAATTAAGTTTACAGACAAAGGGAAACAAGAGCCGGTCCCGTCACAATTTAGGTGAGGTTTGCGTTCTCTCCCCTGATTTAACATATAACAGACCGCTGGCATTTAGCTTTCAGCCTTGGTCTGTTATTTAACCCCAGTTTTAAACGGCGACCCGATCTAAAATATCGAGTTTCCAGGTTTTGTCATGCAGGAATATAACCTCACAACCCACAAACTGCACCGTTTCCACGCCACTCAGGAATAAGTATACCTGAGGTCCACGCCAAACTGCTCTATTTACGTTACGCAGGACTTTCTGTCTACCTTGCGATCAACGTTCACGTGTTGTATATAACTTTCCTAACATAGTAAATATGCATTGTATATTCCATTTAAAACTTTAAAAACACTGTGAAACGCCTACAGCCAATCCTAAATTTTTAGCATCGATACCTTATTTGTAGTTGCAGGGCCCTGCTGATTTTCTGAGATGTTTAAAAGCGTTTGTTCCCGACCCATTCCGGTCGTCCGGATTCTTCCACAGCTTTGTTTACCAGGCACGTCGGGTCACCATTTGTTAGAGATTTTGAGGGACAACTGGTCCGCTTTCCAAATCTCCGCGCGTCCCTAACAAGCTGGTTATCATACAGGAAGGAATCCAGAACATACAAGTATCCATTAAAACAATAATCTATTTTAATGGTAATATAACAATGCAATACAATCAATACATTACCATACAAAGCCATATCATATCATATGCGTAATGTCAGGAGTATGCCTACACGTGGCCCTTGTTCACGGGCTGCCACGACCTTCCGGTCCGGGCGGCGCGAGAAGAGAGGGAGAACAAAAAGATGCATGGCTCTCAAATACCGAAACAGAAACAGGAAGGGGTGGAGTTTACTCAGCCTCCACACCCCCCCCCCACATTCCAGAGACCTCAGATGTGTCTTAAGGGATATTTAAGATAACACAAATATTTCATCTCTCATATCTCCAACTTCTGGTTACACAGAATACAAAGTAATTAAACCCACACATATACTATTCAAGATATGTAGACTTCCCTGAAACATGACATGCTAGAGATCTTAAGCAGAATATACTCTTCCCCCACCTAGCACCCTGTGCTACATGCCTACACCTCCCCCACGGGGCAATAAAACCCTGTTTACTCTAAACAGCCCTTGTTTACAGCCCTTGTTTAGAGCCATTTTAGTCCTCACCTTTATGAAAGGATAAAACAGAGAAATCAATATAAAACACAAACACAAGTATTGTTTGAACAGTATTCACTTAACTGCTACTATTGATAATTACCAGAGAAATTCAAGGGACCTCTTTTAATATCTGGAAATTGCAACAAGACTTTCTGCCATTTCAAATGTAACACACTTCTTAAATATCAGATGCTGCACTTGGAAGAGGAAAAGTCTGGCGTGTGATCATGAGGTGCTCTAAATGAGGTGAACAGTCTGAAGAAATAATCCTCACATCTGTGCACCAGTTATTGTTTATCATGATCTACACACCACCTCCCTTACTTTTCCCCGAGTTAACTGTCCGGTCCTGGCGAAATATAGTGAATCCGTCAGGAACAATGGCGGAGTCCGGGATAGCGGGGTTGAGCCTAGTCTCCGTGAAAATGAACACGTTCCAGTTCTTAATGTCCCGTTGAAAAGCAATCCGACTTCTGAGTTCATCTAGTTTGTTTTCAACGGATTGAACATTAGCCAGAAGAATACTCAAAAGACGGGGTTGGTTTTCTCGTTTCCTCAGTCTGCCCAGCAGCCCGGCCCGGGACCCTCGCTTTGTCTTCCTCCTGAGTCTCTCAGGTAGGACAGCAACAGGTAGCCATGGCGAATCTCCATTGTCTGACGGTGGGTTGTTGTCCACAAAGTTTCTGATCTGTAGAAGTTGATCTCTACTGTATTGTATAGCAGAGTTGGTGCGGCGGCTCGCATGCTGCGGACCAGGTTAAAAGCACACGGCAAAAAGTAAATAAACACTGGAAAAATTCGAGAAAAAGGCAAAGTTAGAGAGGAGCCAAAGACAATGCAGCCATCTTCACCGGCGCACATAAAGAGAACTGTAATAATCTTTATTTATCGGCTAACTTAAAACAATATCAGATGATTAATAACAGGTGCGCTATGTACATTTTTTAGAGAATAACAAAGCTCTGAGTGTGAGAGTGATGTCATGTCCATGTTTCCATGCTGCTCTGACCCCCCCCCCTTCTTTCAGGATGGAGCCTGCTGGAGTCCGATGGCTGAGACCCGGTCTGAGGAAGTGTGAGTGGGGTTTAATTTGATTCATGAAAACAAAGCAGCCTCCATCTTCAAATGTAACCTTCATCATCAAAGAGTCAATACATGAACAGCTGATAGATGAATAACTGCTGCTGTTCCTCTCCTCAGATTCCTGTGAACTCTTACTCGACACAAACACAGCAAACAGGTACCTCAAACTGTCTGAGGACGACAGGAAGGTGACATGTGTGAGAGAGGAGCAGCCATATCCTGATCATCCAGAGAGGTTTGATTACTATCCTCAGCTGATGTGCAGAGAAGCTCTGACTGGTCGCTGCTACTGGGAGGTCGAGTGGAGAGGAGAGGTTGATATATCAGTGACTTACAGAGGAATCAGCAGGAGAGGAGAGAGTGGGGACTGTGGGTTTGGATATAATGATCAGTCCTGGAGTCTGTACTGCTCTGGTAATGGTTACAATGTCGTTAACAATAAGACAGTAACACACACCTCCTCCTCCTCCTCCCCCTCCTCCTCCTCCTTCTCCTCCTCTGGTAGAGTAGCAGTGTATCTGGATCATCCTGCTGGCTCTCTCTCCTTCTACAGAGTCTCCTCTGACTCACTGATCCACCTCCACACCTTCAGAACCACATTCACTGAACCTCTCTACGCTGGCTTTGCAGTTTGTTCTGGATCAGTGTCTCTGTGTCCTCTGTAGGAGGAAGAGTCTCCTCCTGTTCCAGAGACTTCCTCCCTGCTGCCCAGAGAGTTCAGTCTGTACAGGATCACATCTGCTGTTAGTTAGTACCACCCTGATGGGTTCACTGTAATAGAGGAGGAAGAGGAGGCTGAGGGAAGAGCAAAGGATGCAAAATATATACTATATCTCTACATATTGCAGTAAACATTTATTTCCCCTCAATAATTTGCTCTACATACAGTAATTACCAAAAATGCAGAATGCACAGCGTCAACCTTTGAAAGCTATATCTAAATACACGAGTTGAACATTTTAATAAAATATTTTTAAATGTAGACATATTAGAAACAGAATAGAAGCATATTTATTCACTCGATGATTTTATAATATCTTCATTATTGTATAACTTGCTGATCCCATAACAGTAACACTGAAACCAACTGAGTTTCTTTTTAATAAATTGGTTTGTTTGTTAATGAATATAATTCACAAAGCTCCTTCTCCACCATTGAGGACAACGTTTCTCAGCTCTGCTCTGAGCAAATAGTACCTGAACATCTGCTTGGTTTCTAAGTCTGTAAATCAGTGGATCGAAATGTACAAATCTTTGATGATCATTTAAAAAAAAAGTTTCACTGTTTGTACAAATACAGCAAAAATGTTAAAGAAATAAAACTGTAATACAAGCTATTAAAATGTAAAGTGATTTTATATTTTTCATTAAAGGTCTGCCTGTACATTTCTGAAGTATTTCATTATTCACTTTTCTTGAATGAAACCTTTATGATACTTACACGTTTAGTTCAGCAGGAACATCTGAACATAGCACTTTATGATTTCTGAACTAAAAATATGACGTTACGCTATAAAGGAACTACAGCACGGTCACATGACTTCACGTCACCACCGCTAGGCTAAAGGTGGCTAATGTTGGGCTATAAAGGAACTACAGCACGGTCACATGACTTCAAGTCACCACCGCTAAGCTAAAGGAGGCTAATGTTGGGCTATAAAGGAACTACAGCACGGTCACATGACTTCACGTCACCACCGCTAAGCTAAAGGCGGCTAATGTTGGGCTATAAAGGAACTACAGCACGGTCACATGACTTCACGTCACCACCGCTAAGCTAAAGGAGGCTAATGTTGGGCTATAAAGGAACTACAGCACGGTCACATGACTTCACGTCACCACCGCTAAGCTAAAGGTGGCTAATGTTGGGCTATAAAGGAACTACAGCACGGTCACATGACTTCACGTCACCACCGCTAAGCTAAAGGTGGCTAATGTTGGGCTATAAAGGAACTACAGCACGGCCACATGACTTCACGTCACCACCGCTAAGCTAAAGGTGGCTAATGTTGGGCTATAAAGGAACTACAGCACGGTCACATGACTTCACCTCACCACCGCTAAGCTAAAGGTGGCTAATGTTGGGCTATAAAGGAACTACAACACGGTCACATGACTTCACGTCACCACCGCTAAGCTAAAGGTGGCTAATGTTGGGCTATAAAGGAACTACAACACGGTCACATGACTTCACGTCACCACCGCTAAGCTAAAGGTGGCTAATGTTGGGCTATAAAGGAACTACAGCACGGTCACATGACTTCACGTCACCACCGCTAAGCTAAAGGCGGCTAATGTGATATCAGAACCAGCTGTGCAGAGACTCATCTGTACAGTAACCACAGCTGTCAGATAAGGGCAGTAAAAAGTACAACATGTACCTCTGAGATGAGTACAAATATCAGGTAGCACAACATGGAAGTACTCTTAGTTGAGTAAATGTAAGAAGTTGCAGACCGAGACGTTGGTGCTGTCAGTGAGGAGAACTGTTCTCAGCTGTCAGAGTGCAGCAGGGAGCGGCTGGCGGTTAATCTTTAACTACAATATAAAGTCATATAGAGTTTGAACTGAGAGCTGCAGCGTCACACTGCTTCATCAGAGTGCTGGACACAGAGGACTGATGAAGAAGCAGAGGAGTTACTCCTGATGGAGCACATGGTCAGATCAGCAGGAAACTCTTCTTCTACACCAGAGGTGCCCAGTACGTCAACCGCGGTCGACCGCGGGGGCAATGCTGGTAGATCGCGAGTCATTCATAAAAAAATAAATCCAGTTCTGTTAAAATAGACAAAACAGGTTTTAATCCCTCCTCCCTTGGCCTCCCTGCCACTTAATTCAGGAGTTTACTTGATTGACAGAAAAAGCGACCTATCGCTTTCCAGTCTGTTAACCGAGAATGCAAAGCAATACAAAATCAGTTAAGTGCCGGGAAAACTCAAATTAAGTTAAAGAGACTAACAAGAGACAAACAACAAAATGACCGAGCAAAAAGCTAAAGACAAACCACTTCCACCCAGAATGGGAGGAAGAATATTTTGTTGCGATGTCACATTCAAAGGTTATTTGCCTTATTTGTAAAGCAAGCGTCGCTCTGCCAAAGAAAGGCATTATCGGAGTGTTCACAAGGCATATGACATATGACAGCGACTTCCCTCCGAGTAGCGAGTTGAGAAAGGTCATGTATTATTGCTACACAAACATTATCTCGCAGTCTTAGTGTTGCCAACTCGTTTCTAATATGCAAAAAGACAAACAAATGCGTCTATGGTCGGTGTATTTTCGACCTTTCCAATCCAGACGAGATCTCTCCCCCGTCTGTGTGCGAGGGGGCGGGGCAGTTTACACACGCGCAGCTGCTACATGCAGCAACACACGGCGGGGATGGTGGAGAGAAGTGCTCCAAGGTGTGGTTAAATGTTACCTGTCTTGAGGTGGACAAGGCTCCTTGCCAAGAGTGTTCAGCATGTGAGGGCGGCAACACGAGCAGTTTGTCTAAACATGTATCAAAAGTGCTCCACATCCAGACGGAGGAATGCACCGCATTCCACTGTCTTTCTAGCAGCTCTGTAGCCCTGTCCACAAGGAACGTTTCCACGTCAGGTGTTCTGTATGCAAGCAGCAACACACAGAGTTAACTACATTATACAAACACGGGTTAATGATTAGAGGAAACTGAGTTATTTATTTTGTTAAAGTTTCAGCTATTCTGTTCACAGTTCTGTCATCAGGTTATTTAATACGGTTTGTTAAAACATTGTTGTTTCTTTTGATGTGAAATATTATTTATTTAATTTAAATAAAAAGCAATACAGTTAGTTTTGTAAACTATTTGTTAATTTAATAATATATGTATTTTTGAATCAAGTATTCATCTTTATTGTCGTCATTGTTAGTTTCCTGCCTAAAACAACCTCAAGCTAAATCTAAAAGTTGATGGCTAAATCAGAGCGCTTGAGAAATTGTGCAAGGCATAGGCTACAGTAATAGTCCGAATAATCGTTTCATTAATCGATTACCAAATGAGTCGTTTGTTGCAGCCCTATTGTCCCATGTATAAATAAAACCTGTTATTCAGCAACCCTTGCAATTTGGATTTTATTTTTGGTTGGTAGACCTCGGTGAGCTGGTCAGTTCAAAAGTAGCTCACCAACCAAAAAAGTGTGGGCACCCCTGTTCTACACAGACCTGGTCCTCACAGCTGATGGAGTTCATGAGAAGAAACTGAGTAAGTGGGACTTTGATTCATTCAGTGTCTAATGTTTCAAACAGCTGCTCTTTGCAACCCAGTCTCATGGGATTTCTTGTTCACCAACACGATTTTTAATCGATTGATTTGTGTTTTATATTTTTCTTGCGCAAAATGTATTTTAAGTCACTCACTTGTACTTGAATACAATACTGTGGTAGATCTACTCTTTCCATCTCTGCTGTACATGCTACACTCTCTGATTTAGGTTGTGGCTTCATCTCCATGTATAGATATGTCTTTTGTTCAATAAAGTACAGTTTAATTAAACCTGGAGAGACTGAGAAGGACTTGTTATTTAGTGTAATAATGGTTTACCGATACACATGCTAATATGTAAATAAGGGAGTATTGGCACTGGGGTCGAAGTGCTCTCATTGAAAGAATGATCATTTATACTCTGTTAATTAATAACTCAGAAATAATGTATTGATATGGTGGAATAACCAGTGTTTGAAAAGAGAACCAATGTATGCAGAGAGATCTCAGGACTAGTTAAGATGTCTAAGGACCAGTCAGAGAGATACAGGGAATTTGTAGCTGAAGTCTTTGGAACTAGTTGCAGTTTTGAAAAACTCAGATTTCAGGTTTTACATAGACAGACCTGACTCTAGGATTCTCCGGATGGGCTACAGTATTAACTAATAGCACATCCGACTGACATCCAAATTAAAAAGAAAAAACAAGCTAGTTATTTGCACAGTAATATATATGTAAGCCTGACATGGTTTTGTTATAAAAATATATAAAAAAAATAAAATAAACTAATAATAATAAACTTCTAATACAGTGGGGCAAAAAAGTATTTAGTCAGCCACCAATTGTGCCAGTTCTCCCACTTAAAAAGATGAGAGAGGCCTGTAATTTCATCCTAGGTACACTTCAACTACGAGAGACAGAATGAGAAAAAAAAATCCAGGAAATCACATTGTCTGATTTTTAAAGAATGTATTTGTAAATGATGGTGGAAAATAAGTATTTGGTCAATAACAAAAGTTCACCTCAATACTTTGTTATATACCCTTTGTTGGCAATGACAGAGGTCAATGGTTTTCTGTAAGTCTTCACAAGGTGTTCACTGTTGCTGGTACGTTGGCCCGTTCCTCCATGCAGATCTCCTCTTGAGCAGTGATGCTTTGGGGCTGTCGCTGGGCAACACGGACTTTCAACTCCCTCCAAAGATTTTCTATGGGGTTGAGATCTGGAGACTGGCTAGGCCACTCCAGGATCTTGAAATGCTTCTTACGAAGCCACTCCTTCGTTGCCCGGGCGGTGTGTTTGGGATCATTGTCATGCTGAAAGACCCAGCCACGTTTCATCTTCAATGCCCTTGCTGATGGAAGGAGGTTGTCACTCAAAATCTCACAATACATGGCCCCATGCATTCTTTCCTCTCCACGGATCAGTCGTCCTGGTCCCTCTGCAGAAAGCCCCAAAGCCTGATGGTCCCAGCCCCAAAGCATGATGGTCCCAGCCCCATGTTTCACAGCAGGTGTTCTTTGGATGCAAATCAGCATTCTTTCTCCTCCAAACACGTCTAGTTGAGTTTTTACCAAAAGGTTCTATTTTGGTTTCATCTGACCATATGACCTTCTCCCAATCCTCTTCTGGATCCTCTAAATGCTCTCTAGCAGACTTCAGACGGGCCTGGACATGTCCTGGCTTAAGCAGGGGGACACGTCTGGCACTGCAGGGTTTGAGTCCCTGGCGGCGTAGTGTGTTACTGACGGTAGCCTTTGTTACTCTGGTCCCAGCTCTCTGCAGGTCATGGACTCGGTCCCCCCGTGTGGTTTTGGATCTTTGCTCACCGGTCTTGTGATCATGTTGACCCCACGGGGGGAGGTCTTGCGTGGAGCCCCAGATCGAGGGAGATTATCAGTGGTCTTGTTTGTCTTCCATTTTCTAATAATTGCTCCCACAGTTGATTTCTTCACACCGAGCTGCTTACCTGTTGCAGATGCAGTCTTCCCAGCCTGGTGCAGGTCTACCATTGTGTTTCTGGTGTCCTTTGACAGCTCTCTGGTCTCGGCCACAGTGGAGTTTGGAGTGTGACTGTTGGAGGTTGTGGACAGGTGTCTTTTATACTGATAACGAGTTCAAACAGGTACCATTAATACAGTTAACGAGTGGAGGACAGAGGAGGCTCTGAGAGGAGGACAGAGGAGGCTCTTAGAGAAGAAGGTACAGGTCTGTGAGAGCCAGACATCTTGTTTGTTTGTAGGTGACCAAATACTTATTTTACCGAGGAATTTACCAATTAATTCATTACAAATCCTACAATGTGATTCCAAAGAACACCTACTGTGAAACATGGGGGTGGAAACATCGTGCTTTGGGGCTTTCTGCAAAGGGACCAGGACGACTGATCCGTGTAAAGGAAAGAATGAATCAGCAAGGGCATTGAAGATGAATAATCGCAAATGAATCGCACATTTTTGATCTGTTCTAAATGTATCTTAGAGGAATATTTTTCAAGTTTTTAATACTCTTATCAACATATGCGTGGACAAATATGCTTTATGCTAATGTTTATTATCATTTGAACAATGACAAATATTGTCATGAATATTAAACACAACAACCTGGAACCTCTCTCATACAATAATACAATACAAATGGTGTGTGTGTGTGTGTGTGTGTGTGTGTGTGTGTGTGTGTGTGTGTGTGTGTGTGTGATGGATCGTTGGAGCTATGTGCAACTCAAGGCATATGCTCGACCGGGAGCTGCAATCATGTTGCACTCTCCGTGCTGAGTGTGCTGACTTTTCGTACAATGTCCCGCTGTCTGGCTTCCTGCATCAAGTCAAGTGCTCGGCGCAGTTGTGGCGAAATGTCGCTCCTCTGTTTTCATTTAAACAGCTCCTTATATCCGTTAGCGCAGCTAGCTAGCACCAGATGCTAACAACAACATTACATGTAAGGTCTCTCTCTCGCTCGCTCGGGCCACACATACACACACCCTCCCGGTCCTCCCGATGGCCAGTCGGTGCGGTCTGCCACAAGCGGGCGGCAGGAGCGGGGCTGTCAGCGTCAGCTCGTAGATGGTATTTTAAACTCGATGCGCTCTGAAGCTACGGGGCGGCCGAGGACAAAAAATACACATGCGTTAATCGCGTTAAAATAATTAGTGGCGTTATTTTTTTTTGCGTTAATGCGTTATTAACGCGTTGACTTGACAGACGTATATATTAACTGTCAATATATTGCATTATTTTGTTTTCTGGTTTACTGGTTAATTGAAAAATATTTAATAAAAGAAATCTTGCTGTTGGCTACACCAACTGATACTGATTAATAATCAACATTAAAAACATATTTATTCATATCCACAAAATATATTGAAGATATATAGAATAATATATTGTGTTTATATATTACAATATATTGATATATAGAATAATATATTGTGTTAATATATTGCAATATATTGATATATAGAATAATATATTGTGTTAATATATTGCAATATATGGGATAATACATCAGTAATTGCCGCTTTCCATATATTGAGTAATATATGTAAATAATATATACAATATATTGGTTGTGTATATATGTGAACATACATTTACTATATATTAACATTTATATGGGGACATGTATGTACTCTACATGGCCATGTAGAAAAAAGAGAATGTCAAAAAGCTGAACGCAGGTGGAGAAAAACAAATCTCCAGGTTCACTTTGAAATCTATAAAGAGAGACTTGGCCTTTATAATTTGGAATTGAAAAACGCACGACAATCGTTCTTCTCTGACATCATGACCAAAAACAACGCACGTGCCTTGTTTGCTACCATCGACAGACTGACTAACCCCTGAGTGTCAGTAGCCTCTGAATTGCTATCCACCAGGGCGTGCAATGATTTTGCCTTCTTCACTGACAACATTCAGAACATCAGACGAGCAGTCAGTGCCTCTGCATCAGGAACAGCAAATGTGTTGTCTCTGTGTCCACTTAACATCAATTCAGACACCATGACACAATTCCATCAGATTAATGATAAAAACCTAGAGGACATTATACAACTTCTGAAGTCCTCCTCCTGCTGCCTTGATATTATTCCAACAGGGTTTTTCAAAGATGTTTTTCGATGCATGGCCTCAGATCTACTTCATATAGTAAACAAATCTCTTCACTCAGGTGTTTTTCCACAGGCCCTGAAAACTGCAGTCATTAAACCGCTCTTAAAAAAGAATAATCTAGACGCTTCAGTAATGAACAATTACAGGCCCATATCAAACCTGCCATTTCTAGGTAAGATCATTGAAAAAGTTGTTTTTCAACAGCTGAGTAATTTCTTGCATGTAAATAACTGTTTCGATGTGTTCCAGTCAGGCTTTCCGTCCAAACCACAGCACTGAGACTGCTCTTGTAAAGGTCTTTAATAACATCCACTTAAACACAGACAGTGGCAGAACTTCAGTGTTAGTATGATTAGATCTCAGTGCTGCGTGTGACGCTGTTGACCACAGCATATTACTGGACCGACTAGAAAACTGGGTGGGACTTTCGGAAACAGTTCTAAATTGGTTTGAATCCTACCTAAAGGACAGAAACAACTTTGTTTCTATAGGTAAATACACATCTGAGTTGACAAATATGACATGTGGGGTTCCTCAAGGCTCCATCTTGGGGCCTCTTCTCTTTAACATCTACATGCTACCACTGGCTCAGATAATGAAGAACAACAAAATAAGTTACCATAGCGATGCAGTTGACACACACATTTACGGAACAATTTCACCAGGAGACTATGTTCCAATTCAAACACTGAGTAAGTGCATTGAACAAATCAATGACTGGATGCGTCAGAACTTTCTCCAATTAAACAAAGATAAAACTGAGGTAATGGTTTTTGGAGCCAAGGCAGAACGTATAGAAGTTAGCGCTGAGCTTCAGTCTGCAATGTTCAAACCAACAGAGAGACAGAGATCTAGGTGTAGTCATGGACTCTGACCTGAGCTTCAACAGTCACATTAAAACAGTTACTAAATCAGCCTACTATCACCTAAAGAACATATCTAGGATTAAAGACTAATGTCACAGCAGGATCTGGAAACACGTGTCCATGCCTTTATCTTCAGTAGACTGGACTACTGCAAAGGTGTCTTCACAGCTCTCACTAAAACATCTATTAGGAAGCTGCAGCTGATTCAGAACGCCGCTGCTCGAGTCCTCACTGACACTAAGAAAGTGGATCACATCACTCCTGCTCTGAAGTCTTCCCACTGGCTTCCTGTGTGTCAATTAATAGATTTATAAATACTGCTGCTGGTTTATAAAGCACTGAATGGTTTAGGCCCAAAATACATTTCTGACCTCCTGCTAAACTATGAACCATCCAGATCTCTCAGGTCTTCAGGGACTGGTCAGCTTTCTGTCCCCAGAGACAGATCTCTCAGGTCTTCAGGGACTGGTCAGCTTCCTATCCCCAGAGACAGATCTCTCAGGTCTTCAGGGACTGGTCAGCTTCCTGTCCCCAGAGACAGATCTCTCAGGTCTTCAGGGACTGGTCAGCTTCTTGTCCCCAGAGACAGACCTCTCAGGTCTTCAGGGACTGGTCAGCTTCCTGTCCCCAGAGTCAGATCTCTCAGGTCTCCAGGGACTGGTCAGCTTCCTGTCCCCAGAGACAGATCTCTCAGGTCTTCAGGGACTGGTCAGCTTCCTGTCCCCAGAGACAGACCTCTCAGGTCTTCAGGGACTGGTCAGCTTCCTGTCCCCA
>CM070497.1:39034551-39058296 GCA_036324585.1 Champsocephalus esox
CATACGACACATCGCTGGCATGGCTAACGTGGTCGCGGACTGCCTCTCCAGAGCGGTCATCGGAGCTGTGCAGCTGGGCCTCGATTACCTCTGCATGGGCACTGACCAGGCCTCTGACCACGGGGTCCAGACCCTCAAGGCCTCGGTCACGGGGAGGAGGTCATGGTCGGTGACTCTGGCGGAAAGCTGTGGTGTGATGTCTCCACGGGCCAGCCTCGACCGCTGGTCCCTGCGGCCTGGCGCCGTCCGTGAAGTTGTTGTCACAGAAGTTCGTGTGGCAGGGGCTTAAGAAGGACATGAGGTCCTGGGTCGACTCGTGCGTGGCCTGTCAATGGGCCAAAGTCCACCGCCATACTAGGGCCCCTTTTGAACAATGTGCGGTTCCTGAGGAGGTTTGACCATGTCAATGTCGACCTCGTGGGTCCGCTTCCCACCTCTCACGGTTTCACCTACCTGTTTACGATGGTGGACAGGACAACCTGCTGGCCCAAGGCCGTTCCCCTCGCCTCAACATCAGCTTCCGACGTCGCCCGCGCTTTCATCGGCACATGGGTGGCACGCTTTGGGACCCCGTCTGACCGCAGTTCTCAGTTCACCTCGGAGCTGTGGAACGCTGTTGCTGTGGGTTTGGGAGTCAAACTGCACCGCACCGCCGCATATCACCCCCAGGCTAACGGATTGTGTGAGCTGTTTCACCGGTCTATGAAGGCGTCACTGCGTGCCGGCTTGACCGACGGCAACTGGGTGGATAAGCTCCCGTGGGTTATGCTCGGCCTCAGGTGTGCCCCCAAAGAAGACCTGGAGTCCTCGTCGGCGGAGCTTGTCTATGGCCAAACGCTACGGGTTCCCGGGGAATTCATTCCCTACCGCCACTGTGCCCTGGTCTGCGCGGGGCGCCCTCCCTTGGGACCGCTGGGACATCGCCCGTCCCTACGTCGCAGCACAGCAACCCAGCTTTCCGGGTGTCCCCCGGATTATGGTCAGCGGATTTCGTTTTTATTCACCACGACGCCCACCGCGGTCCCCTGCGGCCCCCTTACGACGGTCCGTTCAGGGTCATACGTCATGGGGACAAGAGCCTGGTGGTGGATATTGGTGGCAGGCCTGAGACTGTGTCCGTTGATTGGATTAAGCCTGCTCACGTGGACGTTTCCAGGCCGTTGGAGTTGGCCCTGCCCCCACGTCGGGGCCGCCCTCCCATGGCCTGCCCCCCGCCCCTGTGGGGATGCCCTCGCCCTCGTTGGCGCCCCTGCCCCTGCCCTCGCCTGCGGCCCCGCCCTCCTCGGCCCCTGTGGTCCGTACGTGCCGGGGTCGGGTGGTACTTCCTCCAAGGCATGAGGATTTTGACAATGAGTGAATACTGGGGGGGCTTGTGTGGTGATTGACATTATTCACCACAGATCTATGGGTTGGGGAATTGTTCTGCACGGACATTTGAGTGAGCCGGACTTCCTGTTTACATGTGTTTGCAGATGCTTAATGCTTAATTAAAGTCTAGCTTGTACCTTCGATACCCCGCCTCCGACTCCCGTCTCTCGGCACTACAATAGGCCTATTACTTTTTTTTAAAGTAATATGTAATATATTTCTTTTTTTGAGTAATGACCCCATCTCTGGTTATAGATCTGTCTTGTTTACATACAGATAAAGTGACACTGTCAAGGTTGATAGAATCTCATGAAGAAATATATTATTTCAGATGTTCTCTTTATGAACCCTCTAGAATGATCAGGTCTTTTGGTATTTGCCTTTTGATACTAACATACTCTAGGGACTGATGGGTACACTGGGTGGACATTTACTACCGACCGCGGTCCGTCAAATGTACAGGGTAGTGTGTCCAGATCACGGACTTTAATGCATAGCGGGAAGTCCATTAAATTGACATTTTAAATAAGTGTTTAACGGTGATTTAAACTAGTTTATGCGGGGAAAAGAGTGCTCAAAATCGGATTAAACAGGCCATTTCATCCACACCTGAATACTCCCATTAAAAGTGCATGACATGTACAGGAATCTGTCCATTTCATCCACATTTGACGACACATGCAGGGTGACTTTCTTACCCAGGAATTAGTGTCTGAAAGCTGGGTAAGATTACTTTAAATACAGTGTGCACATGGCTTTATTACCCAGGAATTAGTGTGTGAAAGCTGGGTGAGTTTGCTGTGAATTTAGGGAAGGTATGGCCATTTCATCCTCCCATTAAAAGTGCATGAAATGTAGAGGAATCTGTCCATTTCATCCACATTTGACGACGCATGCAGGGTGACTTTCTTACCCAGGAATTAGTGTCTGAAAGCTGGGTAAGATTACTTTAAATACAGTGTGCACATGGCTTTATTACCCAGGAATTAGTGTGTGAAAGCTGGGTGAGTTTGCTGTGAATTTAGGGAAGGTATGGCCATTTCATCCACACCTGAATACTCCCATTAAAAGTGCATGAAATGTACAGGAATCTGTCCATTTCATCCACATTTGTTAAACAGACATTCCTATTAAAAGTTATCAATTAGTAGCACGATCGGACACGAGCACTCTGTTTATTTCACACTGCAAGGAGACCGAGCTTGAAAAGCACCTCTATGTGGCCGCTCCAAGACCCCCAAAACACGGACGCAGCAGCCCCAGGATCCCTCCCTGCCTTGAGCAAACAGGCTAGTTCACACTTCCATTACGTACACCGACAAAGCCACCTCTTCGGGGACGCTCCAAGACCCCCAAAACACGGACGCAGCAGCCCCAGGATCCCTCCCTGCCTTGAGCAAACAGGCTAGTTCAGACTTCCATGAAATACACCGACAAAGTCACCTCGTTGGGGCCGCTCCAAGACCCCCAAAACACGGACTAAGGAGCTCCAGGATCCCTCCCTGACATGCGTACTTCCAGAACCTCGCACACCTTGGGTCCCCGGGCCCCCGAACTGAAGCACTCCCCCACGGACTAAACCCAGATGATCACACCCTCAAGAATCTCGTGCCCCTGGGAATCTTAAAGGGGGGTGTATTTTGCGGTGCTTTATCGTCCGCCCTTCGGCACCCATCGTCGGCCTCCTTCACAGCAGCAGCACCCACCCTCCAGTGGAGGATGTTCTCGTGCCCCTGGCAACACTTTAAGGGGGGTGTATTTTGCGGTGCTTTATCGTCCGCTCACCGGCTTCCATATTCGGTTGTGTGTGCCTGGCAAAGACGTGTACCCAAACTCAAGCACTCTGACTAAACACATAAGGATATCCGGGTAAAACCTTAGTGCCCCTGGTAAACCATATAATGAAATGAGCTCCGTGCTGTGCGACGTGCACATCACTTGGGTAAAAGGAGCTTTGGGTCGCCCTGCAAATCACATTTGGTGTATTTCCAGAAAGCTGTGAAAATACACCTACATCCGGCATGTCCTGTACTGTCTTGTCCTGTAAAATAGCATTTTGTTTATTTCCATCATTTGGGCAAATACACATATTTGGGGATTTGACCCTCCCGGCCATCAGAGTCGAACCCGCAGTTCGGAGGAACCGACCGCCAGAGCACCGGCACGAGGCCAGGCCGGTGGAGGTGGAGGCCCTCCGATGGCAGGCCGCTCCAGGAGCTTCAAAGTGAATCAGAGTCGAACCCGCAGTTCGGAGGAACAGAGCACCGGCACGAGGCCGGGCCGGAGGAAGCCCTCCGATGGCAGGCCGCTCCAGGAGCAGACCCCTGAGCAATATTATTAGTCCGACCGTCCAGCACCGGCATGTGGACCCGGGGAGGAGGCCCTCCGATGGCGGGTCAAATTTGCTGATAGCACAGCTGACGGCTGGACACTTGCCGTAGAGGAACACCAGGGCAGGACCAGGCAGTTCACTCTTTGCAGACAAGCATATGGGGTTGGTACGCAGGATCAAACGTGTAGCCTGTGATGAAGTACGGTCAACCCTATACCATGGTAAGGCTCCCTCTCCCGAATCAAACCATGGTTCTCCGTTACCCGTGGTCGCTACGAGGGCATGTGAGGTTATCTTGAGTCACCAAAGGTCCCAGGGCGCCCCGGAGAGCACACCGCATGGGTTTTCGGATCTGATAAATGCACGAAGCACTGAACTTCACCGAAGGTCAGCGTTCGTTGACATCTATTAGGTCTAGACGTGTCACAGTCACCCAAGTAACGTTGAGCAATCAAGGGAACCATAACTGATTCGATGAGAGTAGCATGTTATGAAGTAGGGTCGACCATATATCATGTGGAGCCACCGAACACTGGTCCCCGGGGGAACCGGTGCCCGGAGCAAGGCCAATTGCCGCAGCTATGCAACAGTGGAGGGTTCGAGAAACAGTGTTTGCCGGGTGCACCGCGGCGGAGGTGGGGAGGTTCCAGCCCGGAACCTCCGCCCCGCCGCGGGACCCGTGGTGGGACACCTGTGTCAGACGGTTCGTCTCGGTCACGCTTTATATCGGGCGGGCAGGAAGGCTGTGCTCCGCGGGGTTACCCCCGCGCAGCACACCCTCCCGGCCATCAGAGTCGAACCCGCAGTTCGGAGGAACCGACCGCCAGAGCACCGGCACGAGGCCGGGCCGGCGGAGGCCCTCCGATGGCGGGTCGCGTTTGCCATTCGATCAGTGAGAAATCGGGAAAAAAGTCTGACTTGACTTTTTGGAGAACCAGAGAAAAGGGGTGGAAATGGGAAAAAAGTACCCCAAAATAGTGTTCCATAAGGCGGGTAGAGTCCCCTGACAACTCCCCCTACCTTCCTCCAGAGTCGGAAAAAGTCTAAGTTAACTTTTTGGAAGAACCATAGAAAAGGGTGAAAATGGATAAAATGTATCCCGAAAATAGTGTTCCATAAGGCGGGTAGAGTCCCCTGACAACTCCCCCTACCTTCCTCCAGAGTCGGAAAAAGTCTAAGTTAACTTTTTGGAAGAACCATAAAAAAGGGTGAAAATGGATCAAATGTATCCCAAAATAGTGCCTCTTGAGGCGGGTAGAGTCCCCTGACAACTCCCCTTGCATTCCTCCAGAGACCAGTTTGAAAACTTAAAGTTTTTTGAGAACCATGATTGGGGGTCCTCCAGGCAACAATTTCATCCGATCCAAAGTGCTCATGAGGCGGATACATTCCTCCATGATTTCCCCATCAAGTGAAAATAGCTCGTTTTTTTCTAAGTGCTCTCAAAAACCGGGTTTCTGATTTCGTGCAGATGGTAGCTTGGAAAAGATGAATGAATTTTTTGGACGGAGGAGGGGAGTTCTCATTTCCCATTTCATTTCATTTCCCACTCCGGGGGAGTGCAAAAGTCTCCGGGGCTTCGTTCCGAAGCGCCGAAGACTTGACCCCCTCCCCCGTTGGCACTTAGCCGTTTTTCCAGAATTTTCAAAAACTTCATTTTTGATTATTTTAACATATAATTGACCGTTTTCTTTACTTTTTTTTGCTTTCCACGGGTGGGGGGGCCGCCTATGAGCTTCCAAATTCGGCCTGGAACCTCCGGGAATTATGGGTTAAGCTCCATATACTGACGACTCCCATTAAAAATGCATGAAATGGACAGGAATCTGTCCATTTCATCCACATTCGACGACCCCTTTAAAAATGCATGAAATGGACAGGAATCTGTCCATTTCATCCACATTCGACGACCCCATTAAAAATGCATGAAATGGACAGGAGACAAAGTAAGTAATTTTAACAAACTTTATTTACAGTAATAAATACATTCACACAGGATAAAGTATTTACAAGGGGACTGAGTACAACAAAACATTGCATATTTACAAGTTGATCACTGGCAACAGTGGCTGAAGTCGGTGCAGAGTATGGCACCCTCTCTTCACCCATGTCTGAGGGGCTGTGTTCGGCCAGTGACTGGTCCCTCTTTCGCTCTCCAAGCGTTGACATTTTTGGAGAATTCTTCATCTGACGTCTCGGCATCGCTGAGTCTTGGTAGGGAGTCTTGGTAGGGAGCGGGGCTGTGCTCCTCTCCAGAGCTGTCACTGTCGTTGTCAATACCCGCCAAAGTGTCTTCATTTCCCGCTGCTGTTGCTGTCGATGCCGCCGCTGCTGCTTGCAGTGACTCTGTGAAGAGCAGCCGTATCTCCGCAGCCTCCTTCAAAGAAGGATTATTCGCGTAAAATTTGTCTGCAGTTGCAGTGTTGTGACACATGAAATCACTCACTCTTTGGCGGTTGCATTTGTCCTGAAACCTCTTCGCATTATCGGCGTGGACGGTGCGGAGGTCGGTGAAGTTAATGGGACCGTGTAGCCCCACATCAGCCCATGCCAACCTCAGGGAGTAGGCAAGGTTCCTGGACGGGTTCTTCCCCGCTGTGTATAGGAAGTAGCGGCTCTGGGTGCAGGTCAGCGTACCCTTGATTTCCAGCCACCTCTTCATCCATCCAAATTCTTCTACGGTGAGGTACAGCTGCGCTTCCCCGAACGCGTTGGCCGTCTTGTGGTTGCTTACCTGTTATGACAGAGTTAGAGAGTGTCAATACAATATCAATCATGCATATAACTGCCAGAATAAATGCATTGCTTAATAGCACTTACATGGATGAGGTAGCCGAAGGCAGTGCCAGTTGTATCCGCATTTCGGACCTCGGCGTTGGTCATGTTTGGAGTAGACCCCCGGACGGTGGCCGTAAATACAGCTCCAATGGAGTGTCATGTACCCATAGAGGAGTATCCGGGTTGCGGTAGTCGGATTGCTGGCCATCACATCCAGGAGCTGAGGGATGCGAGTGTTGGTCGAAGTCAAGCATGTCATGATGTCGTTATGGCTCGGCAGACCTTCCATCTTGTCACGCTTCACTTGCATCTGGTGGATAAGTACTTTTCTCTTCAGGGACTTCAGGATGGCAACTACTTCCCGTTTGATTAAAATCATGTCGTTTTGACTGAGCCTGCTCCCCTTGCACGGTGTGTCGGCCATGTACTTGAGAAAGTGTGATATATTTTTGATATAGAAGTCGGAGGTCGTGACCTGAAGGCTTGACTTTATCAGGCTCCGGGACCACCCGCGTATCCTCTTGAGATCCCTCAAAAAGAGCCAGTCAGACAGGCGATTGAAACCGTGAGCCATGAAACTTAGGAACGACTTCACTCTGCTTAGTTTGGAGACTGTGTTTTCTTGGAGCCTCACTGGTGGGTCGATACCTACATAATGCTCCCGGTATCCTTGCAGATACTCCTCTGTGAAATATAAAACAGTACTTTAATGACAACACATGGTGTATCACAGAAACTTCATTTGTCACATATTCAACACACTTACCCATGATCCGTGGGAATGTGATGTCCCGCATTATATTTCCCCGGCCCCTGCCGCGGAACCAGGGGGAATGTATGGGAGGGGAGGTTGACGAGGCCTCGGTATGGATGGATGCAGGTTCTGAGGAGCTGGATGAATGTGTGTGAGAGCCAGTGGGGGACTTGCTGCAGGCGGGAATGGGAGACTTGCTGCAGGCGGGAATGGGAGACTTGCTGCAGGAGGGACCTTTCGACTTGGACAGCCTCGTTGGTGTCGACTCTGTTCGGGGTCGTTTCTTTAGAATGACCCGCTCTCGTTCCTCCCCATCGAACACGGGCATGTCCCCGGCCCGCTGATCCATCCTCTGTCGCTTGTGTTTTATCCTCTGCTGCAACTTGCAGCGCAGGGATTTCACCTCAGCAGCATATCTGTCCCGCTGAGCCCTCACTGTGTTTGCCTCCATCCTCCATTCCTTACAGTCCGGGTTGTCACATTCATTCACCGGGGACAAGGGTGGAGGTTGTGACAGTACATCGTCGTCTTCCACCATATCAACAGCCCAAGAGGTAATCATTTCTACCGTGGGGTTTGTCATTCGGAGTTCATAAAGCTCCCTTCTTTGCCACTGTCATTTTCAGTTTTTTGAACCACATGTATTTCCTCCCGGGACAGCTCAACATGGTCTCTGTCAAAGTGGCGATCCAGCCTTGTGCCGCGGTACTCGCATCCTGCAATGGGACAGGGATGGAGCCTAATGTTGGTCCGTCCGTTGGCCAACAACAGCAGAATTTTTCTTTCAACCAAGTTACGCACACCATGGTGCCTCTGCAGGTGCTTGCTCAGGACACGAAGTGTCCTGAGCAAGCAGGGTCGACCATGATATATGGTCGACCCTGTCCATTTCATCCACATTTGACGACACATGCAGGGTGACTTTCTTACCCAGGAATTAGTGTCTGAAAGCTGGGTAAGATTACTTTAAATACAGTGTGCACATGGCTTTATTACCCAGGAATTAGTGTGTGAAAGCTGGGTGAGTTTGCTGTGAATTTAGGGAAGGTATGGCCATTTCATCCACACCTGAATACTCCCATTAAAAGTGCATGAAATGTACAGGAATCTGTCCATTTCATCCACATTTGTTAAACAGACATTCCTATTAAAAGTTATCAATTAGTAGCACGATCGGACACGAGCACTCTGTTTATTTCACACTGCAAGGAGACCGAGCTTGAAAAGCACCTCTATGTGACCGCTCCAAGACCCCCAAAACACGGACGCAGCAGCCCCAGGATCCCTCCCTGCCTTGAGCAAACAGGCTAGTTCACACTTCCATTACGTACACCGACAAAGCCACCTCTTCGGGGACGCTCCAAGACCCCCAAAACATGAACGCAGCAGCCCCAGGATCCCTCCCTGCCTTGAGCAAACAGGCTAGTTCAGACTTCCATGAAATACACCGACAAAGTCACCTCGTTGGGGCCGCTCCAAGACCCCCAAAACACGGACTAAGGAGCTCCAGGATCCCTCCCTGACATGCGTACTTCCAGAACCTCGCACACCTTGGGTCCCCGGGCCCCCGAACTGAAGCACTCCCCCAAGGACTAAACCCAGATGATCACACCCTCAAGAATCTCGTGCCCCTGGGAATCTTAAAGGGGGGTGTATTTTACGGTGCTTTATCGTCCGCCCTTCGGCACCCATAGTCGGCCTCCTTCACAGCAGCAGCACCCACCCTCCAGTGGAGGATGTTCTCGTGCCCCTGGCAACACTTTAAGGGGGGTGTATTTTGCGGTGCTTTATCGTCCGCTCACCGGCTTCCATATTTGGTTGTGTGTGCCTGGCAAAGACGTGTACCCAAACTCAAGCACTCTGACTAAACACATAAGGATATCCGGGTAAAACCTTAGTGCCCCTGGTAAACCATATAATGAAATGAGCTCCGTGCACATCACTTGGGTAAAAGGAGCTTTGGGTCGCCCTGCAAATCACATTTGGTGTATTTCCAGAAAGCTGTGAAAATACACCTACATCCGGCATGTCCTGTACTGTCTTGTCCTGTAAAATAGCATTTTGTTTATTTCCATCATTTGGGCAAATACACATATTTGGGGATTTGACCCTCCCGGCCATCAGAGTCGAACCCGCAGTTCGGAGGAACCGACCGCCAGAGCACCGGCACGAGGCCAGGCCGGTGGAGGTGGAGGCCCTCCGATGGCAGGCCGCTCCAGGAGCTTCAAAGTGAATCAGAGTCGAACCCGCAGTTCGGAGGAACAGAGCACCGGCACGAGGCTGGGCCGGAGGAAGCCCTCCGATGGCAGGCCGCTCCAGGAGCAGACCCCTGAGCAATATTATTAGTCCGACCGTCCAGCACCGGCATGTGGACCCGGGGAGGAGGCCCTCCGATGGCGGGTCAAATTTGCTGATAGCACAGCTGACGGCTGGACACTAGCCGTAGAGGAACACCAGGGCAGGACCAGGCAGTTCACTCTTTGCAGACAAGCATATGAAGTACGGTCAACCCTATACCATGGTAAGGCTCCCTCTCCCGAATCAAACCATGGTTCTCAGTTACCCGTGGTCGCTACGAGGGCATGTGAGGTTATCTTGAGTCACCAAAGGTCCCAGGGCGCCCCGGAGAGCACACCGCATGGGTTTTGGATCTGATAAATGCACGAAGCACTGAACTTCACCGAAGGTCAGCGTTCGTTGACATCTATTAGGTCTAGACGTGTCACAGTTACCCAAGTAACGTTGAGCAATCAAGGGAACCATAACTGATTCGATGAGAGTAGCATGTTATGAAGTAGGGTCGACCATATATCATGTGGAGCCACCGAACACTGGTCCCCGGGGGAACCGGTGCCCGGAGCAAGGCCAATTGCCGCAGCTATGCAACAGTGGAGGGTTCGAGAAACAGTGTTTGCCGGGTGCACCGCGGCGGAGGTGGGGAGGTTCCAGCCCGGAACCTCCGCCCCGCCGCGGGACCCGTGGTGGGACACCTGTGTCAGACGGTTCGTCTCGGTCACGCTTTATATCGGGCGGTGGCAGGCCGCTCCAGGAGCTTCAAAGTGAATCAGAGTCGAACCCGCAGTTCGGAGGAACAGAGCACCGGCACGAGGCCGGGCCGGAGGAAGCCCTCCGATGGCAGGCCGCTCCAGGAGCAGACCCCTGAGCAATATTATTAGTCCGACCGTCCAGCACCGGCATGTGGACCCGGGGGGGAGGCCCTCCGATGGCGGGTCAAATTTGCTGATAGCACAGCTGACGGCTGGACACTAGCCGTAGAGGAACACCAGGGCAGGACCAGGCAGTTCACTCTTTGCAGACAAGCATATGGGGTTGGTACGCAGGATCAAACGGGTAGCCTGTGATGAAGTACGGTCAACCCTATACCATGGTAAGGCTCCCTCTCCCGAATCAAACCATGGTTCTCCGTTACCCGTGGTCGCTACGAGGGCATGTGAGGTTATCTTGAGTCACCAAAGGTCCCAGGGCGCCCCGGAGAGCACACCGCATGGGTTTTGGAACTGATAAATGCACGAAGCACTGAACCTCACCGAAGGTCAGCGTTTGTTGACATCTATTAGGTCTAGACGTGTCACAGTCACCCAAGTAACGTTGAGCAATCAAGGGAACCATAACTGATTCGATGAGAGTAGCATGTTATGAAGTAGGGTCGACCATATATCATGTGGAGCCACCGAACACTGGTCCCCGGGGGAACCGGTGCCCGGAGCAAGGCCAATTGCCGCAGCTATGCAACAGTGGAGGGTTCGAGAAACAGTGTTTGCCGGGTGCACCGCGGCGGAGGTGGGGAGGTTCCAGCCCGGAACCTCCGCCCCGCCGCGGGACCCGTGGTGGGACACCTGTGTCAGACGGTTCGTCTCGGTCACGCTTTATATCGGGCGGGCAGGAAGGCTGTGCTCCGCGGGGTTACCCCCGCGCAGCACACCCTCCCGGCCATCAGAGTCGAACCCGCAGTTCGGAGGAACCGACCGCCAGAGCACCGGCACGAGGCCGGGCCGGCGGAGGCCCTCCGATGGCGGGTCGCGTTTGCCATTCGATCAGTGAGAAATCGGGAAAAAAGTCTGACTTGACTTTTTGGAGAACCAGAGAAAAGGGGTGAAAATGGGAAAAAAGTACCCCAAAATAGTGTTCCATAAGGCGGGTAGAGTCCCCTGACAACTCCCCCTACCTTCCTCCATAGTCGGAAAAAGTCTAAGTTAACTTTTTGGAAGAACCATAAAAAGGGTGAAAATGGATAAAATGTATCCGAAAATAGTGTCCATGAGGCGGGTAGAGTCCCCTGACAACTCCCCCTACCTTTCCTCCAGAGTCGGAAAAAGTCTAAGTTAACTTTTTGGAAGAACCATAAAAAAGGGGTGAAAATGGATCAAAATGTATCCCAAAATAGTGCCTCTTGAGGCGGGTAGAGTCCCCTGACAACTCCCCTTTGCATTCCTCCAGAGACCAGTTTGAAAACTTAAGTTTTTTGAGAACCATGATTTGGGGGTCCTCCAGGCAACAATTTCATCCGATCCAAAGTGCTCATGAGGCGGATACATTCCTCCATGATTTCCCCATCAAGTGAAATATAGCTCGTTTTTTTCTAAGTGCTCTCAATAAACCGGGTTTCTGATTTCGTGCAGATGGTAGCTTGGAAAAGATGAATGAATTTTTTGGACGGAGGAGGGGAGGTCTCATTTCCCCATCTCCGTTTTCAAATTGCCACTCGGGGGAGTGCAAAAGTCTCCGGGCGCTTCGTTCCGAAGCGCCGAAGACTTTGTCCCCCTCTCCCCGTTGGGCACTTAGCCGTTTTTCCAGAATTTTCAAAAACTTCATTTTTGATTATTTTAACATATAATTGACCGTTTTCTTTACTTTTTTTTGCTTTCCACGGGTGGGGGGGCCGCCTATGAGCTTCCAAATTCGGCCTGGAACCTCCGGGAATTATGGGTTAAGCTCCATATACTGACGACTCCCATTAAAAATGCATGAAATGGACAGGAATCTGTCCATTTCATCCACATTCGACGACCCCTTTAAAAATGCATGAAATGGACAGGAATCTGTCCATTTCATCCACATTCGACGACCCCATTAAAAATGCATGAAATGGACAGGAGACAAAGTAAGTAATTTTAACAAACTTTATTTACAGTAATAAATACATTCACACAGGATATAAAGTATTTACAAGGGGACTGAGTACAACAAAACATTGCATATTTACAAGTTGATCACTGGCAACAGTGGCTGAAGTCGGTGCAGAGTATGGCACCCTCTCTTCACCCATGTCTGAGGGGCTGTGTTCGGCCAGTGACTGGTCCCTCTTTCGCTCTCCAAGCGTTGACATTTTTGGAGAATTCTTCATCTGACGTCTCGGCATCGCTGAGTCTTGGTAGGGAGTCTTGGTAGGGAGCGGGGCTGTGCTCCTCTCCAGAGCTGTCACTGTCGTTGTCAATACCCGCCAAAGTGTCTTCATTTCCCGCTGCTGTTGCTGTCGATGCCGCCGCTGCTGCTTGCAGTGACTCTGTGAAGAGCAGCCGTATCTCCGCAGCCTCCTTCAAAGAAGGATTATTCGCGTAAAATTTGTCTGCAATTGCAGTGTTGTGACACATGAAATCACTCACTCTTTGGCGGTTGCATTTGTCCTGAAACCTCTTCGCATTATCGGCGTGGACGGTGCGGAGGTCGGTGAAGTTAATGGGACCGTGTAGCCCCACATCAGCCCATACCAACCTCAGGGAGTAGGCAAGGTTCCTGGACGGGTTCTTCCCCGCTGTGTATAGGAAGTAGCGGCTCTGGGTGCAGGTCAGCGTACCCTTGATTTCCAGCCACCTCTTCATCCATCCAAATTCTTCTACGGTGAGGTACAGCTGAGCTTCCCCGAACGCGTTGGCCGTCTTGTGGTTGCTTACCTGTTATGACAGAGTTAGAGAGTGTCAATACAATATCAATCATGCATATAACTGCCAGAATAAATGCATTGCTTAATAGCACTTACATGGATGAGGTAGCCGAAGGCAGTGCCAGTTGTATCCGCATTTCGGACCTCGGCGTTGGTCATGTTGGAGTAGACCCCCGGACGGTGGCCGTAAATACAGCTCCAATGGAGTGTCATGTACCCATAGAGGAGTATCCGGGTTGCGGTAGTCGGATTGCTGGCCATCACATCCAGGAGCTGAGGGATGCGAGTGTTGGTCGAAGTCAAGCATGTCATGATGTCGTTATGGCTCGGCAGACCTTCCATCTTGTCACGCTTCACTTGCATCTGGTGGATAAGTACTTTTGTCTTCAGGGACTTCAGGATGGCAACTACTTCCCGTTTGATTAAAATCATGTCGTTTTGACTGAGCCTGCTCCCCTTGCACGGTGTGTCGGCCATGTACTTGAAAAAGTGTGATATATTTTTGATATAGAAGTCGGAGGTCGTGACCCGAAGGCTTGACTTTATCAGGCTCCGGGACCACCCGCGTATCCTCTTGAGATCCCTCAAAAAGAGCCAGTCAGACAGGCGATTGAAACCGTGAGCCATGAAACTTAGGAACGACTTCACTCTGCTTAGTTTGGAGACTGTGTTTTCTTGGAGCCTCACTGGTGGGTCGATACCTACATAATGCTCCCGGTATCCTTGCAGATACTCCTTTGTGAAATATAAAACAGTACTTTAATGAAAACACATGGTGTATCACAGAAACTTCATTTGTCACATATTCAACACACTTACCCATGATCCGTGGGAATGTGATGTCCCGCATTATATTTCCCCGGCCCCTGCCGCGGAACCAGGGGGAATGTATGGGAGGGGAGGTTGACGAGGCCTCGGTATGGATGGATGCAGGTTCTGAGGAGCTGGATGAATGTGTGTGAGAGCCAGTGGGGGACTTGCTGCAGGCGGGAATGGGAGACTTGCTGCAGGCGGGAATGGGAGACTTGCTGCAGGAGGGACCTTTTGACTTGGACAGCCTCGTTGGTGTCGACTCTGTTCGGGGTCGTTTCTTTAGAATGACCCGCTCTCGTTCCTCCCCATCGAACACGGGCATGTCCCCGGCCCGCTGATCCATCCTCTGTCGCTTGTGTTTTATCCTCTGCTGCAACTTGCAGCGCAGGGATTTCACCTCAGCAGCATATCTGTCCCGCTGAGCCCTCACTGTGTTTGCCTCCATCCTCCATTCCTTACAGTCCGGGTTGTCACATTCATTCACCGGGGACAAGGGTGGAGGTTGTGACAGTACATCGTTGTTTTCCACCATATCAACAGCCCAAGAGGTAATCATTTCTACCGTGGGGTTTGTCATTCGGAGTTCATAAAGCTCCTTCTTTGCCACTGTCATTTTCAGTTTATTTTGAACCACATGTATTTCCTCCTGGGACAGCTCAACATGGTCTCTGTCAAAGTGGCGATCCAGCCTTGTGCCGTGGTACTCGCATCCTGCAATGGGACAGGGATGGAGCCTAATGTTGGTCCGTCCGTTGGCCAACAACAGCAGAATTTTTCTTTCAACCAAGTTACGCACACCATGGTGCCTCTGCAGGTGCTTGCTCAGGACACGAAGTGTCCTGAGCAAGCAGGGTCGACCATGATATATGGTCGACCCTGTCCATTTCATCCACATTTGACGACACATGCAGGGTGACTTTCTTACCCAGGAATTAGTGTCTGAAAGCTGGGTAAGATTACTTTAAATACAGTGTGCACATGGCTTTATTACCCAGGAATTAGTGTGTGAAAGCTGGGTGAGTTTGCTGTGAATTTAGGGAAGGTATGGCCATTTCATCCACACCTGAATACTCCCATTAAAAGTGCATGAAATGTACAGGAATCTGTCCATTTCATCCACATTTGTTAAACAGACATTCCTATTAAAAGTTATCAATTAGTAGCACGATCGGACACGAGCACTCTGTTTATTTCACACTGCAAGGAGACCGAGCTTGAAAAGCACCTCTATGTGACCGCTCCAAGACCCCCAAAACACGGACGCAGCAGCCCCAGGATCCCTCCCTGCCTTGAGCAAACAGGCTAGTTCACACTTCCATTACGTACACCGACAAAGCCACCTCTTCGGGGACGCTCCAAGACCCCCAAAACATGAACGCAGCAGCCCCAGGATCCCTCCCTGCCTTGAGCAAACAGGCTAGTTCAGACTTCCATGAAATACACCGACAAAGTCACCTCGTTGGGGCCGCTCCAAGACCCCCAAAACACGGACTAAGGAGCTCCAGGATCCCTCCCTGACATGCGTACTTCCAGAACCTCGCACACCTTGGGTCCCCGGGCCCCCGAACTGAAGCACTCCCCCAAGGACTAAACCCAGATGATCACACCCTCAAGAATCTCGTGCCCCTGGGAATCTTAAAGGGGGGTGTATTTTACGGTGCTTTATCGTCCGCCCTTCGGCACCCATAGTCGGCCTCCTTCACAGCAGCAGCACCCACCCTCCAGTGGAGGATGTTCTCGTGCCCCTGGCAACACTTTAAGGGGGGTGTATTTTGCGGTGCTTTATCGTCCGCTCACCGGCTTCCATATTTGGTTGTGTGTGCCTGGCAAAGACGTGTACCCAAACTCAAGCACTCTGACTAAACACATAAGGATATCCGGGTAAAACCTTAGTGCCCCTGGTAAACCATATAATGAAATGAGCTCCGTGCTGCGACTGCACATCACTTGGGTAAAAGGAGCTTTGGGTCGCCCTGCAAATCACATTTGGTGTATTTCCAGAAAGCTGTGAAAATACACCTACATCCGGCATGTCCTGTACTGTCTTGTCCTGTAAAATAGCATTTTGTTTATTTCCATCATTTGGGCAAATACACATATTTGGGGATTTGACCCTCCCGGCCATCAGAGTCGAACCCGCAGTTCGGAGGAACCGACCGCCAGAGCACCGGCACGAGGCCAGGCCGGTGGAGGTGGAGGCCCTCCGATGGCAGGCCGCTCCAGGAGCTTCAAAGTGAATCAGAGTCGAACCCGCAGTTCGGAGGAACAGAGCACCGGCACGAGGCCGGGCCGGAGGAAGCCCTCCGATGGCAGGCCGCTCCAGGAGCAGACCCC
This sequence comes from Champsocephalus esox, assembly GCA_036324585.1. Lineage (NCBI taxonomy): Eukaryota > Metazoa > Chordata > Actinopteri > Perciformes > Channichthyidae > Champsocephalus > Champsocephalus esox. The sequence goes on from CM070497.1 coordinate 39,050,833, forward strand.
TGAGCAATATTATTAGTCCGACCGTCCAGCACCGGCATGTGGACCCGGGGAGGAGGCCCTCCGATGGCGGGTCAAATTTGCTGATAGCACAGCTGACGGCTGGACACTAGCCGTAGAGGAACACCAGGGCAGGACCAGGCAGTTCACTCTTTGCAGACAAGCATAGGGTTGGTACGCAGGATCAAACGGTAGCCTGTGAAGTACGGTCAACCCTATACCATGGTAAGGCTCCCTCTCCCGAATCAAACCATGGTTCTCCGTTACCCGTGGTCGCTACGAGGGCATGTGAGGTTATCTTGAGTCACCAAAGGTCCCAGGGCGCCCCGGAGAGCACACCGCATGGGTTTTGGATCTGATAAATGCACGAAGCACTGAACTTCACCGAAGGTCAGCGTTCGTTGACATCTATTAGGTCTAGACGTGTCACAGTCACCCAAGTAACGTTGAGCAATCAAGGGAACCATAACTGATTCGATGAGAGTAGCATGTTATGAAGTAGGGTCGACCATATATCATGTGGAGCCACCGAACACTGGTCCCCGGGGGAACCGGTGCCCGGAGCAAGGCCAATTGCCGCAGCTATGCAACAGTGGAGGGTTCGAGAAACAGTGTTTGCCGGGTGCACCGCGGCGGAGGTGGGGAGGTTCCAGCCCGGAACCTCCGCCCCGCCGCGGGACCCGTGGTGGGACACCTGTGTCAGACGGTTCGTCTCGGTCACGCTTTATATCGGGCGGGCAGGAAGGCTGTGCTCCGCGGGGTTACCCCCGCGCAGCACACCCTCCCGGCCATCGAGAGTCGAACCCGCAGCTCTCAGTGAGAAATCGGGAAAAAAGTCTGACTTGACTTTTTGGAGAACCAGAGAAAAGGGGTGAAAATGGGAAAAAAGTACCCCAAAATAGTGTTCCATAAGGCGGGTAGAGTCCCCTGACAACTCCCCCTACCTTCCTCCAGAGTCGGAAAAAGTCTAAGTTAACTTTTTGGAAGAACCATAGAAAAGGGTGAAAATTGATAAAATGTATCCGAAAAATAGTGTTCCATAAGGCGGGTAGAGTCCCCTGACAACTCCCCCTACCTTCCTCCAGAGTCGGAAAAAGTCTAAGTTAACTTTTTGGAAGAACCATAGAAAAGGGTGAAAATGGATAAAATGTATCCCAAAATAGTGTTCCATAAGGCGGGTAGAGTCCCCTGACAACTCCCCCTACCTTCCTCCAGAGTCGGAAAAAGTCTAAGTTAACTTTTTGGAAGAACCATAAAAAAGGGTGAAAATGGATCAAATGTATCCCAAAATAGTGCCTCTTGAGGCGGGTAGAGTCCCCTGACAACTCCCCTTGCATTCCTCCAGAGACCAGTTTGAAAACTTAAAGTTTTTTGAGAACCATGATTGGGGGTCCTCCAGGCAACAATTTCATCCGATCCAAAGTGCTCATGAGGCGGATACATTCCTCCATGATTTCCCCATCAAGTGAAAATAGCTCGTTTTTTTCTAAGTGCTCTCAAAAACCGGGTTTCTGATTTCGTGCAGATGGTAGCTTGGAAAAGATGAATGAATTTTTTGGACGGAGGAGGGGAGGTCTCATTTCCCATTTCATTTCATTTCCCACTCCGGGGGAGTGCAAAAGTCTCCGGGGCTTCGTTCCGAAGCGCCGAAGACTTGACCCCCTCCCCCGTTGGCACTTAGCCGTTTTTCCAGAATTTTCAAAAACTTCATTTTTGATTATTTTAACATATAATTGACCGTTTTCTTTACTTTTTTTTGCTTTCCACGGGTGGGGGGGCCGCCTATGAGCTTCCAAATTCGGCCTGGAACCTCCGGGAATTATGGGTTAAGCTCCATATACTGACGACTCCCATTAAAAATGCATGAAATGGACAGGAATCTGTCCATTTCATCCACATTCGACGACCCCTTTAAAAATGCATGAAATGGACAGGAATCTGTCCATTTCATCCACATTCGACGACCCCATTAAAAATGCATGAAATGGACAGGAGACAAAGTAAGTAATTTTAACAAACTTTATTTACAGTAATAAATACATTCACACAGGATATAAAGTATTTACAAGGGGACTGAGTACAACAAAACATTGCATATTTACAAGTTGATCACTGGCAACAGTGGCTGAAGTCGGTGCAGAGTATGGCACCCTCTCTTCACCCATGTCTGAGGGGCTGTGTTCGGCCAGTGACTGGTCCCTCTTTCGCTCTCCAAGCGTTGACATTTTTGGAGAATTCTTCATCTGACGTCTCGGCATCGCTGAGTCTTGGTAGGGAGTCTTGGTAGGGAGCGGGGCTGTGCTCCTCTCCAGAGCTGTCACTGTCGTTGTCAATACCCGCCAAAGTGTCTTCATTTCCCGCTGCTGTTGCTGTCGATGCCGCCGCTGCTGCTTGCAGTGACTCTGTGAAGAGCAGCCGTATCTCCGCAGCCTCCTTCAAAGAAGGATTATTCGCGTAAAATTTGTCTGCAGTTGCAGTGTTGTGACACATGAAATCACTCACTCTTTGGCGGTTGCATTTGTCCTGAAACCTCTTCGCATTATCGGCGTGGACGGTGCGGAGGTCGGTGAAGTTAATGGGACCGTGTAGCCCCACATCAGCCCATGCCAACCTCAGGGAGTAGGCAAGGTTCCTGGACGGGTTCTTCCCCGCTGTGTATAGGAAGTAGCGGCTCTGGGTGCAGGTCAGCGTACCCTTGATTTCCAGCCACCTCTTCATCCATCCAAATTCTTCTACGGTGAGGTACAGCTGCGCTTCCCCGAACGCGTTGGCCGTCTTGTGGTTGCTTACCTGTTATGACAGAGTTAGAGAGTGTCAATACAATATCAATCATGCATATAACTGCCAGAATAAATGCATTGCTTAATAGCACTTACATGGATGAGGTAGCCGAAGGCAGTGCCAGTTGTATCCGCATTTCGGACCTCGGCGTTGGTCATGTTGGAGTAGACCCCCGGACGGTGGCCGTAAATACAGCTCCAATGGAGTGTCATGTACCCATAGAGGAGTATCCGGGTTGCGGTAGTCGGATTGCTGGCCATCACATCCAGGAGCTGAGGGATGCGAGTGTTGGTCGAAGTCAAGCATGTCATGATGTCGTTATGGCTCGGCAGACCTTCCATCTTGTCACGCTTCACTTGCATCTGGTGTAGTACTTTTGTCTTCAGGGACTTCAGGATGGCAACTACTTCCCGTTTGATTAAAATCATGTCGTTTTGACTGAGCCTGCTCCCCTTGCACGGTGTGTCGGCCATGTACTTGAGAAAGTGTGATATATTTTTGATATAGAAGTCGGAGGTCGTGACCTGAAGGCTTGACTTTATCAGGCTCCGTGACCACCCGCGTATCCTCTTGAGATCCCTCAAAAAGAGCCAGTCAGACAGGCGATTGAAACCGTGAGCCATGAAACTTAGGAACGACTTCACTCTGCTTAGTTTGGAGACTGTGTTTTCTTGGAGCCTCACTGGTGGGTCGATACCTACATAATGCTCCCGGTATCCTTGCAGATACTCCTCTGTGAAATATAAAACAGTACTTTAATGACAACACATGGTGTATCACAGAAACTGCATTTGTCACATATTCAACACACTTACCCATGATCCGTGGGAATGTGATGTCCCGCATTATATTTCCCCGGCCCCTGCCGCGGAACCAGGGGGAATGTATGGGAGGGGAGGTTGACGAGGCCTCGGTATGGATGGATGCAGGTTCTGAGGAGCTGGATGAATGTGTGTGAGAGCCAGTGGGGGACTTGCTGCAGGCGGGAATGGGAGACTTGCTGCAGGCGGGAATGGGAGACTTGCTGCAGGAGGGACCTTTCGACTTGGACAGCCTCGTTGGTGTCGACTCTGTTCGGGGTCGTTTCTTTAGAATGACCCGCTCTCGTTCCTCCCCATCGAACACGGGCATGTCCCCGGCCCGCTGATCCATCCTCTGTCGCTTGTGTTTTATCCTCTGCTGCAACTTGCAGCGCAGGGATTTCACCTCAGCAGCATATCTGTCCCGCTGAGCCCTCACTGTGTTTGCCTCCATCCTCCATTCCTTACAGTCCGGGTTGTCACATTCATTCACCGGGGACAAGGGTGGAGGTTGTGACAGTACATCGTCGTCTTCCACCATATCAACAGCCCAAGAGGTAATCATTTCTACCGTTGGGTTTGTCATTCGGAGTTCATAAAGCTCCTTCTTTGCCACTGTCATTTTCAGTTTATTTTGAACCACATGTATTTCCTCCCGGGACAGCTCAACATGGTCTCTGTCAAAGTGGCGATCCAGCCTTGTGCCGCGGTACTCGCATCCTGCAATGGGACAGGGATGGAGCCTAATGTTGGTCCGTCCGTTGGCCAACAACAGCAGAATTTTTCTTTCAACCAAGTTACGCACACCATGGTGCCTCTGCAGGTGCTTGCTCAGGACACGGTAGGAACTATTACAGATCGGACAACGGACCGCCATCCGACCTGTATTCTTGAGCATTTCGGTACCGGGAAATGTCACCAGTAGAAGGTATATAACCGGGGGCGAAAAAGAAGGAAGCGTGAAAAGACTGAAGAAAGGTGCACTCAGCTTATTTTCAAATCAGTGTTTGTTTTCATTTGCATCATCGTGCGGTGTCCCATTTAGGCACTCGTTATGCGGGCAGAGATCCCTGTCATCTCTTGGTCTTATCATCCAGGCAAGGCGGGGTCCAAAACTGGATGAAATTGACCAAAAAGTTAAAAATAAATACAATAATTCATCCATGGAAAGATGCATGAAAGTCAAAAAAAAGTATCCGAAAATAGTGTTCCATAAGGCGGGTAGAGTCCCCTCACAACTCCCCTCACGTTCCTCCAGAGTCTGGTTCTCCCAAAGGATACCCGACAGTTTCGGGTACGACAACGTGGGGATAACAGTACCCTCCGGGCGCTCCGTCCCCCAGGGGGACGGAGGCATTGAACCCCTCGCACCTGCCCCCGGAGGAGGCAGGGGAGTCAGGTACCGGAGGGCGCACGGTGGACGACCAGGGCGAGGCCGCCACACCGCGCTGGAGTCAGAATTTTCGAGTGTTCGAGCCGGGTCCCGGTGAAGCGCAGGACGGAGCACCCGGCAGTAGCCTCCAGCAGACCCCCCCGCACGGTTCCCTCGTCCCTCGGAAGAGGTGGAGAGGCGGAGGGGTGGGTGTTTTCATCTGCTGGCGGGTTGCCGGGGAGAACGCCCTTAACGTTTTGTGAGAACCATGACTGGGGTCCTCCAGGCAACCATTTTAGCCGAAAATAGTGGCTCGTTATTCCGTGACAACTCCCCTTGAATTCCTCCAGAGACCAGTTCGAAAACGTAACGTTTTGTGAGAACCATGATTGGGGGTCCTCCAGGCAACATTTTAGCCGAAAATAGAGTATCGTTATTCCGTGAAAACTCCCCTTGAATTCCTCCAGAGACCAGTTCGAAAACGTAACGTTTTGTGAGAACCATGACTGGGGTCCTCCAGGCAACCATTTTAGCCGAAAATAGTGGCTCGTTATTCCGTGACAACTCCCCTTGAATTCCTCCAGAGACCAGTTCGAAAACGTAACGTTTTGTGAGAACCATGATTGGGGGTCCTCCAGGCAACATTTTAGCCGAAAATAGTGTATCGTTATTCCGTGACAACTCCCCTTGAATTCCTCCAGAGACCAGTTCGAAAACGTAACGTTTTGTGAGAACCATGACTGGGGTCCTCCAGGCAACCATTTTAGCCGAAAATAGTGGCTCGTTATTCCGTGACAACTCCCGTTGAATTCCTCCAGAGACCAGTTTGAAAACTTAAAGTTTTGTGAGAACCATGATTGGGGGTCCTCCAGGCAACATTTTAGCCGAAAATAGTGGCTCGTTATTCCGTGACAACTCCCCTTGAATTCCTCCAGAGATCAGTTAGAAAACGTAACGTTTTGTGAGAACCATGACTGGGGTCCTCCAGGCAACCATTTTAGCGTGCTCTCAAAAACCGATGTTTCCGATTTCGTGCAGTTGGTAGCTTGGAAAAGATGAATGCATTTTTTGGACGGGGGAAGGGAGGTCTCATTTCCCCTCTCCGTTGTAAATTGCAAACGGGGGAGTGCAAAAGTCTCCGGGGCTTCGTTTCGAAGCGCCGAAGACTTGACCCCCTCCCCCGTTGGCACTTAGCCGTTTTTCGAGAATTTCGAAAATCATCCATACTTACATAACATGAGACCCCTGACCCCCGGAATTAAGCACTCCCCAACGGACTAAACCCAGATGTTCACACCCTCCAGAACTTCATGCTCCTGGTGACTCAGAAAAGAGATGTATTTTGCGGTGCTTTATCGTCCGCTCATCGACTCCGATATTCGGCCTTCTTCACAGCAGCAGCACCCACCCTCCAGTGGAGGGTATTCTCGTGCCCCTGGCAACACTTAAAGGTGGTGTATTTTGCGGTGCTTTATCGTCCGCTCATCGGCTCCGATATTCGGCCTTCTTCACAGCAGCAGCACCCACCCTCCAGTGAAGGGGAGGATATTCTCGTGCCCCTGGCAACACTGGTAAACACTGGTAACATTTGTCCAGCCGCTGGCAGGGACTTTACATCGGAAGTTGACATCGCAAAGGTGCAACATAAACAATATATTTATTGATTTTTTCAATTTTCACAACACAATAATGACGTAGCACATACATGACAAGTACATAATTACAAAGCAAAAAGACAGCTCAGTCTCAAACATACACATATAGGTCGTTACAGGAGTCTCACATTTATGATTGATGATGAATTTATGATGACAGGAGATTCATGAGATTCCTTTAACAATAATAGCCGACAATTCAGGTCCAAGGAAATCTAAGTAAGGCTGCCAGATTTGATATTCCAGGGGAAACATCTCAAATATAATGTTGCGCCAGCCTTTGAGAGATGGGACCTGATCCTTAGTCCACTGTAATATTTTTCCTAGCAGCAAAAGTAAGGACATTATATAATCTTCTGTTCGCAGCAGTAGGTAGTGATTTGACTGGTAGACCTAAAATCAAAGACAGCGGGTTCATATCTGAATGTCTGTGAAATATCTTCTCCATTTCAACTAATATGTCAGACCAATATTTCTAAAGTTTGCAGCATGACCAGAAGCAATGGGTCAGGGTTCCTATTTCTATTTTACATTTTAGACACATGGGGGAGAGTGAGGGCTTAAAGCAGTGCCTGTGATTAGGGGATATATGTATCCTGTGTGTAATTCTCAACAGTATTGCTTTTGCTCTGGCACATATGGATATCTTTTTGGCATAATTCCAGACATCTTCCCATGTCTCCTGATCGATAGTCACCGACAATGCCCTCTCCCAAGCCCCTTTGACTCTTTGCGTATTATTAGGAGTCATGCCTCGCATTACTTCATAAAACAACTGAGAGACAATCTCCCTGGTTGACGGTACAGGCATTCTCAATGACAGATACCTCCCTGTGATCTATAAGGGTTGTATTCTTGG
>CM070497.1:39058796-39137213 GCA_036324585.1 Champsocephalus esox
CCAAGCAGCAGAGAGAAGCGTCTCCTGGACCCAGCTGTGTGTCCCTGAAGAGTGATCAGTCTAATGCTCGTATGCTTGACTTCAAATGTTCTTATGACCCGTTGTAAGTGTTTGAAACTGTTAATAGAAACTGGAGAACTGGTGGTTCTGATCCTCAGTCAGATTCAGAATTGGTCTTTAATCAGTGTTGTTAGCATCTGGGTTTGATGATGATGTATCCTGACATATATTACTATCTGCTCTGTGTGTCTCTGTGTGAAAAGTCTGTTGAGACATAATGTGAGTTGTGTCTTCATGATTCCTCACAGAGAGGACCAGCAGAGCTCAGAGGTTGCCAGAGGTCAGTCTTCCCAGCAGCATCAGACTCAGCTGGACTCCACATTTATGGTCTGTACATGAACTACAGCTGCTCTACGTCTGTTCTGTCCGATCATTTCTATGGTGCACTTTGTCGATCAAGACAGAGGGGGTGACCTTGAATCTTTAGCGGCCTCTGGAGTTAAACCTTTGAGCGGCCTCTGGAGTTGAACCAGCATACTTGAACCACCGGCAACCACTGAGCTGTCGGTGGCCAAGACGTCCAATATATTGAACAATCTTTTTTCTATTTGGTTTAGGAGTGTTGGGGTGGTGCTTTGCTCAAGGGTGTCTAGGCAGTGCCCAAGAGGCAAGCTGTCTCTGTGAACATTCTGCACTCCTTATTTGGTGGCTTGAACTGCGACTTTGATTCCCAAACAGGGTCCCAATGGACTGAGCTATTGCTGCCAACCATGGCTCCCCTTCCCCACCATGTAACAAAGAGCAAACCTTGGGTCGAAAACATTTCTGTTTCAGGTGCATCGATTGTGCTTTTTTACAAATAACGTAATCAGATTCTGTTTCATCCTTCGTAGATTCTCAGTCTGTCCAACATGGATCTGATTAAGTTCTTAGTTTGATTGTGTTGTTCGTGTATTCTGTTCCAGCTGCTGGAGGACCACATCGTCACTTTTGTGAAGAACGAGCTGAACAAGTTCCAGAAGGCTCTGAGTTCAGATTACCCAGAATGCTTAGAGAGCCAGAGGGAGGATGAGGAGGTGTTGGACGGTGAGGATGAAGAGCAGAGGAGGAGCAGCAGAGAGGCATTTCTGAACATCTCACTGCACTTCCTGAGGAGCATGAAGCAGGAGGAGCTGGCTGACCGTCTGCAGAGCAGTGAGAGGGTTTCTATAGAGATTTAACAAGCTGGATAAATGTTGACTAACGTCTCAAGAGATGGAACAAAATATACTGAGATCCTCGTTCTTTAAAGATTCATCTGACTCATTGATCTGCTTTGTTGTGTGTTCATTCAGGAAGTCGTTCTGGAGCGTGTCAGCGTGAACTGAAGTCTAACCTGAAGGAGAGGTTCCAGTGTGTGTTTGAGGGCATCGCTAAAGCAGGAAACCCAACCCTTCTGAACCAGATCTACACAGAGCTCTACATCACAGAGGGGGGGTCTGCAGAGGTCAATGCTGAGCATGAGGTCAGACAGATTGAAACAGCATCCAGGAAACCAGACAGACCAGAAACACCCATCAGACAAGAAGACCTCTTTAAAGCCTCACCTGGAAGAGATGCACCAATCAGAGCAGTGCTGACAAAGGGCGTGGCTGGCATTGGGAAAACAGTCTTCACACAGAAGTTCACTCTGGACTGGGCTGAAGGCAAAGCCCACCAGGACATCCAGTTCATATTTCCATTCACCTTCAGAGAGCTGAACGTGGTGAGAGAGAACAAGTACAGCTTGGTGGAACTCGTTCATCACTTCTTCCCTGAAACCAGAGACGCAGGAATCTGCAGGTTCGATCAGTTCCCGGTCGTGTTCATCTTTGACGGTCTGGATGAGAGTCGACTTCCTCTGGACTTCCTCAACACTGAGGTCCTGACTGATGTCACAGAGTCCACCTCAGTGGATCGGCTGCTGACAAACCTCATCAGGGGGAAGCTGCTTCCCTCTGCTCGCCTCTGGATAACCACACGCCCTGCAGCAGCCAATCAGATCCCTCCTGAGTGTGTGCACATGGTGACAGAGGTCCGAGGGTTCACTGACCCACAGAAGGAGGAGTACTTCAGGAAGAGGTTCAGAGATCAGGAGCAGGCCGGCACCATCATCTCCCACATCAAGACCTCACGAAGCCTCCACATCATGTGCCACATCCCAGTCTTCTGCTGGATCTCTGCTTCAGTTCTGGAGGAGGTGTTGAAAACCAGAGAGGGAGGAGAGCTGCCCAAGACCCTGACTGAGATGTACATCCACTTCCTGGTGGTTCAGTCCAAAGTGAAGAACGTCAAGTATGATGGAGGAGCTGAGACAGATCAACACTGGAGTCCAGAGAGCAGGAAGATGATGGAGGCTCTGGGGAAACTGGCTTTTGAGCAGCTGCAGAAAGGCAACCTGATCTTCTACGAGTCCGACCTGACAGAGTGTGGCATCGATATGAGAGCAGCCTCAGTGTACTCAGGAGTGTTCACACAGGTCTTCAGAGAGGAGAGCAGACTGTACCAGGACCAGGTGTTCTGCTTCGTCCATCTGAGCGTTCAGGAGTTTCCTGGCTGCTCTTCATGTCCATCTGACCTTCATCAGCTCTGGGGTCAACCTGCTGTCAGAAGAACCAACAACCTCCATGCTGCCTAAAGTCTTCAGACCCAAACCTAAACTCTCACATCTCTACCAGAGTGCTGTGGACCAGGCCTTACAGAGTCCAAACGGACACCTGGACTTGTTCCTCCGCTTCCTCCTGGGTCTTTCACTGCAGACCAATCAGAAACTCCTACGTGGTCTGCTGACAGAAACAGGAAGTAGCTCAGAGACCAACAAGAAAACAGTCCAGTACATGAAGAAGAAGATGGATGAGGGTCTGTCTGCAGAGAGAAGCATCAACCTGTTCCACTGTCTGAATGAACTGAATGATCGTTCTCTCGTGGAGCAGATCCAACAGTCCCTGAGTTCAGGAAGTCTCTCCACAGATAGTCTGTCTCCTGCTCAGTGGTCAGCTCTGGTCTTCATCTTGCTGTCATCAGGAGAAGATCTGGACGTGTTTGACCTGAAGAAATACTCAGCTTCAGAGGAGGCTCTTCTGAGGCTGCTGCCAGTGGTCAAAGCCTCCAGGAAGGCTCTGTGAGTACAGAAACATTCATACATCATGACTCAAATATTCAGTTCATTATTTTAACATATTGCTTGTTTTCTCTTTTTCAGACTGAGTGTTTGTGAGCTGTCAGAGAGAAGCTGTGCAGCTCTGTCCTCAGTCCTCAGCTCCCAGTCCTCTAGTCTGAGAGAGCTGGACCTGAGTAACAACGACCTGCAGGATTCAGGAGTGAAGCTGCTGTCTGCTGGACTGGAGAGTCCACACTGCACTCTGGAGACTCTCAGGTCAGGATTCATCAACACGTTCAACTGGTAGCCAGTGAAATTATGATTTACATTAATAATGGCTAAACTCATATCCGTTAGTTGCATCTGCTTCCATAAACATTTCTTTATGTTTTTTTACTCAAAAAACTCTTCAATTATCAGAAGAATAAATGGTGTCGTATTTTTGTTTCTGTGTGTGTGTGTGTGTGTGTGTGTGTGTGTGTGTGTGTGTGTGTGTGTGTGTGTGTGTGTGTGTGTGTGTGTGTGTGTGTGTGTGTGTGTGTGTGTGTGTGTGCAGTCTGTCAGGCTGTCTGGTCTCAGAGGGAAGGCTCTGTTTCTCTGGCTTCAGCTCTGAGCTCCAACCCCTCCCATCTGAGAGAGCTGGACCTGAGCTACAATCATCCAGGAGACTCAGGAGAGAAGCTGCTGTCTGCTGGACTGGAGGATCCTCTCTGGAGACTGGACACTCTTAGGTATGGAGAATATATATGTAATAAATAATATTTCAAAATAGCCTTTTAAATAATGTCGGGTCGCGATTTATTGACAAAGGAAAAAAGTGGGTCCCGAGGCCTGACCAGTTGAGAACCACTGTGCTAGGAGATGCTGAGTAGACATCATCGACTAACTGACACTAACACTGATACATTCTTCATATCTTATTTTCTGATAAATAATAATTGAAGTTAATTAATTAATTAATAATTGCTTAAATTATCGGCTAATAAGATGATTGACTAACGCACTAACCTAAAATAATATAGTCTGATTAATAACAGGTACTCAATGTGAACATGTAGGTTCATCTGTGGAGAATAACAAAGCTCTGAGTGTGAGAGTGATGTGATGTCCATGTCTCCATGCTGCTCTGACTCTTTCAGGATGGAGCCTGCTGGAGTCCGATGGCTGAGACCCGGTCTGAGGAAGTGTGAGTGTGGTTTCATTTGATTCATGAAAACAAAGCAGCCTCCATCTTCAAATGTAACCTTCATCCTCAAAGAGTCAATACATGAACAGCTGATAGATGAATAACTGCTGCTGTTCCTCTCCTCAGATTCCCTGTGAACTCTCACTCGACACAAACACAGCTCACAGGAAGCTCAAACTGTCTGAGGACGACAGGAAGGTGACATGTGTGAGAGAGGAGCAGCCATATCCTGATCATCCAGAGAGGTTTGATCACTGGTCTCAGCTGATGTGCAGAGAAGCTCTGACTGGTCGCTGCTACTGGGAGGTCGAGTGGAGAGGAGGGGTTCGTATAGCAGTGACTTACAGAGGAATCAGGAGGAGAGGAGAGAGAGAGGACTGTGTGTTTGGAAGGATGATCAGTCCTGGAGTCTGTTCTGCTCTGATGATGGTTACTCTGTTGTTCACAATAAGGCAGTAACGCACTCCTCCTCCTGCTCCTCCTCCTCCTCCTCCTCCTCCTCCTCCTACTCCTCTGGTAGAGTAGCAGTGTATCTGGATCTTCCTGCTGGCTCTCTCTCTTTCTTCAGAGTCTCCTCTGACGCACTGATCCACCTCCACACCTTCAGAACCACATTCACTGAACCTCTCTACGCTGGCTTTGGGTTCAGCTCTGGTTCCTCAGTGTCTCTGTGTCCTCTGTAGGAGGAAGAGTCTCCTCCTGTTCCAGAGACTTCCTCCCTGCTGCCCAGAGAGTTCAGTCTGTACAGGATCACAGCTGATGTTAGTTAGGACCAGCCTGATGAGTGTACTGTAATAGAGGAGGAAGGGGAGGCTGAGGGAAGAGCAAAGGATGTTGGGAGGAAGTGAAACAAAAGTACAAACATAACAAAATGTCAAACAGTAAACTGGACTGGACAATATCCCAGCTGAATTCAATCAAAATAAGAGATGAATTTAACCAAGCCAACCAACTACAATACATCACCAAACGGATCCACAAATAATAAAGGATCATTTATTGTAATCCTTCATTACAGGGTTGCACAACATCAAGGTGTAGTCCCTTAATGCTACACAAGAAAACAAGGACAACACTCAATACAAACAGTGATGCACTCCTGTGGTGCAATTCCTGAATTCGGGGGAATTTAAGACAAAATCAAGGTTGGAAAATTCTCAATCACAAGAAGAAACGGATGAATCTGATTTTGTGTTTAATTTGGGGGGTTTATGCACGGTTAATTATGGTGGATGATATTTTATATATTTCATTTTAAACAGTCCTTATACATGTATGATGTTGCAGATTTCCTGAGCAAATTCTGACCACTCATTTTGTAAATGTAATAAATGCTTTTAAAATAACATAGGGCACATATAAGTGTAAAACTCTTCGTTGATAATCATTCAACCATATATATTATTACCGTTTATCATTGTTTCATTGTTTAACCTGTTGATCCCGGTACCGGGGCCCTCCCGCAATATCTTGCAGGAAACAGTGTCTGAGGGCATGTTCATTTAAAAAACTATGAATGTTTTATATCCATGTAACGGGAAGAAACTCATCTAACTGATCATTTATTTGTATTTTTTTTTGTAAACACAATGCTAACGCTTAGCCTCTGAATTAGCAACGAGCGAAAAATGCTAACAGATTTACTGCACCGAAACTCACTCATAAAACCTTATTATTGATACATTCTGCCCATCCAACCCATCGGTCTGATCGTGAGATGACACAGAATCGATGGGTACAGACATCATCACTCAATGATACGAACTTGCGACTTTATAAACAAAAACAGACATCAAAACATGTGGCGCTAGGTAGCTAAAAACGCTAACATGGCTTACCTATGTCGTAGTCTGGTCAAAAGTTATCTTTAATGGCATTAAAACGATAAAAACGCTGCTGAAGTTAATCCAATGTGTCTGTGTCCCTTTGAATGATTTCTGATAATCCATAAGCAATAAACCTGCTTTTCGGTTTCCAGATGTCAGAGCTACAGACAGCTTCACTCTGGAGCAAAACTGCATGCGCGAAGCCCCCACCTTTTTGTTTTACCATGTCTGTGGAAACCACCCTTTGATTCTGTTGGCTCTAATTGTCAGAAAGAGATTCCATTCGTTAAAATCGACAAAGGGGGGCCAGAGATATGGAAAATCCACCCAAATGACCCCAGAAGTGTTTTCTTTTTTGCTAAATCTCTCTAAAAAGGTCAAATGTCACTTGTTTTGTATCAGTCTTGATACAGGGTACTTACTATATGTTGTACTTTGGATTCCTAAAGCTTTTAGTCTACCTTACCATCATCCAAGGGTAGTTTTTACTATAAGTAAAAAAGAATGTTTGGACGGACACTATAATTTACTCAGGATTTGAGTTTGTGTGTTAAGTTTTGGTTTTATTTTGCTGTGTTTGCCTTCCTGTCGTGAGTTTCAATCTGTTCAATCTGAATTTTCTTTAAAATAAAAAACATCTATATTGATTCTGACTCTTCTACATCCAACTCACAGGTTTCTCCTTAATTTGAGAAAAAAGATTATTAATTTAACTCTTTTAGAAGGGAGGGAAGATACGGTCATTTGTTCTGGGAATGTCATTTTCGAGCCTGAGACCTGAAAAACAGGCTCAGGGCTGAACAGGTTAAACACAAATGCAGCAAAAAACATGCGATCAATTGAAATGGTGTCTTTGAGGGGAAAATACAATTCACCGAGACCGCTATGTGTCGGCCTGGGACCAGCCACAGTGAGCCATTCCCCGAAGAACTGTGGCTTTGAAGGGAATTTACTATATAGTGAAACTGTTGTGGGTTTTTCTGTGCTTCTGTGCTCTTGTATGTTTTCTTTTAATGCCATCAACCTGCCTTTTTTGTAAAATGCTGTCCATCCGTTCTTGAGTTATAAATGTGTGGTGTTTTTGGCAAAAATGTTTTTGATTAATGGTGGCCATATTCTTTGACTGATCATAATGATTTCCTATGATAATGTGTATGACCTTCCGCCAATGCTGTATACCAATTTCGGTGTTGATGGACTCAAAATTGAAATGTAGGTAAATATTTGAATGTTTTCACATTATGCTAATTTGCAAAACATCTTCTTTCTGCTAATTAATTGGTTAATTATGGTGGATAGAATTGTATTTCATTTTTCATCTGAACAAACTCTAACCGCTCATTTTGTAAATGTAACAAATGCATTTAAAATAACATAGGGGCACATATAGAAGTGTAAAAGTCTTTGTTGATAATCAATCAACAATATATATTATTTCCGTTAACTACAGTTTATCATTATTTCATTGTTTAAACACAAATTCAGCAAAAAATAAATAAACATGCGGTCGATTGAAATGTTGTCTTTGAGCGTAAAATACAATACAGTGAGACTGCTATGTGTGGGCCTGGGACCAGCCACAGTGAAAAATGAAAATGTCTCAATATTTCCAACTTCCGGGTGGGCGGGGCCAATCAAAGCATATTTGAAATATGTTCGCAATCATAAGAGCAATGTGTATACAGCATTTCGTGAATATCCGACATACTATAGTTGAGTAGTGTGGAGTAGTTTATGTGACAAGTTAAATGTGTTTAACTTGTCACATAAAAATCATCAAAAATGAAACATTCTACGTTAGCTTACAACCTTCCCGAATTATCAACTATTCCTTTTTTTGTTGCAATTTAGCATCAAATTGGATCTGCGCTTAACTTATCCTGAATTTGAAATTTTTCCGATCATTTCCGAGTTAGTAAAAGTGTGCTTAACATAAATGAAAAATGCAAATTGTTCAAAGTGACCAACTTCTGGGGGGGGGGCAACTGGAAGCCAATTGGAAATACTGTATGCGACTACCACAAAATAGGGGGCGCTACTGAGCTATTTTACATTCTCAAAAAGGTCCTGGGCTGTGACATGTGTCTCAAGTTCTGCGTTAGTAGCTCATCGCAATAAAAAAAAAGTTAGAAACCACGCCCACATTCGTCAGTCATTGCAACACTTTAATTCTCAATTTATACTCACCCCCAGAGTATGTGTATACATTTTCGTAAAATTCTGTCCATCCGTTCTTTAGTTATAAATGTGTGGTGTTTTTGGCAAAGACGTTTTGATTAATGGCGGCCATATCTTTCGACCGATCATGCTCATTTCCTCTGATAATGTGCATGACCCTCTGCCGATACTGGATACCAATTTCGGGGTTGATGGACTCAAAATTGGAATGTAGGTACATATTTTAATGTTTTCGCATTATGCTAATTTGCAAAACATCTAAGTAGGCAGAGCTTACGGGTTCTTGAGGGTTTTTTGTATCGGAACTGGTAGCTGGTCGAAATAATAATGATCTGCAGGAAAACACTTGGTGCTAGGACCCTAATTAGCCTCTAACTACTAGGGAATATACTACATAGTGTGACTGTCATGTGTAGGACTGGGAAGAGCCACAATGAGCCATTCCCCCTAAGCACTGTGGCTCTGAGGGGAATGTACTAACTAGAGTTCATCATACCTTCAGAAAGTATTTAGACAATGAAAAAGCTATGACTCATGAATAAACTTACCCAGCATGTCACGATCTTACTTTTTGTGTTCAGTATTTACAGTTTTATTTTTAAATATATTTCCTCTTGTGTATTCTGGAATTCATGGCATTCAGTTCAGATTTGACCTGGAGAAGAGAGGACACAATGGCTGCCAGAGGCCAGAAGCCTTTTTGACAGAGATCTGTCAGCGAGGGGAGAGACAGCTGCTTCTTAGGCTGCTACAGGTGGAATTAGAAGAACGGTGTAGGGTTGGTACACGCGGTGTCTCTCATTGGCCAACCTGCCGCTCCTAAAGTGTCCGACTCTTTCGTCTTGGGTAAAGTAAACCCTACTCCTCAGGCTGTTGGTATTCCTGTTTGAAGCTAAACATGAGGACTTTGAAGGACATGTAACGTTTGCATGGACTACTTTAAAGCAGCTGTGTATCTCTTTAGTTGGCTTTAAACTGTGGAATTATTTACCAAATGATTTAAAGGGCTGTGTAAACATAATTTAAGAACATGTATAAAGAAAGAGTAAATAGACATGTCAGCCAACCTGTTTCGCTGAGGGTAGATTGCTGTGTTTACTTCTGATTGTAACTGGGGAATATAGCTCTAGCTAGAACGGGGGAGCTAGAGGAACCTATTGCGGTGAGCATCTTGTAAATTCCGGTTGTTGTTGTTGTTGTCATCTCCGGGTATCCCGTGTGCCTGTTCTGTTGCTGATAGCTTATTAACTTAACTTAATCGATCGTTTTAAAACTCTTGATCACGGCAACTGCCTGACGTTGTAATCACACGTTACTACAGCTTAAGCACTCACAACTCTCCTTCTCTTAGCGACTGTAACTGTAACTCCACAGTTGCCTACACTCTTTTTCGGGTTTGCTAACGGTAGCTACTTTAGCTTGATAGCTAGCCATGGCTCTTTCTCCACCCTGTGGTGCTATTTCCTGCTCTTCCTGTCTCATGTTTGGTTACTTCCCGGCCTCCCTTACTGGTAAGGATATATGTGTTAAATGTAGTATAGTTGTTAGGTTGGAGGCGGGAATCATAGCCATAGAAGCCCGGCTCCGCATCTTAGAAAGTAACTCAGCTAAAGTAAAGCCCATGTTAGCCGGTGCGGACCGGCCAAAGGTAGCTCCTCTGAGCCGTCTCCCGGCAACTCCCGAGCAGCAGGGAGACTAGGTGACTGTTCAGAAGGGGCATAAAGCGAAACCCGCAGGTCCCCACCAACCCGTTCACGTATCAAACAGATATTCCCCACTCAGCGAGACACCCGCTGAGAAGCCAACTCTGGTTATTGGTAGCTCTATTATGAGACACGTGAATTTAGAGACCGAAGCCTCCACAGTCACATGCATTCCGGGGGCCAGAGCGGGCGACGTTGAGGCGCATCTTAAACTGCTGGCTACAAATAAACACAAATACGGTAGGATTGTTATTCACGTCGGTGGTAATGATGTTCGTTTACGCCAATCAGAATGCACCAAACTTAATGTGGAGTCGGTGTGTAGTTATGCTAAAACAATGTCGGACACCGTAATCTTCTCTGGTCCCCTCCCCAATCTGATCAATGATGACATGTATAGCCGCATGTCATCATTTCAGCGCTGGTTGTCTTGGTGGTGCCCAGCAAACAATGTGGGCTTCGTAAATAATTGGACAGCCTTCTGGGGAAAACCTGGTCTGATTAAGAGAGACGGCATTCACCCTACTTTGAAAGGTGCAGATCTCATTTCGGCAAACATTTCAGGGCTTTGTGGACGTAATCCATGACAAACTGGAGTTGAGACCAGGAGGCAGAGTCGCAGTCTTACACGCTTCTCTGCGCTCTCTCCTAGGCAGTCACCCATAGGAATCCCGAACCCAATAAAATACCCAATATTAGCGGTGTGTGTGTCTGCCCAAGGACAATTGAAGGTAAAACCTAATAGAGGTGTCGTGCATAATAACCTAATAAAAGTAAATGTAACAACTACTACAGTGCAACAAAACAGGAAGATTAAATGTGGTCTCTTAAACATAAGATCTCTAGCATCTAAAGCAATATTGGTAAATGATTTAATATCAGATTATAATATTGATATATGCTGTCTCACTGAAACTTGGTTGAGACATGAAGAATATGTCAGCATAAATGAGGCCACTCCACCCAGCCATGTCAACACTCATATTGCTCGAGGCACGGGCCGAGGAGGTGGAGTTGCAGCAATCTTTGACTCAAATTTACTTATCAATACTAAACCAAAATTAAATTATACCTCCTTTGAAAGCCTCGTTTTTAGTCTTACGCATCCGACCTGGAAAACTTTGCAGCCAATCTTATTTGTTATAGTGTATCGTGCACCAGGTCCTTATTCAGAATTCTTATCAGAATTCTCTGAGTTTTTATCAACTTTGGTTCTTAAAACAGACAAAGTAATTATCGTAGGTGACTTTAATATTCATGTTGACGATGATAAAAATAGCCTTACTGTTGCATTTAACTCTATATCAGATTATGTTGGTTTCTGTCAGAGTGTAAATAAACCAACCCACTGCTATAATCACACTCTCGACCTTGTTCTGACTTATGGTGATGAAATTGAGCAACTATTAGTCGAACCGCATAATCCTGCTTTATCCGACCATTTCTTAGTAACTTTTGAAGTACTATTACTAGACTACAAAGCATTAGTCAAAAGCTCCTGCAGCAGAAACCTATCGTTTGTGCTATAGCCACATTTAAGGAAGAGATTCCACCAATACTTAACTCGATAGCATGTCTGCATGTAGGGGAGGAAACTTATACAAAATGTACACCACCCCAAATTGATCATGTTGTTGATAGTGCTATAGATGCGCTGCGAATAAAATTAGACTCTGTTGCTCCTTTGAAAAAGAAGAGAATAAAACAACATAGATTAGCTCCATGGCATAATGCCGAAACCCGCAAAATAAAGCAAAAGTCTAGACAACTTGAAAGGATGTGGCGTTCCACTAAACTTGAAGAATCTCGTTTAATTTGGCATATTACTCTCAATGAATATAAGAAAGCACTGCGTAAAGCGAGAGCAGCATACTACTCTTCATTAATAGATGAGAATAAGAATAATGCAAGATTTCTTTTCAGCACTGTAGCCAGGCTGACAGAGAGCCACAGCTCCATTGAGCCTTCTATTCCCACAGCACTCAGTAGTAATGATTTTATGTGCTTTTTTAACCATAACATTGTTACTCTTAGAAACAAAATGAATGACCTCTTGCCTTTGACCAGTATAGTGTTATCAACAGCTCCAGGAAATGTAAGTTCTAATATTACACTAGATAGTAAACTAGAATGCTTTTCAGCCATTAACCTTGAACAATTACATTCAATGATTCTCTCTTCTAAACCATCAACGTGCATGTTAGACCCAATTCCAACTAAGCTGTTGAAGGAAGTTTTTCCATAAATTAGCACTTCTTTATTAAATATTATGAATATGTCTTTATTATCAGGCTATGTTCCACAATCATTCAAAGTAGCAGTGATAAAACCGCTTCTTAAAAAGCACAACCTCCATCCAGAGGTTTTAGCCAACTATAGACCTATTTCTAATCTTCCGTTCCTCTCAGAGATTCTTGAGAAAGCGGTCGCAAAACAGCTGTTACTTAAAAACAATGATTTATCTGAAGATGTTCAGTCTGGCTTTAGAACACATCATAGCACAGAGACAGCTCTGGTTAAAGTCACAAATGATATTCTAATAGCCTCAGACAAGGGACTTGTCTCTATTCTTGTTTTGCTCGATCTCAGTGCTGCATTTGATACTATCGACCATGATATCCTATTGCAAAGACTAGAGCACTTGGTTGGCATAAAGCGAACTGCTTTAGGCTGGTTTAGGTCCTATCTATCTGAACGCTCTCAGTTTGTACGTGTTAACGATGAATCTTCAACGCAAACCAAAGTTAGCCATGGAGTGCCACAGGGCTCAGTGCTCGGACCTATTTTGTTCACATTATATATGCTTCCGTTAGGCAATATTATAAGGAATCATTCTGTAAACTTTCATTGTTATGTGGATGATACTCAACTATATTTATCAATCAAGCCTGATGAAATTAATCATCTAAATAAAATTCAAGACTGCTTTAAGGACTTAAAAACGTGGATGACCTTAAACTTTTTGATGTTAAACACGACCAAAACTGAAGTTATTGTACTTGGCCCGAATAATCTACGAAACAAATTATCTAAAGATATACTAACTATGGATGGCATTCATTTGGCCTCCAGTGAGACTATAAGGAATCTTGGTGTTATATTTGATCAGGATTTATCCTTTAACGCCCACATAAAATCAATTTCAAGGACCGCCTACTTCCATCTACGTAACATTGCAAAAATCAGGCATATCTTGCCTCAAAGCGATGCAGAGAAACTAGTCCATGCATTTGTTACTTCTAGGCTGGATTATTGTAACTCTTTATTATCAGGGAGTCCCAAGAAGTCAATCAAGTCGCTTCAGCTGATTCAAAATGCTGCGGCTCGTGTACTAACCAGAGTTAGGAAAAGGGACCACATTACTCCTGTTCCTGCTGCCTTACACTAGCTCCCTATAGAACACAGGATAGAATTTAAAATTCTTCTTCTCGCCTACAAAGCCCTTAATGGGCAGGCGCCATCTTACCTTAAAGAACTCATTATACCCTGCTGGCCTACTAGGGCATTGCGTTCCAAGAATGCAGGGTTGTTGGTTGTTCCTAGAGTCTCTGAAAGTACAATGGGAGCCAGAGCCTTTACTTATCAAGCTCCACATTTGTGGAATCAGCTTCCAGTTTGTGTTCGGGCGGCAGACACCCTATCCATTTTTAAGAGTGCGCTTAAGACCTTCCTTTTTGATAAAGCTTATAGTTAGGGCTGATTAGATTCAGCCCCTAGTTTTGCTGATATAGGCTTAGTTTGTCGGAGGACATCTTACTTCTTCCTTCTCTCTGTCTGTCCCTGTGTCCTCTCATGTTCTGATTGGCCCAGCTTCCCCAAATGTCTTTCTTTTGGTGTCTATATACGCTGGAATCCGGAGTCATGGATGATCCTGCGGTCTTGTGTCCTGGATCGCGAGCGCTGGATCTTGAGTCGTGGCTGTGGTCCTGGATCATCGGTCCTGGATGGATATCCCCGTGGATTCATCTTCCTATTATACACACATGCATTTCCAAACATTTGGACTACCTATGTTGCAAATGTATTATCTTCTCAATTTACCCACGGCATCTATTGCACGTCTGTCCGTCCTGGGAGAGGGATCCCTCCTCTGTTGCTCTCCCTGAGGTTTCTCCCATTTTTCCCTTTAAACTGGGTTTTCTTTGGAAGTTTTTCCTTGTACGATGTGAGGGTCTAAGGACAGAGGGTGTCGTATTGTCATACTGATATTCTGTACACACTGTGAAGACCACTGAGACAAATGTAACATTTGTGATATTGGGCTATATAAATAAACATTGATTGATTGAATATTATTTCTGAACACTGGGTGGCGGGGTTTAGCTGCACCGGGTGTATATAAAGAGGTCATAGGTGACAGGAGAGGGAGGGACACAGAAGGAAGAGAGCATACCGATTCCAGCAGCCCGGCAGATGCTCATCACAACAATTAGAACTGTTAATTAACCCTGGTATGTAAAGCTGAATAAACCTTGATATAAACTACAACTAAGGACCGGGAACTCATCTGTTTGTGTCTGCGTCTGCATCACTCTTCAGCCCTTCTGTGAAAGTAACGGCAAAAATATATAGGACATAGGAAAGGAAATTGCCATTACATTAAGTGGAATCGTACTCTCGGAGTAAAACTGGACAATAAGAATCACTTCACCATGGATTAAGGATCGTTTTCACCGGAAACAAACAATTGGATTATTGCACAATCGACATCGTCATCACGGATCAGCTGCACACGCCACAATCAGCTGGAGATTGTTCCCACCTGCGCTCACCGGAGAGGCTGAGAGCCATGATTGGGAAAGCGGCCAGGTATGTGCACTGTGCAGCAGAAGTAGAGGATTGTATTGGAGATATTAAGCTGTATTGGACAATGGCTTAGTAAATGGATGTAATGCTGCAACGATGTAATGCTGTTTGAAACAGCGCGCTCACGGACAATTCCTGAAAACGAAACTGAAAGGGACAGTGAACATTAATCATGTCTGTGAAATCTGACGTCACGTCACAAGATGGCGCTGTTGGACTGCAATCTGTGAGAGAAAAAAGGATTATCACTCACACTGCCAAAGGATTGGAATTGTTTATTGCAAACTGTCAAAAAGCAAGAAACTTCAGCTACAAGCAAGTAAAGAAGTTAATGGAAAGACTGAAAGAGCTGAGCTCAAAAGACAATGCAAAGGAAATACAGTGGAAACTGGTTGACTTTATGAAGCTGTGTGATGAATTAAAAGCAAATCACAAATCATTAACCGACCTTCAACTGCCTGAAGAAGAAATGGGAAGGCAAAAACAGTGGCTGCAAGAAAAGATGCATATATTTGATGGATTTATAGAAGATGCAAATGTGTGGTTATCTGAGAGTGGACAGTCTATTGTGGGACGTGCCATAGAACAAAGTGTCAGCTCGGAGGACATCGGACCTGATGGCAGCGTTTCAAAGGCATCACACCCTCAGTCAAAACACACCACTGGTTCATCACATGCATCATCTGCCTCTGCTGCTCGAATTAAAGCCCAGGCAGACAGGGCGGCTTTAATCGAAAGGGCGGCAGCACTGAACAGTCAACATGAGCTTGATGTACAAGGGGAGCAATTACAACACCAGAAACAACAGTTGGAGCAACAGAAACAACAGTTGGAGCAACAGGAAGAACAGGTGAAACGGAAAAAGGAACAATTGGATATACAAACTAAACTGGCAGAAGCCAATGCCAGGCTAAATGTGCTCCGCATGGGATCAAGACACGCCTCTAGAGCATCAGATGGGAGGAGCTCTTACTTCAGAAACCCTACAGCAAGATTTAACCTACATGCAACTGAATTGTTGCCTCATCAAGCCCACACCTCTATTCGCAGACAAAGTGTGCAGGGACATGTTGACATCACACCACCTGTAATCAACTATGGTAATCAAGGTGACATCTATAACCTAATCCAGAGGCAACATGACATCACTGCTATGCTGGCTCAACAGTATCTCACTTCTACTTTACCTCCAAGAGACATTCTGTTTCTGACGGTGACCCGTTGCAGTTTGAAGCCTTCGTCCGTGCATTTGAAAGAGGAGTAGAGCGGAAAACTGACGATGAAAGTGACTGCCTGCATTACCTAGAGCAATACACTAGAGCAGTGCTTCTCAAAGTGTGGTCCACGAGCGCCTCCTAGTGGTCCGTGAGTATATTGGTAACATTTCACATTTGAAATAAATAAATAAATAAATGTAAGTTTTCCGCACTCTCGCGGGAATATCTCCGCAATGGAGTGAGGTTACGTTTCACTTTCAATTGCATGATAAAGCCCAGTGCAACACCTTCATCACACATGTTGCCACTTGTTTGTACCATTTTCAGGCGATTTGTAATCTGTTCTAGAAAAACGATGTGTTTTTTTATATTTGTGGAGTTAGGTGGTCCGCGAGTGTTTTTTATTGGTTAAGTGGTCCTTCGTATGAAAAAGTTTGAGAAACCCTGGACTAGAGGACAACAAAGGACCTAGTGCGCAGCTGCCAACATCTGCCTCCAGCTCAAGGTCATCAAAGGGCAAAACAGCTGCTTAAAGAACACTGTGGTAATGAACACTGCATACATGAACAAAGCATTTACCTGGACAAAGATCAAAGCCGAAGATGTGGAAGCACTGCAAGCCTTCTCTTTGTTCCTAAGAGGTTGTTGCAATGGAACATCTCACCTACATGGATGAAATGAATGTTGTTTCAAACATGAAACACATACTTCAGGAACTACCCTACAGACTCGGAGACAAGTGGAGGAACAGAGCATGTCAGCTACAGGAAGAGCGTGGGCATCGAGCTGCATTTCCTGACCTTGTCGACTTCATAGAGAGGCAAGTGAAGATACTGTCAGATCCTCTGTTTGGAAGCATCCAGGACGATAAACCAGCTGCAGCTATCACAACTGTTATCTCTGCCTTTTCAAAGGGAAACCCACGCCTAAGAGCAAGTCGTTTTGCAACAATTATTACCTGCCCAAGAACACCAGTGCTAGAACATGCAACAGCGATGGGAAGGAAGATACCTCCACCAACCACCAACTCCCTACATTAGTGTTTGTTCTGCAGAAGAAGTAGTCGCTCATCCTGAAGAAAACACACAGAGAAACAATGGACTTCTTGAAAGGAAAAGGGTGTGTTTTGGATGCCTAAATGTTATGTGTGCAATGAAAGTCATCCTGAAAGACTCCACATTGAACAGAAAGGCAAAAGAGAGGAAGCAGAACACACAAGACAGAATGGGAAGCCAATGGAAAGTAATGGTGTCATCTCACCTCATACATGTGGGCACATTGGGGCCGGTGATGAGAACTCCATCTTCTCCATTGTGCCAGTACAAGTGAAGAGCCACAAAGTGTTACAAACGTATGCCTTTCTGGACCATGGAAGTTCATCTACCTTTTGCACAGAAAGTCTAACGAGGAGGCTAACGGCCCGTCCACACAGCGGCGTGCGTTGACGCTTCACCGTTCACTTTGAATGGGGTGACGTCACTTTTAGCCGAAATGCATCGTGGGAAGCGACGTGGAGCGTAGCTGGCGTGGCTCGCTGCAAAAGTTGAGCAATGTTCAACTTTTGACGCCTCGGCAGAAGCGTCAGCCAATCGAATCATATGCCAGTACAAGCTCTAGGCCAATCAAACCGCTGCTTGTGTGTCAGGGGCGGGAGATTCATGTGATTGGTTGTTGGTCGAGTTTCAGACACTACTGCCTAGACTTGCCATTCAGACAAGACAATCCCAGCTTGCCCAACAAACAGCTTACCGAGCAGCTCATCTGCGATGTTGCAGTTCTGGTACCAGGGCACCGGCTGAATCCAAGTGACAGACCTGAGGAAGTGACTGACTCATCAATGCAGGAGCCCTATAAGGAGAGGCTTGGAATTGGGTGAAAATAAAACCCACAGGTTCTCTAAGCGCTGGACGGGATGGCAACACGACTGCTTCAACCTAAGAACAGCAAAGACTGATGACCCTTAAAATAAGGGAGAAGAAAGCAAACTAAACATTCTTTAAGAATTACATACCAACACATTCACACCATTTGTATAGCTCCTTTATTATTTATTGGTAATTGTTTTTGTTTTATACTAAAGCCAATTAGGGGCCGGTGTGTAGGAGCCATTTTATGGGTGTTGTTGGTGTGTCAGTTTATTTAAGTCATATGTATAGTGCAATATTATTTATGAACACTGGGTGGCGGGGTTTAGCTGCACCGGGTGTATATAAAGAGGTCATAGGTGACAGGAGAGGGAGGACACAGAAGGAAGAGAGCATACTGATTCCAGCAGCCCAGCAGATGCTCATGTAAAGCTGAATACACCTCGATATAAACTACAACAAAGGACCGGAAACTCATCTGTGTGTGTCTGCGTCTGGATCACTCTTCAGCCCTTCTCTGAAAGTAACGGCAAAAATATATAGGACATAGGAAAGGAAATTATTACACTGTCCTTGTTGGACACGCCTTAAATCTATGTGAAAGTGTGAAACCCTTTTTCTCTTGGTTGGTTCTCGTTTTCTCCTGTTTTTACGTCAGTGTAGGTTAGAGTCCTGTATGTTTGTTTTCTTATTTGTTAGGCAAGATTTTTGTGTTCAGAGATTTGTTTGTTTTGTGGGTTGTTGCACTTATTTGTTAAAAAGAAAACGTTGGTAATTAAATGTACCCCTAGAGATCTGGGCGTAACAATATTGAAGTTGTTTGAGTATGAATTCAGGTGATCCACAAACTATGCTGTTGCAGTAATCCATTCGGGATGTTATGAAGGCATGGATCAGAGTTTCAGCAGGTCGATGAGAGGGAGGGTCTGATGTGGGTGATGTGCTTTAAATGGAAGAAAGCGTTTTTTGTGAGCTGGTTGACGTGAGGGAGGAAAGTGGAGTCGAGGATGATGCCAAGGTTACGGATGTGAGTGGAGGGGTTGACAATGGAGCCATCGATGGTAAGAGAACAATCTTGGGTTGAGCGGGTACGTGAGTTTGGGCCAATGGTTATAAGTTCCGATTTGTCACAGTTAAGTTTTCGAAAATTGTTTTGCATCCAAATGTTAATGTCAGTGAGGTTGAGCTGGGAGTGTGTGGTTGGAGAAATTGATTTTGTTGAGAGGTAGAGCTGCGTGTCATCAGCATAACAGTGGAGTTGGTATTGACGGAGGATTAGTCCAATAGGGAGGATGTAGACGATGAACAGAAGGGGACCAAGTACAGAACCCTGAGGGACGCCATGATTGACGGGGGCTGTGGGGGATTTGGAGTTGAAATGGAGATGAATTGATGTCTGTCAGAGTCAGAGAGATAGGATTTAAACCAGGAGAGGGCAGTACCGGTAATGCCAATGGTAGACTGGAGGCGGTTGATGAGGATGGAATGGTTGATTGTGTCAAATGCGGCTGTTAGGTCAAAGAGAATGAGAATTGAGAGGGAACCAGAGTCAGCAGAGAGGAGAATGTCGTTGGCAGATTCTGGGCGGCGGCGAATACGGAAACCAGATTGAAAAGGTTCATGAAGATTATTGCAGTCCCGATGGGATTTTAGTTGGGAGGCAACAGTTCGCTCCAGAATTTTTGACAAGAATGGGAGGTTAGAGATGGGCCGGTAGTTATTGAGGAAATCAGGGTGAGACCAGGTTTTTTGAGTATGGGAGTGACAGCAGCGAGTTTCAGACCAGGGGGGATGAGTCCAGTGGACAGAGAGGAGTTAATGACTGTGGTGATGAGATGAGTGAGTTGGGGGAGGCAGGCCTTGACAAGGGTGGAGGGCATGGGGTCCAGGATGGAAGTTGAGATATTCATGCCGGTGACTTAGGCAACTATGTCCAGTGAGGTAATTTGTCTGAAGGCTGTAAAAGGGTGCAGAAGGGAGTAGAAGTACACAGTAGCATAACATGGAAATACTCAAGTAGTCTACCTCAGAATTGTACTTAAGTACTTAAGTAAATGTTGTTACTTACTTACATTACGGTCTGCTGCAGCCTGTAATGTGTGTGAGATCCTGCTTCAGTCACGACTCCCTGAAAGGATGCTATGACTCACAGACACCAAACTACACTCAGAAAGATTCACATTTAAAACAAATAGAGTTTTCCTCTATTCTTCTGGCCGGGAGAAGCCCCACTCGAGTTCATGATACATGTTTCCTAAAATACATCTGAAAAAATGAGTGATATAATAGATTCAAATGGAAATAAAGGGGGTGGGGCTGGCATTCAATTCCAGCTGTGTTGATGTGCTGAGTGGCCATGTGGTGACGTCACCCGGTTTTAAGCGGTCACTCAGATTGCGTGTGTGTGTGTGTGTGTGTGTGTGTGTGTGTGTGTTAGTGTGTGTGTGTGTGTTAGTGTGTGTTAGTGTGTCTCTCTCTCTCACACACAGTGCTCCAGCCATTGAAGCCCATATTTGGAATGTCCGTAGTGGCCAAACGGTGGTACTGCAGCTTCCGTGACGTCATCTTGGCCCAAACTGATTTTTTTCCCCATTGACTTACATTGTGGAAAGAAACGTCTGTAAATCAGCGGATACATTTTTTTTACAGAGCTAACACTTTTATAGCCCGTAAAGGAAACATTATATAATGTTTTTTATTTTGAAAAGTAATTTTACTAGTATGTTATATTTTGTATTTATTTTGCGTATATAAATATATGAATGCATTTGTTATTAATACAGTCTATATCCCATTAAATAAGCTCTTACAATCAGTCATTACATTTGTCTCTATTTATTCATATCTGCTTTAATTGTATTTTCAGAATCAGAAAGTTGGTTTACACACACGGGGGAATTTGCCTCGGTGTATTTTATGAATACAATAAACAGTTACAGAAGATAAAAAGTAAACAAATAAAATGATAATGAATACAAACTATTATAGGCCTACGTTACGGTATAGGAAATGATATGAAGTCTAGATATGCCAAAAAACGACTTGCATTGATGACGAAGTAATCCAGTAAAATGTGTGCAGGAGTGTTATGGGAAGTGGAAAGTTGTGTACAAGAGAGGCAGCCTTTGTACAAATATGCAACATATTTGGAGGGTTGTGCACACCTGACAATACCTAATGAAATTGAGATATTATCTGTATTAAAACAAATATATATAAATACATACGAGTCATTTATGATGGTGGCGAAGTCCAGAATGTAAAATGTCCCCTCTGTGGGACCAGTTCCTTCTTCTTCTTCTTTATACTGGGGATGAGGATAACATGTTCTAGAAATAGCACCAAGAACTGTACACTTTGAGAAAGGTGAACGATCTGGAGGGCTGTTCACACTTTTGGGTGTATTTCTGGTGACCCAAGACACACTTTGATATGAATAATATTGAATAGAGAATAGCTTTGCAGCAGTGTTGCATAGTTACTGCACTAACAAGTATTGTTAGCATATGTCTGTATACTGTATGTATATCGTATATGTATTTTTACTCAACAACTCAACTGCGCATGCTCAGTGGGCCCACATCCGGGTACTTTGTGACTCCACAGCCTCTCTATTCTGTCTTCATGCACCAGTGAGCGAGTCTCATAGGAATGACCGCAGCTCGCCTCTCTCTCTTTTCTCGCCCATGGTTACAAACAGCTCTCTCTTCCACACACACAGCGGGTTAGCCTCGGTTAGCTTAGCTTCTCCAAACCGGTTGTGTGATTTGTTTCTCTGATGTGTTGCCGGGATCCTCGTTGAAGTAACAGATTGATCTGCCTCCCCTCCTCGGCCATGGAGTGCCGTGTCCTGTCCATACAGAGCCATGTAGTCCGGGGGTATGTGGGCAACAAGAGCGCCTCTTTTCCATTGCAGGTAAATACAAACCGCATGCACCCATTATCGGACACCTTGCAGCCGCTTCCGACGCGACCTCGTCGGTCACGCTGTTCCAGAGAATCTGATACTAAACCCACTCATGTTAATGCCATTATTGTGAAGCAATATGCAAATTATATGGTACTACAAACGGTAATCCGCCTGAAACCGTGTCTGTCTGAGTTAATATGTGTTAGTTGTATTACAAAAAAGGCCGTAAATGATTGTTATAATGTGGTTAAACTCCAAATACCAGCTTCAAATGTCCGGCAATACACCTGCCGACAGGAGTTTCCAGACAACACAAAATGGACCATGGCATCACATTATAAACCCACTCGTGTTAATGCCATTTCTGTGAATACATGTGCAAATTACATCACAATACACAGCAGCCACCCGCCTCGCGCCGCGGCTGTTTGACGGGTGCGTTGGTTCTGTGCCCCTGACGGGTTTATAGTAAACAGCGGTTGTGAAAGTGTGGAAAAGCCCCAGATGTCAGCTTCAAATGTCAGGCAGGAAACGTGAGGACAGGTGTTCCCATCCACATCTGGCTCCTCTGCCTTTAACCCCTTCAGGACCTCACGTGTACGGCTTGACATTGCTCCCTGTTACTTGCTTGTTTCCCCACATTCCCCTTCACATCCGATAGTATTCCTATTTAGATTAACAGTTTCTCTAACGACATGGAGAAGGTCAGAGAATAGGGAAAACTCAATGGAGAGAAATCAAATCAATAATTACACTGAGAGCATACAAAACACAGGTTACGTATAACAACAATAAATACAAAATACAAGATGGGTTGTATATAAGGTCATCTTAAATATTAGAATAATACAGTCCAATATATAACAATTCCTCATTTTCATGATATCATGTATGTGTCACACAGTCCAGTTCCTTTCATGCATCATTTGCACATTTCTTCACCAAAAATGGCATTTACAATGTAATCCCGTGGTCCTCCGTTGGTCATAGGAGTGTGTGTTACAGCCACTAACATCACAGAGCACCACGCTTAACACGTTTAAAGTTACTCCGCTGTTCACGTGAAGGTAATCGCAATATTCTTCAAAGATGGCCGACTTGCCGTTGATGACGTCACATTGTTTCACGGTTTTTATGAATCGCCTCTGACGGGAAAACATAACGGTGGAGATCAATCAGTCAATGTTTATATAATATCACAAATGTTACATGTGTCTCAGTGGACTTCACAGTGTGTACAGAATATCAGTATGACAATACGACACCCTCTGTCCTCAGACCCTCTGTCCTCAGACCCTCTGTCCTCAGACCCTCTATCCTCAGACCCTCTGTCCTCAGACCCTCTGTCCTTAGACCCTCTGTCCTTAGACCCTCTGTCCTCAGACCCTCTGTCCTTAGACCCCTGTCCTAGACCCTCTGTCCTCAGACCCTCTGTCCTTAGACCCTCTGTCCTCAGACCCTCTATCCTCAGACCCTCTGTCCTTAGACCCTCTGTCCTTAGACCCTCTGTCCTTAGACCCTCACATCGTATAAGGAAAAACTTCCAAAGAAAACCCAGTTTAAAGGGAACATGGAGAACCCTCAGGGAGAGCAGCAGAGGAGGATCCTCTCCAGGACGGACAGACGTGCAATAGATGCCGTGTGTAAATTGAAAAGATAATACATTTGCAACATAGGTAGTCCAGATGTTTGGAAATGCATGTGTGTATAATAGGAAGATGAATCCACGAGGATATCCATCTCTACTGTCTCTACTTTAAAGAGTCCTCTCCTGCTGATGTTCAGGTGTATATCAGTATGTAGTGTCTCTTCTTTAAAGAGTCCTCTCCTGCTGATGTTCAGGTGTATATCAGTGTGTAGTGTCTCTTCTTTAAAGAGTCCTCTCCTGCTGATGTTCAGGTGTATATCAGTTTGTAGTGTCTCTACTTTAAAGAGTCCTCTCCTGCTGATGTTCAGGTGTATATCAGTATGTAGTGTCTCTACTTTAAAGAGTCCTCTCCTGCTGATGTTCAGGTGTATATCAGTATGTAGTGTCTCTACTTTAAAGAGTCCTCTCCTGCTGATGTTCAGGTGTATATCAGTGTGTAGTGTCTCTTCTTTAAAGAGTCCTCTCCTGCTGATGTTCAGGTGTATATCAGTTTGTAGTGTCTCTACTTTAAAGAGTCCTCTCCTGCTGATGTTCAGGTGTATATCAGTATGTAGTGTCTCTACTTTAAAGAGTCCTCTCCTGCTGATGTTCAGGTGTATATCAGTATGTAGTGTCTCTACTTTAAAGAGTCCTAACTGGGGGATTTCCTTGTCCGATGTGAGGGTCCAAGGACAGAGGCGGTCGTATTGATATTCTGTACAAACTGTAAAGACCCCTGGGAGAAATGTGTGATATTGGGATATACAAATAAACTTTGATTGATTGATCAACCAATCACAACAGAGCAGGCTGGGCTCTGGTTTCAGACAGAGGGTGAAAAGAGGTGCAGCTTCCGTTCCATATCCTCCAAAGATGGCCACCTTGTCGTTAATGACATCACGTTCCCGCTCCCTTTCACCAGCATGATGATGATGATGACGGTGACGATGATGATGATGATGACGGTGACGATGATGATGATGATGATGATGATGATGATGATGATGATGATGATGATGATGATGATGATGATGATGATGATGATGATGATGATGGTGGTGGTGGTGATGACGACGGTGATGATGATGATGATGACGATGATGATGGTGATGGTGATGACGACGGTGGTGTTTGATATACTTTTTATATTTCCACCAGTAGTGATCCTGAGGCTTCAGTACGCCGTCCTCCTGAAGAGCCGAGTCTATTTGTGTCCCGCTGCTGGTGTGTTCTGTTGTCCTAATGGCTGCTGGGCTTTCATGCACGTCCCTTTCACTTCTCCTGTTCGACTGCCGCTGACCGAGGCACAAACTGGAGGACGTTATGTACGAACCACAGACTGTCTGTGACACGGAGAGCACGTCACTGCTTCCTTTCTGTCTGTATGAAGTCGTTGTGAGTTTGAACGGAGCAGCTACACGTTAGCGTAGCCTGTCGCTCAGCTCGCCGTCCAGAACACACACATCTAAACCGTTTCTCCTGCCGTCTTGTCCGCACACACATTAACTATTCACAAACCGGTACCAGCATGTTGTTACTTCAGCATCATTTGGAAACTTGTATTAACAATTAAATCACGGTCAAATATGTTCGTTTTGTTGTTGTTGTTGTTGTTGTTGGTATCTACCATAGCATCTAAGATTCAAGGCTTTTGTTGTCATGTGAGCAGAGCTACAGCGTAGTTATATCAATGAGAAGCTGAGGTCACAGGCTCCTCCATCACATCGCATTTAGCTGAGGCTTTTATCCAAAGTTACAATCAGTGCGTTCGACCAACAAGACACAACCTTGAAGAAAACAGAATCATAAAGTACATCAGGTTTCATAGAGACAAGCATTTCAAGTGCTACTCAACTGGCTTTAGAGGAGCCAGTCCTTTGTTAGTATATAAGTGCTTTGTTAGTATATAAGAGCTTTGTTAGTAATTCGTTGTTAGTATATAAGTGCTTTGTTAGTATATAAGTGCTTTGTTAGTAATTCGTTGTTAGTATATAAGTGCTTTGTTAGTATATAAGTGCTTTGTTAGTAGTTCTATCCTCGAGGTGGAGTCGAGAGAGATGAGCTTCAGTCTGGAAGGTGTGTGAGCTTTCTGCCGTCCTGATGCCAATGGGAGCTCATTCCACCATCTTGGAGCCAGGACAGCTAACCCACAGCGTCCTCCAACAGAGCAACACAATAACACAGATCAAATAGAATAGACATTGAGATAAGCCCCGCCCCCTCGCCAGCACGTCTTGTTTGAATGACGCCAGTAAACACAGCCGACAGCCGCGGTGAAGCTCGAGCGATCGGAGCGATGCATCAGACTTCAGGTTTTCACTTCCATGACTGAACTGTAGCTGTGCGCGTGATGATGAAGCTTTGCATCCTTGAGTCTGCTACAGGTGGATGCATTTTCAATGGACTGACAGCAGTGCAGCTCTCAGATCACATCCAGCACTGTGCCGAGGCTCCTCCTCAGACACCCTGGAGAGGCTGAAGGTCAGAGAGGGTGCTCCGCGTCTCCTCTCAAAGCTCATGCTTGTCTCTCCGAACAGAAGACTCTTCCTGTCTTCCCGCTTCAGCACAAAGAAGGAAGCGCTCAGATAACAATCCCCTGCATGAGGCTGGTCCCGTGTCTCTAATTAAAAAGACAAAGACAAAGACACGGGAGGAACGTTGGTTTATGGCTGTTCCAGATCTGACAGGAAGTCGTTCTTATCTCCACTCGTATAATCCAACGAGTTTTCCGTCCCTTTTTTTGTCCAGATTTCTGTTTACATGCTGCAGTATGACTGAAGAGATATGGAAGACATGTCACCATATACAATATTTGAAAACGTTTTCAATCCGACATGCAAAGGTTCAATAGTTTAGGGATGGCTGTCGGTGCTTTCAGAAGAGAGTGTATCAGTATGTAGTGTCTCTACTTTAAAGAGTCCTCTCCTGCTGGTGTTCAGGTGTATATCAGTATGTAGTGTCTCTACTTTAAAGAGTCCTCTCCTGCTGATGTTCAGGTGTATATCAGTATGTGGTGTCTCTACTTTAAAGAGTCCTCTCCTGCTGATGATCAGGTGTATGTCAGTATGTAGTGTCTCTACTTTAAAGAGTCCTCTCCTGCTGGTGTTCAGGGGTATATCAGTATGTAGTGTCTCTACTTTAAAGAGTCCTCTCCTGCTGATGTTCAGGTGTATATCAGTATGTAGTGTCTCTACTTTAAAGAGTCCTCTCCTGCTGATGTTCAGGTGTATATCAGTATGTAGTGTCTCTACTTTAAAGAGTCCTCTCCTGCTGATGATCAGGTGTATGTCAGTATGTAGTGTCTCTACTTTAAAGAGTCCTCTCCTGCTGGTGTTCAGGGGTATATCAGTATGTAGTGTCTCTACTTTAAAGAGTCCTCTCCTGCTGATGTTCAGGTGTATATCAGTATGTAGTGTCTCTACTTTAAAGAGTCCTCTCCTGCTGATGTTCAGGTGTATATCAGTATGTAGTGTCTCTACTTTAAAGAGTCCTCTCCTGCTGATGTTCAGGTGTATATCAGTATGTAGTGTCTCTACTTTAAAGAGTCCTCTCCTGCTGATGTTCAGGTGTATATCAGTATGTAGTGTCTCTACTTTAAAGAGTCCTCTCCTGCTGATGTTCAGGTGTATATCAGTATGTAGTGTCTCTACTTTAAAGAGTCCTCTCCTGCTGATGTTCAGGTGTATATCAGTATGTAGTGTCTCTACTTTAAAGAGTCCTCTCCTGCTGATGTTCAGGTGTATATCAGTATGTAGTGTCTCTACTTTAAAGAGTCCTCTCCTGCTGATGTTCAGGTGTATATCAGTATGTAGTGTCTCTACTTTAAAGAGTCCTCTCCTGCTGATGTTCAGGTGTATATCAGTATGTAGTGTCTCTACTTTAAAGAGTCCTCTCCTGCTGATGTTCAGGTGTATATCAGTATGTAGTGTCTCTACTTTAAAGAGTCCTCTCCTGCTGATGTTCAGGTGTATATCAGTATGTAGTGTCTCTACTTTAAAGAGTCCTCTCCTGCTGATGTTCAGGTGTATATCAGTATGTAGTGTCTCTACTTTAAAGAGTCCTCTCCTGCTGATGTTCAGGTGTATATCAGTATGTAGTGTCTCTACTTTAAAGAGTCCTCTCCTGCTGATGTTCAGGTGTATATCAGTATGTAGTGTCTCTACTTTAAAGAGTCCTCTCCTGCTGATGTTCAGGTGTATATCAGTATGTAGTGTCTCTACTTTAAAGAGTCCTCTCCTGCTGATGTTCAGGTGTATATCAGTATGTAGTGTCTCTACTTTAAAGAGTCCTCTCCTGCTGATGTTCAGGTGTATATCAGTATGTCTCTACTTTAAAGAGTACTGACACCTTCTCTGTCCCTCTGTCTTCAGGTTTTAGGGTTTGAGGTGGACTCCATCAACTCTGTGCAGTTTTCCAACCATACAGGTGAGAGCGATGAACAAGCATGCTTCTTTGTGTGTGTGTCTGTGCTTTGTTGTAGTTGTGTGTGTGTGTGTGTGTGTGTATGTGTGTGTGTGTGTGTGTGTGTGTGTGTGTGTGTGTGTGTGTGTGTGAGTGAGTCAGCGCCAGCCCCTGGTGTCGTGACGGGTTTTAGACGTTTGTCGCTTTGTGAGGCAGCAAAGATGCAGTTAGTGTTCTGTCTGCATCGTGTTCCCCTCGGTGTCTCAACCCGTCATATTTTCATCTGATCTGCCGTCCCTTGAATGAGCAGTGTGTCCCCGTCATGAATCAGCTGAAAACACAAACACATCTGCACAGCTGTGGCTTCTCAGTAAATATAACGTCAACCTGAGGATCAGCACAATGCGACAGAGTTTAGAGTAAAAGGTTTCCCAAAACAAATGAAGACACAACTTGACAACACGTGCAGCGTTTAGAGAACATTCAGCAGCTTGAGGAGACCAGGGGACACTAAAGAGTGACGCACACAGCTGGGAGACCAGGGGACACTAAAGAGAGACGCACACAGCTGGAGACCAGGGGACACTAAAGAGAGACGCACACAGCTGGAGACCAGGGGACACTAAAGAGTGACGCACACAGCTGGGAGACCAGGGGACACTAAAGAGAGACGCACACAGCTGGAGACCAGGGGACACTAAAGAGAGACGCACACAGCTGGAGACCAGGGGACACTAAAGAGAGACGCACACAGCTGGAGACCAGGGGACACTAAAGAGAGACGCACACAGCTGGAGACCAGGGGACACTAAAGAGAGACGCACACAGCTGGAGACCAGGGGACACTAAAGAGAGACGCACACAGCTGGAGACCAGGGGACACTAAAGAGAGACGCACACAGCTGGGAGACCAGGGGCCACTAAAGAGTGACGCACACAGCTGGGAGACCAGGGGACACTAAAGAGTGACGCACACAGCCGGGAGACCAGGATACACTAAAGAGTGACGCACACAGCCGGGAGACCAGGGGACACTAAAGAGTGACGCACACAGCCGGGAGACCAGGGGACACTAAAGAGTGACGCACACAGCTTGGAGACCTTTGTTAGTATATAAGTGCTTTGTTAGTATAGTTTGTTATATAAGTGCTTTGTTAGTATATAAGTGCTTTGTTAGTATATAAGTGCTCTGTTAGTATGTAAGTGCTTTGTTAGTAGTTCTATCCTCGAGGTGGAGTCAGAGAGATGAGTGTTCAGTCTGGAAGGTGTGTGAGCTTTCTGCTGTCCTGATGTCAATGGGGAGCTCATTCCACCATCTTGGAGCCAGGATAGCAAACCCACGTGTTTCTGCTGATGGGAACTTGGGTCCCCCTCGCAGCGAGGCTGCAGCGAGCCGTCTGGCTGATGCAGAGCGTAGTGCACGTGCCGGGGTGCACGGTTTAACCATGTCCTGGATGTAGGAAGGGCCAGATCCATTCGCAGCATGGTACGCAGGTACCAGGGTCTTGAAGTGGATTCTAGCAGTTACCTGAAGCCAGTGGAGGGAGCGGAGGAGCGGCGTGGTGTGGGAACATTTAGGAAGGTTGAAGACCAGACGAGCCGCTGCATTCTGGGTGAGAGAGGTCGGATGGCACATGCAGGGAGACCAGCAGGAGGGAGCTGCAGTAGTCTAGGCGTGAGGTGACGAGAGCCTGGACCAGAACCTGCGTGGCTCTCTGGGTCAGCTGGGGACGCGTCCTCCTGATGCTGGAGAGCGTGTATCTGCAGCAGCGGGTTGTAGCAGCGATGTTTGCAGTGAAGGACAGGTTGTTATCTAGGGTCACCCAGAGTCCTTGCAGTCTGAGTCGGGGAAACAACAGAGGGGCCGATGTTGATCGTCAGGTCAAGAGTGGGACAATCTTTTCCCGAAAGGAAAAGCAGTTCAGTCTTGTCCAGGTTGAGCTTGAGATGATGAGCGGACATCCACTGAGAGATGTCAGCTAGACGAGCAGAGATGCGTGCGACGACCTGGGTCTCTGAGCGGGGGAAGGACAGGACTCATTGGGTGTCGTCAGCGTAGCAGTGGTATGAAAAACCATGCGGGCTAATGACTGATCCGAGCGAGTGTGTGTACAAGGAGAAGAGGAGGGGACCAAGAAAAGAGCCCTGAGGGACCCCTGTAGTTAATTGACAAGGGTCGGACTCGGACCCTCTCCAAGTTACCCTGTAGGTGCGGTCTTTGAGGTATGAGGGGAGGAGGGAAAGTGCAGAGCCCAACATTAGCCTCCTTTAGCTTAGCGGTGGTGACGTGAAGTCATGTGACCGTGCTGTAGTTCCTTTATAGCCCAACATTAGCCTCCTCTAGCTTAGCGGTGGTGACGTGAAGTCATGTGACCGTGCTGTAGTTCCTTTATAGCCCAACATTAGCCTCCTTTAGCTTAGCGGTGGTGACGTGAAGTCATGTGACCGTGCTGTAGTTCCTTTATAGCCCAACATTAGCCTCCTTTAGCTTAGCGGTGGTGACGTGAAGTCATGTGACCGTGCTGTAGTTCCTTTATAGCCCAACATTAGCCTCCTTTAGCTTAGCGGTGGTGACGTGAAGTCATGTGACCGTGCTGTAGTTCCTTTATAGCCCAACATTAGCCTCCTTTAGCTTAGCGGTGGTGACGTGAAGTCATGTGACCGTGCTGTAGTTCCTTTATAGCCCAACATTAGCTTCCTTTAGCTTAGCGGTGGTGACGTGAAGTCATGTGACCGTGCTGAAGTTCCTTTATAGCCCAACATTAGCCTCCTTTAGCTTAGCGGTGGTGACGTGAAGTCATGTGACCGTGCTGAAGTTCCCTTATAGCCCAACATTAGCTTTTTACTTCAGAAATCATAAAGTGATGTTAAAATGTGGAGATTATCCTGCTAAACTAAATGTGAAAGTATCATACACGTTTGTTAGACACAGAGATTATTTTCTCCAATAATCCTAATTCACATGGAAACATCCCATTGGACGAGGGAGATGCTGCCTTCAGGGACCCACACAGAAATGTCAGAGAAGATCAGAATAACCTTTGATACCAGGGGTCAGTGTTTGTTGGGCCTCTGGTACAGAATAGCTGCAGCTACACCTCTGGAGTGAATTGTCTCACTGACCTTACCATGAAAGCATTCCTGAGTCTCTGCTGCCGCTCTCATCAGATCTCAGTGTGACGTATCTGAGACGAGAGCGGGAGATATTTTATATTAAGGAGGGAGTTAAAGAGGAGAGGCAGCAGACGTGGTGAATTGCGACAATGATGACGACAGAAGCAGCTCTTATCTGTACACACACACACACACATACACACATACACAGCACTCTGACTACTCATCTCTCTTTCTTAGCCCCTTTGGCTTTTTCCCGGCTTGTTGCTTAGCGACAAGGACCCCCTCTCCCCCCCCCCTTCGTGACGGGGCTGTGACTCACCTGCAGAAAGCATGTCACACACACACACACACACACACACACACACACACGCATGTTTACATTAGCAGTCTCCTCACATTCCTCCAGAGCTTTCGTGCAGCCAGTGGCGTTTTTGGACTGGTTTTAACTTCTCCGGTTAAAGACGTTTAATGTTGGACTAAAGAGACGGCGCTAGCTACTCTTAGCGCTACAAGAATACATCAAATCCTCCCTTCAGGGGGGGGCGGGACAGGAGACTCTGACCCAGCACCCAGTGCGTTGTAATGGGGCTACAGCCCACTGCGCCGCTTTGAGCACCTGCTGTAGTGGCAGACAGGTGGAGGTGGGAGTAGAGCCAGAAGGAATATGGTTTTAGCTCAGGGAAGGCAGTACGGCACTTTGAGGGGTCGTGAAGGCTGGATAAAGCGCTTCATAGTAGTCCATTTACCACTTAGTTTGATCTGTATTAACCCGTCAGAGAGTGTGTGAAAGATCAAGATGCGAATTCCTCCGACATTCCTGCGCTGAGGTCCTCACCTGCAAACAATCAGGAGTGTGTGTCAGCATCTATAGGGGGAGGTGTGTGTGTGTGTGTGTGTGTGTGTGTGTGTGGTGTGTGTGTGTGTGTGTGTGTGTGTGTGTGTGTGTGTGTGTGTGTGTGTGTGTGTGTGTGTGTGTGTGTGTGTGTGTGTGTGTGTGAAAAGCCTTGTAAAGAGAGAGTGTGTGTGTGTGTGTGTGTGTGTGTGTGTGTGTGTGTGTGTGTGTGTGTGTGTCCTCTCTGCAGGTTACTCTCACTGGAGGGGTCAGGTTCTGACGGCCGATGAGCTCCACGTTCTGTACGAAGGAATCAAACTGAACAACGTGCACAAGTACGACTACGTGTTAACAGGTGAACACTTCATCCTATACACACACATGTGCACAAACAGACACACACACACACACACACACACACACACACACACACACACTGCAGTCTGATTTAAGGTGATGTTGTTGTGTTTTGAATATACCCGCTGCCCCTGTGAACCTGGACATGCTAGATGCTAACCTGCTAGATGCTAACCTACTAGATGCTAACCTGCTAGATGCTAACCTACTAGATGCTAACCTGCTAGATGCTAACCTGCTAGATGCTAACCTGCTAGATGCTAACCTGCTAGATGCTAACCTGCTAGATTCTAACCTGCTAGATTCTAACCTGCTAGATGCTAACCTGCTAGATTCTAACCTGCTAGATGCTAACCTGCTAGATGCTAACCTGCTAGATTCTAACCTGCTAGATGCTAACCTGCTAGATGCTAACCTGCTAGATGCTAACCTGCTAGATGCTAACCTGCTAGATTCTAACCTGCTAGATGCTAACTGCTAGATGCTAACTGCTAGATTCTAACCTGCTAGATTCTAACCTGCTAGATGCTAACTGCTAGATTCTAACCTGCTAGATGCTAACCTGCTAGATGCTAACCTGCTATGCTAACTGCTAGATGCTAACCTGCTAGATGCTAACCTGCTAGATGCTAACCTGCTAGATGCTAACCTGCTAGATTCTAACCTGCTAGATGCTAACCTGCTAGATGCTAACCTGCTAGATGCTAACCTGCTAGATGCTAACCTGCATGTGTGCGGCTGATCTGGACAGTGAGGGATCTGTAGGCTATTGAGGATGCTGGATCTGTCTCTCACGTTATTATGATCAAACATGGTAGTTTCGAGGATGCTGCAACTTCATCACGATCAGCGCCAGGAGAACAAACACGTGTTGATGCATTCGATGAGTCGCGCTGGCTGAATGTTGCTTTGGAAAACTGCAGTCGAGCAGCAGAACTGTTTATTTACACACAGCGCAATGACTGCTACGGTTGTGGCTTGATAACTGTCTTGCTGTGGTTCCAGGGTACACCAGAGACACGTCCTTCCTGGAGATGGTGGTGGATATCGTCCAGGAGCTGAAGAGAGCCAACCCCAAGCTGGTGTACGGTGAGAGAGCACACACTGGGCTATTCAGTAGAGCGTTTATCAGATCTGTTCCAGCTGGAAGGACAGAGTCCTAAGACCTGCCCAGGTCACAGCAGAACACACAGTGGGTTGTAACCAGTACCCTCTGTGTGGCGATCTGCTGGAGAACAGTGGGTGAGGGTGGAGAAAGCAGAAGGCAGAAGGCAGAAGGAAGCCAGTCCGCGTGAAGAAGCCTGGCAGCCGTACTGGGCCGCATGAGACTTAGAAACCATCACCATAGTTACCATGTTTCAGGCGACGGTTTGTACTTTCAGACACTTCACTGTTTCCGTTCTCCGTTCCCATTTCCCTTTCCAACGGGGCTTGGCGGTCCGACAAAAACGTACACATGTACCCACTCACACAGCTCTGCTCATGGTGGCCCCAGACTCTGGGCCCCGTGAGGAGTCGGCTGCACGAAGTGACTTTCTGTCGTCTCTGTTTGTGTTTCCAGTGTGTGACCCTGTCCTCGGGGACCATGGATCGATGGTGAGACCAGCTGTGTGTGTGTGTGTGTGTGTGTGTGTGTGTGTGTGTGTGTGTGTGTGTGTGTGTGTGGACTAGCATTACTATACTTGTGGGGACCTACATCTGTTTACATAGTCACGTGTGGGGACTCGCCTCCCTTATGGGGACAAAATGGAGGTCCCCATAAGGGGGGTCATTAATGTTTGGGTGAAGACTTGATTAGGGTTAGGGTTAGGGTTAGGTTAAGGGTTAGGGTTAGTCATGTGTTGGTTATGGTTAAGGTTAGGATAAGTCTCCAGGAAATGCATGTAAGTCAATGTAATGTCCGCTGAAGTGACGTATACATGGTGTGTGTGTGCGTGCGCGTGTGCGTGTGTGTGTGTGTGTGTGTGTGTGTGTGTGTGTGTGTGTTAATGCTGTTGTCAGATGTATGTTTAACGGGGAGTACTGTGCCTTTAAACTAAGTGTGTGTGTGGGGGTTTCAGTGGGAGGTCTCATTTCCCACTGACACATGGATTACAGTGATCTGACAGAAATACACAGTGCGTGTGTGTGTGTGTGTGTGTGTGTGTGTGTGTGTGTGTGTGTGTGCGTGTGTGTGCGTGGGTGTGTGTGTGTGTGTCACACAATGTGCATTTTGGGGGATTAGCATCATATTCTGATCAGTTATAACCACTGAGCCCACACGCTGCTGCTCTTCCTTCAGCTTCAGGAGGAGCTGTTCTCCGCTGAGGACGAGCTGGTGCACTTGCTAGTGCACGAGCTCGTCCACTAGCAAGTGCACCATTTAGTCCACTGACAGGTTTTCACCACATTGACTCAAACCACTGGCTTCTCTCCATGTAAATACCAACAACAACAACAACAACAACAACAACAACAACACCATTCAAATGTTTTAACGTGATTTAATTTCGATACACATATCCAAATGATGCGGCGATATATCTACAAGCTGATACGGGTTATTAAGAACGTGAAGTCGTGTCCGCGATCAGAAACCAGATCTCTGTTCGTCAGAGACGGCATCCCTCCTCCAGAGGTCAGCTTGGTTTTCACGGAGCTCCGACGTCATGTTGTTGTTTACGTCCGGAGACATCTTGCATACGGGTGTCATGTTGTTGTTTACGTCCGGAGACATCTTGTATACGGGTGTCATGTTGTTGTTTACGTCCGGAGACATCTTGTATACGGGTGTCATGTTGTTGTTTACGTCCGGAGACATCTTGTATACGGGTGTCATGTTGTTGTTTACGTCCGGAGACATCTTGTATACGGGTGTCATGTTGTTGTTGATATATCTTATAACCAAGAGAGACACAGAGCTCGTATCAGGCCAACGTGCAGCCGCTCCGCTCACAGTAACGTCCTGCCGACAGAAAGACTGGATCAGTCATATGATGCTGTCCTGGCTCCGTGTACGAG
This sequence comes from Champsocephalus esox, assembly GCA_036324585.1. Lineage (NCBI taxonomy): Eukaryota > Metazoa > Chordata > Actinopteri > Perciformes > Channichthyidae > Champsocephalus > Champsocephalus esox. The sequence goes on from CM070497.1 coordinate 39,093,940, forward strand.
TGTCCTCACAAGCCCTCAGGAACAGGTCTGAGGCCCACAGACACCTTTACAGTGTGTTCACCGTGTGTGTGTGTGTGTGTTGTGTGTGTGTGTGTGTGTGTGTGTGGTGTGTGTGTGTGTGTGTGTGTGTGTGTCCACAGTACGTCCCTCAGAACCTGTACCCGGTCTACAAGAACAAAGTGGTTCCTGTGGCGGACATCATCACCCCCAACCAGTTCGAGGCTGAGTGAGTACAGCGGCGGCCGCTCACCGTCACGTTTCCTCCCGTTTGAAGCCGTCCTCTAACCGGATGTGTGCGTCTGTGTTTCAGATTGCTGACGGGGAAAACCATCACCACGGAGAAAGACGCCGTGGAGGTAACCCTGTGTAACCCTTCAGACCTTCCTGTTGAGCGGGGCGGAGATCTGGTCTGACCAAAATAAATTAACATTAACGCAAGCAAAGTGATAACGATGGACGATACGTTACGTTGGAAACACATGTACGTTATATCAAAGCCAACAGATCCAAAGCCATTCTGAATAAAGCCAAAGGCCGAATGAATCAAGCGTCCTTGTTGATGCTTCATACTTCCAGACAGGATGCACCGTGGAGCCTTGAGGGAACACACATCCTACCTTCATCCTGCCAAAAGAGCCACACGAGTTAAACATCCATCCCCGTACAGAGAACCAACCAATCGGTTATCAAACTAAAAACACTAAAACGACAAGACCTGAGGCCTGTGCTACGAAGCCGGATGTCCTTCAGGGTGACTCTGGTCTCCGGTCCCACGAAGCCGGTTCTCTCTTAGCAGCTAGATCTCCATGGTAACTGATGCTGAGCGGCTAGCCTGCTCCGGAGCAGGTTAGGCTGCAGGCTAAGAGATCAGCTCAGTGAAAGCTCCGCCTGCTGACCAATCAGAGCTCAGGGGGCGGAGTTCAAAGCGATCAAGTCATATCACAGGAGAAAGGAAACATGAACATCAGCTCCATCTGCAGAGCAGTCTGACTGTCAGAACATCAGCGTGGAGAAGGCTCTTAGACATCTGCCTCAGCATCAGAACCCGGATCAGAGCACACTGAGTCCAGTCAGCATCAGTACCCGGATCAGAGTACACTAAGTCCAGTCAGCATCAGTACCCGGATCAGAGTACACTGAGTCCAGTCAGCATCAGAACCCGGATCAGAGTACACTAAGTCCAGTCAGCATCAGTACCCGGATCAGAGTACACTAAGTCCAGTCAGCATCAGTACCCGGATCAGAGTACACTAAGTCCAGTCAGCATCAGGACCCGGATCAGAGTACACTAAGTCCAGTCAGCATCAGTACCCGGATCAGAGTACTCTAAGTCCAGTCAGCATCAGTACCCGGATCAGAGTACACTAAGTCCAGTCAGCATCAGTACCCGGATCAGAGTACACTAAGTCCAGTCAGCATCAGTACCCGGATCAGAGTACTCTAAGTCCAGTCAGCATCAGTACCCGGATCAGAGTACACTAAGTCCAGTCAGCATCAGAACCCGGATCAGAGTCACAATACGTAGCGCTGAGGGCAGACGTCGATGTGTCCCTTCATCGTCCACGTGAACGCGCTCTCAGCCGGACGGAGAGTTGAGTCAACGAGTTGATATCCAGCGCCGTGGGACCGCTCAGCGAGAGCGCCTTTGTTTTGGATTAGGTAACCCGGGTAACTCAAACATATCCAGGGTCAGTTGAACCGGCCTCTGGTTGGCTACAAAACCATCCAAGTGACGTTCAAAGCCGCAGATCAATAGTTACCTCGTGATATCAACTCAGGCTTGTTGACGGTTTTGTTTACCTGATCATTTGTTTTTGTTTGTTTTGTGCAAAGGCACGATTTGTTTAAAACAACGCATGACGATGACCTGAACTTTGATGTTCATGGATGAAGTTCGCTGGAGGACCGGAGAAGCTTCTTCTTCTTCTCGCCCCTTTGGAACAGACACTGTTTGAGAATGTATTTTCATACCTTGAGAGGGTTTTTTATTTACATTTGTATTCTCTTTGTTATTATTATTGTTTATTTTTGTTCAATAGCTTGACAAGAAAACTAACACATGAAAACAGTCGCTAGCTTGCTCCCAGTATCAGCTGCTTCGTGGCGGGGTCGTTGCCTCTTCTGTAATGGTGGCATGTGGTGTGGAAGTTCTCCTTACTGAAGGGGGAGGAGCTATGGAGTCTGACCCCAGGTTTTAATCGCCATGACGACACTGTAGCTATCTCCACGTGGCAGTAACACCCTTGAGTCCTGAGCCTTGAGCCTTGAGTCTTGAGTCTTGAGTCTTGAGTCTTGAGTCTTGAGTCTTGAGCCTTGAGCCTTGAGTCTTGAGCCTTGCGTCTGAGTCCTGAGTCTTGAGCCTTGAGCCTTGAGTCTTGAGCTTGAGCCTTGAGTCTGAGCCTTGAGTCTGAGCTTGAGCCTTGAGTCTTGAGCCTTGAGTCTTGAGCCTTGAGCCTTGAGCCTTGAGCCTTGAGTCTTGAGCCTTGAGCCTTGAGTCTTGAGCCTTGAGTCTTGAGCCTTGAGTCTTGAGCCTTGAGTCTTGAGCCTTGAGTCTTGAGCCTGAGCTTGAGCCTTGAGTCTTGAGCCTTGAGTCTTGAGCCTTGAGCCTTGAGCCTTGAGTCTTGAGCCTTGAGCCTTGAGTCCTGAGTCTTGAGCCTTGAGTCTTGAGCCTTGAGTCTTGAGCCTTGAGCCTTGAGCCTTGAGTCTTGAGCCTTGAGTCTTGAGCCTTGAGTCTTGAGCCTTGAGTCTTGAGTCCTGAGTCCTGAGTCTTGCTGTCCACTGGGAGGATCAGCTGCTTCATGGCGGCTTCTTTACTTCTCGTTCTCCTGCAGGTGATGGACCTGCTTCACGCCATGGGTCCCGACACGGTGGTCATCACGTCCTCCGACCTCCCCTCCAGACTAGGGGATCGCTTCCTGGTGTCTCTGGGCAGCCAGCGCCACGGTACAGAACCACCTCTCTCTCTCTCTCTCTCTCTCTCTAACCCTCTCTCTCTCTTTGAATGCTCCATCACTCTCTCTCTCCCTCTCTCTCCCTCTCTCTCTCTCTAACCCTCTGTCTCTCCCTCTCTCACTCTCTCTCTCTAACCCTCTCTCTCTCTCCTCTCTCTCTCTCCCTCTCTCTCTCTAACCCCTCTCTCTCTCTCTATCCCTCTCTCTCTCTCCCTCTCTCTCTCTCCGTCTCTCTCTCTCTCTCTCTCCCTCTCTCTCCCTCTCTCTCTCTCTAACCCTCTGTCTCTCCCTCTCTCTCACTCTCTCTCTCTAACCCTCTCTCTCTCCTCTCTCTCTCTCCCTCTCTCTCTCTAACCCTCTCTCTCTCTCTCTAACCCTCTCTCTCTCTCCCTCTCTCTCTCTCCGTCTCTCTCTCTCTCTCTAACCCTCTCTCTCACTCTCTCTCTAACCCTCTCTCTCTCTCCTCTCTCTCTCTCTCTCTCTCTCTCTCTCTGAATGCTCCATTTGTCCTGTTCAGGTATATATTTGTCAGACTAGCAAACTAAAGTAACCTCTCTGACATGTTGTGTTGTTTGCTTTAATGTGTGTCTGTTGTGTGTCTGTTGTGTGTCTGTTGTGTGTGTGTGTTGTGTGTTTTGCGTCTCAGTCCGTCCGGACGGCAGCAGGAAGACGCAGCGGGTCCGGATAGACGTCCCTAAAGTGGACGCAGTGTTTGTAGGAACCGGAGACCTGTTTGCTGCGATGCTGCTCGCGTGGACTCACCACCACCCCAAAGACCTGAAGGTGAGTCAGAGCGGCTCAGTGCAACTGGTCCCCGGTTCGAGCCCCTGATCCACGTGTCTGTGGTCCTCTCCAGAGGGAGGGAGTCATCACATACAGAGACTAGTTCCTTCACAGTGTCCTTCACAGTGTCCTTCACAGTGTCCTTCACATGCTGATATCCAAGAGAGGGAGTCACCCAGTCACAAGATGGAGGAACAGAAAGCAGTATCAATGTTTACTTCAGATTAGCTCCACGTCAGAAATGAGCATGCTTGATGTCTCTCTCCATAGAGGCTGAGTCATCATGTTCATCACATAGCTATCATCTGCCTCAAACCCTCCAGAGGCCTGTGTCCTACGAAGCCGGTTCAACCTAACCTGATATGTTGGAGTTAGCCGGTTGGCCTAATCCAGAACATACGCGCTCTCGCTAAGCGGTCCTACGACGCGGGTTATCAAGTGGATCGCTCAGCCAGCCGTGTCCTCTCTAGCTAGGTGTTCACATGAGAGGGGCGGGATCTGGAGCATTCGACCAATCACAGACATGGAGAAGCTACTGACAGCGCAGCGTCACACTTCCTGAATGAAAAGTGAACTCTAATATCAGACACGTGAAGAAGTTAAACTTTAAACATGACTCGAACCCTTGATCAGGATCAGAGCCTCAGAGCTGCAGCTGCAAGGTGAACACAGCTGGAGCAGAGCAAGTGTTGGAATGCGTCCATCAGCAGGTTCATGATATCACGGCCCGTCTAACACACCGTCTGACTTTCATCACCTCTGACCCAGAGTTTCCTCAACTCAACGTGTTGCTAAGGTAATGCTTCTCCTCCAGTCTGTGGCGCTGAGAGTGCTGCACGGTCAGACACGCTCAGGGACTCGGATCAGAGACATGTGATACATCATGATGTGATGTGCCGCGGACTGGACTTAGTGTACTCTGATCCGGGTACTGATGCTGACTGGACTTAGTGTACTCTGATCCGGGTACTGATGCTGACTGGACTTAGTGTACTCTGATCGGGTACTGATGCTGACTGGACTAGTGTACTCTGATCGGGTACTGATGCTGACTGGACTTAGTGTGCTCTGACCCGGGTACTGATGCTGACTGGACTTAGTGTACTCTGATCCGGGTACTGATGCTGACTGGACTTAGTGTACTCTGATCCGGGTACTGATGCTGACTGGACTTAGTGTACTCTGATCCGGGTACTGATGCTGACTGGACTTAGTGTACTCTGATCCGGGTACTGATGCTGACTGGACTTAGTGTACTCTGATCCGGGTACTGATGCTGACTGGACTTAGTGTGCTCTGACCCGGGTACTGATGCTGACTGGACTCAGTGTACTCTGATCCGGGTTCTGATGCTGACTGGACTTAGTGTACTCTGATCCGGGTTCTGATGCTGACTGGACTTAGTGTACTCTGATCCGGGTTCTGATGCTGACTGGACTTAGTGTACTCTGATCCGGGTACTGATGCTGACTGGACTTAGTGTACTCTGATCCGGGTTCTGATGCTGACTGGACTTAGTGTACTCTGATCCGGGTACTGATGCTGACTGGACTTAGTGTACTCTGATCCGGGTTCTGATGCTGACTGGACTTAGTGTACTCTGATCCGGGTACTGATGCTGACTGGACTTAGTGTACTCTGATCCGGGTTCTGATGCTGACTGGACTTAGTGTACTCTGATCCGGGTACTGATGCTGACTGGACTTAGTGTACTCTGATCCGGGTTCTGATGCTGACTGGACTTAGTGTACTCTGATCCGGGTACTGATGCTGACTGGACTTAGTGTACTCTGATCCGGGTACTGATGCTGACTGGACTCAGTGTACTCTGATCCGGGTACTGATGCTGACTGGACTTAGTGTACTCTGATCCGGGTACTGATGCTGACTGGACTTAGTGTACTCTGATCCGGGTTCTGATGCTGACTGGACTTAGTGTACTCTGATCCGGGTACTGATGCTGACTGGACTCAGTGTACTCTGATCCGGGTACTGATGCTGACTGGACTTAGTGTACTCTGATCCAGGGTACTGATGCTGACTGGACTTAGTGTACTCTGATCCGGGTACTGATGCTGACTGGACTTAGTGTACTCTGATCCGGGTTCTGATGCTGACTGGACTTAGTGTACTCTGATCCGGGTTCTGATGCTGACTGGACTCAGTGTACTCTGATCCGGGTACTGATGCTGACTGGACTTAGTGTACTCTGATCCGGGTTCTGATGCTGACTGGACTTAGTGTACTCTGATCCGGGTACTGATGCTGACTGGACTCAGTGTACTCTGATCCGGGTTCTGATGCTGAGGCAGATGTCTAAGAGCCTTCTTGACGCTGATGTTCTGACAGTCAGACTGCTCTGCAGATGGAGCTGATGTTCTCGTTCACACAGACGTGATTTCGGCCGTCTTTCCTGCAGCGGCAGCTTTTCTGTGTTTCCTTTCTCCTGTGATATGACTTGATCGCTTTAAGCTCCACCCACTGAACTCTGATTGGTCAGCAGGCGGAGCCTTCACTGAGTTGAGCTCTTAGCCTGCTACCTAGCCTGCTACCTAACCTGCTCCGGGGAAGGTTAGCCGCTCAGCATCAGTTACCATGGAGATCTAGCCGTTAAGAGAGAACCAGCTTCGTAGGACCGGAGACAGAGTCACCCTGAAGTTAGCCGCTCAGAGGACATCCGGCTTCGTAGCGCAGGCCTCCGATGCTCTTCTAGGTCATCACGCACCCTGTCATGTACTCAGCTACGGTCGATACCTTTGGTAGCGTGTTACTCTCATGTTGAGGAGGATCTGTATCTTCCCAACAGCTAACAAAGCTAATAACCTAACGTTCTGTGCTTCAGATGGCCTGTGACAAGACGTTTTCAGTGATGCACCATGTCATCAAGAGGACCATTGCATACGCTCACGGTAAGATAGATAATGCTTCTTATTAAATCCTTAATAGTAAGCCAGTTAGATATTTGACTTGGCTTGAATTTATTTAATTTGTATTGCATTTTTTAGAAATGATGTCGTGCATTACAACAAAAGTAAAGAAAATAAACTGCTGTCTTCACCTGTCCTGTAGTCACTGAAACACTCAATAGAATTGTAACTGAATGAGATGGATAACGGTGAAAATAAATATTAGTGTTTTTAATCTGAATTCTGAGGAAACTCTAAGAAAAAAGTCAGAAATATTCATTCTGAGAAATAGGTAAATGAAAGAGAAACAAGTCAACATTCTGAGAAAGAAGTCAAGATCTGTTAGAAAAGTTAAAACTGGGAAAATATTTTAAACATTTTAAAAAAACTTCAGAAAAAAAGTCTGAAATATTAATTTGGAAAAATTAGAAAATGAAGGCGAAAAAAATCCAAACCTGAAAAAAAAGTAAATATTCTCAAAAGCAGTCCAAATCTGAGAAAAATGACATTCTGAGGAAGAAGTTAGAAAACTGTTAGAAAAGTAAAAAACTGGGAAAATAGTAAAAAATCTGAAAAAAAGTTTCGAGAAGGAAGTCAGAAATATGGATTTTGAGAAAAAGTCAAAACCGGGTAAAAGTAAGAAATCTGAGATAAAAAGTCAACATTCTGAGAAAAAATCTGTTAGAAAAGTTAAAAAAGTGAGAAAATATTTTAAACATTTTAAAAAAACTTCAGAAAAAAAGTCTGAAATATTAATTTGGAAAAATTAGAAAATGAAGGCGAAAAAAATCCAAATCTGAGAAAGAAGTCAAGAACTGTTAGAAAAGTAAAAAACTGGGAAAATAGTAACAAATCTGAAAAAAGTTTCGAGAAGGAAGTCAGAAATATGAATTTTGAGAAAAAGTCAACATTCTGAGAAATACGTAAATGAAAGCTAAAAAAATCCAAACCTGAAAGAAAAGTTACAATCAGAATCAAAATCTGAGAAAAACATTTCCCAAAATCCCCAAAAATTGAGAAAAACCTCATTCTGGGAAGAAGCCTAAATAAATCTGAGGAAAAAGACAAAATCGTTTGAGAAATATGAAGTCCAAATTCAGAAAAATCAGTGAATGAAGTCTATACCCGGGAAAAAAGGTGACATTCTCGAGAGAAATGTCAAAATGTGAGGAAAAATCCAGAAAGATCAATTCTGGGAAAACATTTAAAAAACCTAATAAAATTGTCAAAATCTGAAAAAAGTAAACATCTGAGAAAAAACCTAACCCTAAATAAATCTGAAGGAAAAAAAAGTCAGAAATGATTTCCGAGAGAAAAAGTTAAAAACCTGGAAAGTAAATCTAACGAAAAGTGAAAATTCAGAAAAAAAATTAAATTTTTTGAAAAAGTCAGAAATATGAATTCTGGAAAAAAGTTAAACATTAAAAAAAATCGAAATATGCAAAAAGATTACAAATCAAAATTTTTTTAAAATTTAAATAACAAAAAATCTAAATCTGAGAAGAACCCAAAACCATGATTCCACCGTCTGTAAACGCCTGCATCGATTCTTCTGTCCTGATCGTCTACACCTGTTAACACTCACTGTTTATATATCTGTAATATCCAGAGCTAGCGGGTCCCGGTCGGAGGCCCAGCCCCCCCCAGCTGGAGCTCCGGATGGTGCAGAGTAAAGCCGACATCGAAAACCCCGATGTAGTCATGGAAGCCACCATCATATCCTAACATACCCCCCCCCCACCATTATATCCAACAGTTCCCCCCTCCCTATAAGACTCAAATCAGTCGATCACTGTAAACTTCAGCACTGACTCCTTTAGTATCGTGACCCTGTCGTGCTCCACCCTAAACTCTCTACGTCCTCCTTTCCTAGACCCTTACCTCCTACACCCTAACCCCCCCTGTCAGAGCCATGGACAGACGGCTTCACTGCTGACTGTATTTATGCAACTCAAAGTGCTTTTCAAAAATTCTGAGAAAAAGTGAGAAATGGAAATTATGAAAAAAAGTCAAAACTTGAAAACAGTAAATATTCTGAGAAAGAAGTGAAGATCTGAAATAGAGTCAAGATGATCAGCAAAGGTCAAGAACTGAGAAAAAACAATGAATGAAGTCAGAAATCTGAATTGAGAGAAAAATAGTTTCAGGAACGTAAAAAATCAGAATCTGAGAAAAAAATTAAAATCTTTGACAAAATCTGGAAGAAAAGTCGACATTCTGAGAGAAAGTAAAGTCTAGTATGACGGGTTTAAATAAGTAGAGTAAGAGTGTAACACAAAACATGCCATGAATATATTTATTCCTAAATACAAAATATGAGGGCGATCCTGTTCATTAAAAATCCTCATTAACCAAATGGCTATAATTACATTTCCAGACAAACACATAATATAAATGTCCCTTTATCTGCTCTGATATGACCGCCATGCGTCCCTCAGTCCATTTGCTGAGTGTCCTGCCTTTAACGAATTCAATATAAACCACTTGATTGCTCTTTAACTGCCACTCACAGTACTAATCAGCACTAATTGATCCCTCGCTGTCGGTCCATGGCTCCGCCCCCTCCCAGTCTTACAGCAGTGATGTAATGGTGACCAAGTCTAACCCCGTTGAAAACATAACAAAGAAAAAAAAACGCACAATGTATAGTTGATGTGTAGATGTTGTACTATAGATGTTATTGGACCGTCTGTATGGAATGGGACCTGTCTATTGGACCATTGTGTTGATGTTCTAATGACCACAATATCAAACACATCCGGGCCGGGTCCGGCACCGCCTTAGTGATAAGTAACTGTTTAATATTCATTGTGTGTAGAAGAACAGATATGTCAAAGCATAAAGAAAATAGGGACCATGAGCCGCTCAGAAAGGTGCCAGAACCGGCCTCCGCTCAGAACCAGAACCTGAGGGCGGGACACTGGGGCTACTAGGGCTACAGAACCTCTACTGAGGCTCCAGAAGCTCTACTGGGGCTCCAGAAGCTCTACTGGGGCTTCAGAAGCTCTACTGGGGCTACAGAAGCTCTACTGGGGCTACAGAAGCTCTACTGGGGCTACAGAAGCTCTACTGGGGCTACAGAAGCTCTACTGGGCTACAGAAGCTCTACTGGGGCTCTAGCAGAAGCTCTACTGGGGCTACAGAAGCTCTACTGGGGCTACAGAAGCTCTACTGGGGCTACAGAAGCTCTACTGGGCTACAGAAGCTCTACTGGGGCTACAGAAGCTATGGCTACAGAAGCTCTACTGGGGCTCAGAAGCTCTACTGGCTACAGAAGCTCTACTGGGGCTCCAGAAGCTCTACTGGGGCTACAGAAGCTCTACTGGGGCTCCAGAAGCTCTACTGGCTACAGAAGCTCTACTGGGGCTCCAGAAGCTCTACTGGCTAAGCTACTGGGGCTCCAGAAGCTCTACTGGGGCTACAAAGCTCTGGGCTCCAGAAGCTCTACTGGGGCTCCAGAAGCTCTAAAAAGGCAGTAGTAGTAAACGTTTGTCTTAAAACACGTCTTTTTACTCTTCACGCAACCAGGTCAGATTTAATCAGGATTACAGGAGTTTGTACTGGGTCTACTGGAGGCCTCGCGAAGCTCTAAAAAGGCAGAAAACCCAGAAAAGGTTTGTCTCAAAAGACGTCTGTTTGCTCTCTCTAAGTCAACATCTTGAAATGGAAGAAATGAAATCAGGATCTGGAAGAAAAGTCAAAATGTACCTCTGTCATGTTGACCTCTGAAATGTCCCAATGGACCAATCAGCATCCAACTAAGCCGTGTAATAATGCTAATTAGCCACCTTAGCATTGAGGCTATCAGTGGAGTGTGATCGCAACCTGATCCGGGTTCTGGAGACTAGTTTCTATTCGGGCGCAAAAAACACCAAAAACCTCCAAAGAAAATCAGCAATGAAAAAGCGTTGGATCTGAGCTGTGACGGCACACTCTTTCAGTCCTGCCCTTCTGAAGGCTAGCCGTCGAGCTAACGTCTGAAGGCTAGCCGTTGAGCTAACTTCTGAAGGCTAGCCGTTGAGCTAACTTCTGAAGGCTAGCCTTTGAGCTAACTTCTGAAGGCTAGCCGTTGAGCTAACTTCTGAAGGCTAGCCGTTGAGCTAACTTCTGAAGGCTAGCCGTTGAGCTAACTTCTGAAGGCTAGCCATTGAGCTAACTTCTGAAGGCTAGCCGTTGAGCTAACTTCTGAAGGCTAGCCGTTGAGCTAACTTCTGAAGGCTAGCCGTTGAGCTAACTTCTGAAGGCTAGCCGTTGAGCTAACTTCTGAAGGCTAGCCTTTGAGCTAACTTCTGAAGGCTAGCCGTTGAGCTAACTTCTGAAGGCTAGCCGTTGAGCTAACTTCTGAAGGCTAGCCGTTGAGCTAACTTCTGAAGGCTAGCCATTGAGCTAACTTCTGAAGGCTAGCCGTTGAGCTAACTTCTGAAGGCTAGCCGTTGAGCTAACTTCTGCGCGGAGCCTCCCTGCGGTCTGGAAGCTTCAGATATCAAATCTAAAACACGTCTCCAGTGGGCCGGTGTTCCTCCTCAGCTGCGGGTTCTGGGCGGAGCTTCTCTGTACTGCTGTTGTTTCTGTGGAATAAACTGTGACACTGCCTTAGGACCACCGTAACAGGGGGGGGGGAGATTGCATATGCTACGTTTCTATTTTAGTTTACAACCAAAACAAGTGTTATGGAGGCTGAGCCTTTTTTAAATGCGGAGCTTCCTGGACTCAAAACGGGTTTTATTTCAGGCGCTCTTTGGACACGTAGAGATGCAAACATCGCCAAAAACTCAACAATAAAAATGGCATGTATTTGACAAAAAAAAATGCATTTTAAAGAGTTCCTATTCTGCTTCCTGAGGTGCTCCCGCTCCTGCGGTGTGTTCGATGAATAGTCGATGCATGTCAAAGGTCCGCAAAGGCTGAAATCCCAAAGTTCCAGAACATAGTGACATCACCGCGGAACACTCCTATTGGCTAGCTGATAGGCTAAGGGGCGGGACATCTCGAAGCTGGTTGGCCAATCAGAGTTCCGTGGAGTTTTCTTTCATGATTTTCGCAGCTAAATGAATCCAATCAGCTGTGAAATGGAACATACAGAAGCCTCGTTAAAGATTTCAATAATACTTACTGAGCTATGTAATCTTTCCTGCGTCTTTGTTTTCTTCACACATTCCCAAATGTAATCTAAAAACACCTCGTGGGGAGGGAATGCAGTCTCGTTTTTAAAATTGCAAATATATTGATTTCTGTATTTGTGCCGCTGTAGCGCTGCCTGTCATATCAATAACTCTGCTAACGTGCTAACGTGCTAACAGCTGATTACTGGGTCTACCTGTTGTGTGTGTGTGTGTGTGTGTGTGTGTGTGTGTGTGTATATATATATGTATTTTATGGTCACAGGGTTTCGTGTGTGTGTGTGTGTGTGTGTGTGTGTGTGTGTGTACACTGAGGGTTAAAAAAGGAAACGGGGAGGGGGTGTGTTCAAGAGGACAATCATTCTGTGGTGTTTCGCAGTGTTGCACGGCTCCTCTGTTTTTATTTTAAATCTTCATCGTTTCCTTGATGCCTCGCCTCCCCCCCCCGCCTCCTGCTGTGCAGTGGTTGTAGTTTTCCAACGCCTCGCTATATGTGTGTGTGTGTGTGTGTGTTAGGTGTTTATACTGTGCCCGACTCCCCTCTGATAGACCCTCCCTGCTGTTCCTCCACTGAACATCTGGATTGAGCTGCTTCAGTGAAACATGTTTATATATACAAAGTACGGAGGCTAACAGATGCTAACGTGCTACAACGATCCAGAACTCTTCCATCGGGAGAAACGGCTTCAGAAAGGACGCAGATACAAAAACGTTCCACATAAAGAAACATCTTCACAACAACACATGGCAGCGTTTAGAGGACATCCAGCAGCTTGAGGAGACATGGCAGCGTCTAGAGAACACCCAGCAGCTTGAGGAGACATGGCAGCGTCTAGAGAACACGCAGCAGCTTGAGGAGACATGGCAGCGTTTAGAGAACATCCAGCAGCTTGAGGAGACATGGCAGCATTTAGAGAACATCCAGCAGCTTGAGGAGACATGGCAGCGTTTAGAGAACACTCAGCAGCTTGAGGAGACATGGCAGCGTTTAGAGAACATCCAGCAGCTTGAGGAGACATGGCAGCGTTTAGAGAACATCCAGCAGCTTGAGGAGACATGGCAGCGTTTAGAGAACATCCAGCAGCTTGAGGAGACATGGCAGCGTTTAGAGAACATCCAGCAGCTTGAGGAGACATGGCAGCGTTTAGAGAACATCCAGCAGCTTGAGGAGACATGGCAGCGTTTAGAGAACATCCAGCAGCTTGAGGAGACATGGCAGCGTTTAGAGAACATCCAGCAGCTTGAGGAGACATGGCAGCGTTTAGAGAACACCCAGCAGCTTGAGGAGACATGGCAGCGTTTAGAGAACACCCAGCAGCTTGAGGAGACATGGCAGCGTTTAGAGAACACTCAGCAGCTTGAGGAGACATGGCAGCGTTTAGAGAACACCCAGCAGCTTGAGGAGACATGGCAGCGTTTAGAGAACACCCAGCAGCTTGAGGAGACATGGCAGCGTTTAGAGAACACCAGCAGCTTGAGGAGACATGGCAGCGTTTAGAGAACACCCAGCAGCTTGAGGAGACATGGCAGCGTTTAGAGAACATCCAGCAGCTTGAGGAGACATGGCAGCGTTTAGAGAACATCCAGCAGCTTGAGGAGACATGGCAGCGTTTAGAGAACATCCAGCAGCTTGAGGAGACATGGCAGCGTTTAGAGAACACCCAGCAGCTTGAGGAGACATGGCAGCGTCTAGAGAACACTCAGCAGCTTGAGGAGACATGCAGCGTCTAGAGAACACCCAGCAGCTTGAGGAGACATGGCAGCGTTTAGAGAACACCCAGCAGCTTGAGGAGACATGGCAGCGTCTAGAGAACATCCAGCAGCTTGAGGAGACATGGCAGCGTTTAGAGAACATCCAGCAGCTTGAGGAGACATGGCAGCGTCTAGAGAACACTCAGCAGCTTGAGGAGACATGCAGCGTCTAGAGAACATCCAGCAGCTTGAGGAGACATGGCAGCGTTTAGAGAACACCCAGCAGCTTGAGGAGACATGCAGCGTTTAGAGAACACCCAGCAGCTTGAGGAGACATGGCAGCTGAAGAAGCTCAAAACACAACGGAGACACTTTGTAGTTTCCCCTGGTTTTAAATCTGCTTAGTTTCTGAAGCTGCTTTTGTTGGATTGGTGTCGCGTGTTCATCATCTGTCGACCTCCGTATGACAGACAGACATCCCTCAAAGCCAAATGTAACTTCACTTCTAATCCTGTGTGAAAGAAGGGATTATTTCAATAGTTAATAGTCATTGTGAACAAATCCAACCAAAAACCCGGAAATTGCCAAAACGAACCTGCATGTCTGCACTGAAATACGATCTCCTGATACTCAATTGTTTTGCCTGATTTGATGTTCTCGCCACCCTTTGAAAGTAAAAGCACTTAACTCAACGATGATGTGAAGAATTACACTTTTACGGCTTTTTTGATTTTGACTAAAATGTTGACTATTTGTTGGATAAATGTAATATTTGATAATTAAACAAAAGAAACCCGACAGGACTATGTGTCTCTAAAAGGTGAAAGCAGCTGTCTACGCTTTGCCCCCCACTCTGTGCACTCCTGTTGTGATAGACCCCCCTCCCCAGAATACCCACAATGCACCACGGTTCTCCCGAACGACTCGTGGCCTAAAACAAAACGAGGAAATGTAATAAAGTCATGGTTTGGTAAATGTTTTCAGTGCTATGTTTTTGGAGCGTTACGAGTATTTTCTAACATGTTACAATAAAAGATTGTAGTGTACAAATTCACATTTATAAAATATATATAGATATATAAGAAATGTATGTTCTAATGCAATAAAGAGAGATTAAGAAGTATTATGAATCCATCTGGTTATTATTTGGTGTGTGTGTGTGTGTGTTTCCTGTTGTTTAAAGTCTCAAATACACTTTTGTGTCATGCTCCTATTGGCTAGCGCTCCAACACATTTTACCTGATTGGCTAAGGGGCGGGACGTCTCTAAGTGGTTGACCAATCACATCAAAGTTTTCTTTGTGCTTCATAAACAGCTGTTCTTTTTTATTTAAAATGATATATCTTTGTTGTGTAACATTCAGTATTGAAAACTGTCATTAATATATTATTTTGAGAACATTTATTGAGATACTCCAACACATTGTACGTGATAGGGCTAAGGGGCGGGACATCTCTAACAGCTGACCAATCATAACAGAGAAGGTACTCTTGGGACATGTGGGAGGCAAACAGGTGAATTAAATCATTAAATATGGTTATATAATTTAACAATTTCACAATAAAAAGCAGCTGTTTTTTATTTTAAATTATATATTTTTGTAGTGTAACATTCAGTATTGAAAACTGCCATTAATATATTATTTTGAGAACATTTATTGAGATACTAAGTTATTATTTTAAGAGTTTCTTATAACAATTATTAAATTAAAAATATTTTAAATAATATATGGTTTTATCACGCTGTTAACTATTTCATAAAGTAGACAAAGTACTTAAATAATTAGATATTCAATTAAATATATTTATTTAAAATGTCATTTTGTGAAAGCGGTCCTATTGGCCAGCGCTCCAATACATTGTACTTGATAGGCTAAGGGGCGGGACTTCGCTAAGCGGTGGACCAATCACAACAGAGAAGTTACTTATGGGACATGTGGGAGGCAAACAGGTGAATTAAATCATTAAATATGGTTATATAATTTAACTATTTGAGTATTTGAACTTCTTTACCATTAATGTTTTTATTTTAAATTATATTTGTTTTGTAGTGTAACATTCAGCGTTGAAAACTGACATGTATTCATATTTTGACAATACTTTTGGAGATATTAAGTCATTATTTTAAGAGAGTTTCTGATTACAATTATTACATTACATATATTAAATATTCTAATTATTCTATAAAGTAGTCAAAGTACTTCAATAATTAAATATAAAATGTAACATATTGAATTTGTTTTGCTCTCCGTGTGAATTGTCCCTCTCAGGCTTCCGTCGGGGCGATTCATCATTGTTGACATTTTTTCCCCCATCAGCTGACAGCTCACTCGTTAGCTTTAGCTTTAGCTTCAGTCGGATTATTATCAACACTTTTAGCACAACAACAACAACACCTCATGATGACGTCATGCTCCCGACAGTCAGCTATCAGGAAACACAGAGTGTTCATTATTCTATAGAGAGAGAAGCGAACAGGCTAACATGGAGGGGGTGCTCTACAAATGGACCAACTACATGACAGGTGAGTGTGTGTGTGTGGTGTGTGTGTGTGTGTGTGTGTGTGTGTGTGTGTGTTGTGTGTGTGTGTGCGTGCGTGCGTGACAGGCGAGTGTGTGTGTCTGTCTATCTGTCTGTCTGTGTGTGTGTGTGTGTGTTTCTGTCTGTCTGTCTATCTAAGCTGGTTGACCAATCACAACAGAGCCGGCCAGCTAACCAATCAGAGCAGTCTGGGCTCTGGTTTCAGACAGAGGGTGAGAAGAGGCAGAATGAGTGGGTGTAAAAGCACTAAAATAAATGTAATGAATTATTATGTATTATGAAATACACCTGAACATCAGCTCTGAAAGTCTCAGCGATGGCATCCAGCATCAATGCACTGTCTCAGATATCTGGTGCATCAACGTAATGCGTCTCTCGCCAGTCTTTGAACTCTGTAACACATCGTACTCTACGAGAAACATGTCACCCTTCATATACTGTGCTCAAATCAGCTGCTGATATAGAGCCTGGAGACATCAAAGATCATTTACCTTTCAAACAACAACATGCGGTCCAGGTGGATCACAGGAAGCCAAACTCACACCCTGCAAAGAACATAAAACCCTCCGTCCGACCCTCGTGAACACAGAGCACATGTTCTTCTCCGACTGAAGGATTTAAAACACTTGAAAGCATACTACTTAGTTACATTTCATGAGGATGACACTTTATGAAGCTTTAATACCACACCTGCCATAACTACTGAGTGTCCTCAGGATGGCAGCCGCGTTGGTTCGTGCTTCAGAATGGATTCATCTCGTACTACGACAGCGAGGACGACGTTGGAAAAGGAAGCAAAGGATCCATCAAGATGTCCGTGTGTGAGATTAAAGGTGAGGCCGCTGTGCTCTCTGTCTTCTTCCTCTGTTCCCTTCAGTGTTTACTTCCTGTCTGTCTTCTTCCTCTGTTCCCTTCAGTGTTTACTTCCTGTCTGTCTTCTTCCTCTGTTCCCTTCAGTGTTTACTTCCTGTCTGTCTTCTTCCTCTGTTCCCTTCAGTGTTTACTTCCTGTCTGTCTTCTTCCTCTGTTCCCTTCAGTGTTTACTTCCTGTCTGTCTTCTTCCTCTGTTCCCTTCAGTGTTTACTTCCTGTCTGTCTTCTTCCTCTGTTCCCTTCAGTGTTTACTTCCTGTCTGTCTTCTTCCTCTGTTCCCTTCAGTGTTTACTTCCTGTCTGTCTTCTTCCTCTGTTCCCTTCAGTGTTTACTTCCTGTCTGTCTTCTTCCTCTGTTCCCTTCAGTGTTTACTTCCTGTCTGTCTTCTTCCTCTGTTCCCTTCAGTGTTTACTTCCTGTCTGTCTTCTTCCTCTGTTCCCTTCAGTGTTTACTTCCTGTCTGTCTTCTTCCTCTGTTCCCTTCAGTGTCTACTTCCTGTCTGTCTTCTTCCTCTGTTCCCTTTAGTGTTACACTTCTATTCTATTTTGTTCTTACTGGTATATTTATATTTCCATGTAATATATTGTCGTGTTTCTTGGTGTCCATGTGTTGTTTTAAAATGACTGCCAGGTGTGGAATAAACAAATGAAATAACAAACCCATTGTAAACATCCTTTGGGGGGGGGCAGAGGGTGAAGGCAGGTGGGTTTTGAGTGATGTATTGATTATATTCCAGTCCACCTGTCAGACGCCACCCGTCTGGACCTCCTGGTCCCCGGCGAGCAGCACTTCTACGTGCGGGCGGTGAACGCCGCGGAGCGACAGTGCTGGCTGCTGGCTCTAGGGTCCTCTAAGGCGGGGACTCTGGACCAACACAAGGGTACGTAGACGGTCCTCTGGAACGTCGAAAGAGACCCTGAAATTCATTCAAATCGGCCCCCGGAGAGAAAAGGCCACTTTCTGCTGGAAACTGACATTTTTTATCCGGAAAAAGTCAGAAATGGATTCAAAACCCTCAATAACCTCGCAACACGTATCCAATCCGGAGAACTAGTTGAAATGTCTCTAAACGCTAGGATCCTGCAAATAGACTCCGGACAAACACAAAGGTACTAATCTGGTCCTCTGACACTTCAAAATAAACCCGAAACTCACCACAATTTGGCCACTTTCTGGCTAAAGCTCTCATCGTTGATCCTGAAAATGCCAGAAATTGATTCAAAATACTCGATAAACTCACAAAGAATTTAAAATCTGGAGATTTAGTAGAAAGCTCTGAGTTTCTGCTTATAATATATAATATAAGGACTCATTTTTGCACAAACTACCTGTGTGTGTGTGTGTGTGTGTGTGTGTGTGTGTGTGTGTGTGTGTGTGTGTGTGTGTGTGTGTGTGTGTGTGTGTGTGTGTGTGTGTGTGTGTGTGTGTGTGTGTGTGTGTGTGTGTGTGTGTGTGTGTGTGTGTGTGTGTGTGTGTGTGTGTGTGTGTGTGTGTGTGTGTGTAGGTCCAGACTGTCTGAAGACAAAGATGTCTGAACTCCGTCTGTACTGCGACCTCCTCGTCCAGCAGGTCCAAACCATCCAATCACAGCACAGCGCCGACACGGAGGACCCGCCCACTTCTGAGGTAACACTTCCTCCTCCAATGCAACATGTATACTAAAATACAAATACAAAATAGTGCAAGAAGTCTATATACATGTAAATATGATATGTACAAGAACAGAATATTAAATTAAATAATGTATATTAAGACCAAATTAAATACGGTTTATTGCGGTGAAAATAAGGCAGCATCTCCCTGGTCCAATGGGATGTGTCGTGGCTTCCTTCCTTGTTTATCTATCAAGCCACTCAAAGCTAAATGCTGGCTCTGACAGTGTGTCCCCATGTGATTCACCCTCTCTCCTCCAGGCGTCGCTGCTCAGTGCGACCTGTACGACCTTCATCAGGACTCTGGAGGACTGCATGACGCTGGCCAATCAGAGTCTGACCCCTGACCTCCGACCTGAGACGAGAAAAGTACACACATCCTTTACTCAAGTAGAAGTACACACATCCTTTACTCAGGTAGAAGTACACACATCCTTTACTCAAGTAGAAGTACACACATCCTTTACTCAAGTATAAGTACACACATCCTTTCCTCAAGTAGAAGTACACACATCCTTTACTCAGGTAGAAGTACACACATCCTTTACTCAAGTAGAAGTACACACATCCTTTACTCAAGTAGAAGTACACACATCCTTTACTCAAGTAGAAGTACACGCATCCTTTACTCAAGTAGAAGTACACGCATCCTTTACTCAAGTAGAAGTACACACGTCCTGTACTCAAGTAGAAGTACACACATCCTTTACTCAAGTAGAAGTACACACATCCTTTACTCAAGTAGAAGTACACACATCCTTTACTCAAGTAGAAGTACACACATCCTTTACTCAAGTAGAAGTACACACATCCTTTACTCAAGTAGAAGTACACACATCCTTTACTCAAGTAGAAGTACACACATCCTTTACTCAAGTAGAAGTACACACATCCTTTACTCAAGTAGAAGTACACACATCCTTTACTCAAGTAGAAGTACACACATCCTTTACTCAAGTAGAAGTACACACATCCTTTACTCAAGTAGAAGTACACACATCCTTTACTCAAGTAGAAGTACACACATCCTGTACTCAAGTAGAAGTACACACATCCTTTACTCAAGTAGAAGTACACACATCCTTTACTCAAGTAGAAGTACACGCATCCTTTACTCAAGTAGAAGTACACACATCCTTTACTCAAGTAGAAGTACACACATCCTTTACTCAAGTAGAAGTACACACATCCTTTACTCAAGTAGAAGTACACGCATCCTTTACTCAAGTAGAAGTACACACATCCTTTACTCAAGTAGAAGTACACACATCCTTTACTCAAGTAGAAGTACACACATCTTTTACTCAAGTAGAAGTACACGCATCCTTTACTCAAGTAGAAGTACACACATCCTTTACTCAAGTAGAAGTACACACATCCTTTACTCAAGCAGAAGTACACACATCCTTTACTCAAGTAGAAGTACACTCATCCTTTACTCAAGTAGAAAGTACACACATCCTTTACTCAAGTAGAAGTACACTCATCCTTTACTCGAGTAGAAGTACACACATCCTTTACTCGAGTAGAAGTACACACATCCTTTACTCGAGTAGAAGTACACACATCCTTTACTCAAGTAGAAGTACACACATCCTGTACTCAAGTAGAAGTACACACATCCTGTACTCAAGTAGAAGTACACACATCCTTTACTCAAGTAGAAGTACACTCATCCTTTACTCAAGTAGAAGTACACTCATCCTTTACTCAAGTAGAAGTACACATATCCTTTACTCAAGTAGAAGTACACACATCCTTTACTCAAGTAGAAGTACACTCATCCTTTACTCAAGTATAAGTACACACATTCTTTACTCAAGTAGAAGTACACTCATCCTTTACTCAAGTAGAAGTACACTCATCCTTTACTCAAGTATAAGTACACACATCCTTTCCTCAAGTAGAAGTACACTCATCCTTTACTCAAGTATAAGTACACACATCCTGTACTCAAGTATAAGTACACACATCCTTTCCTCAAGTAGAAGTACACTCATCCTTTACTCAAGTAGAAGTACACTCATCCTTTACTCAAGTAGAAGTACACATATCCTTTACTCAAGTAGAAGTACACACATCCTGTACTCAAGTATAAGTACACACATTCTTTACTCAAGTAGAAGTACACTCATCCTTTACTCAAATAGAAGTACACTCATCCTTTACTCAAGTATAAGTACACACATCCTTTCCTCAAGTAGAAGTACACTCATCCTTTACTCAAGTAGAAGTACACTCATCCTTTACTCAAGTAGAAGTACACATATCC
Source organism: Champsocephalus esox (assembly GCA_036324585.1). Taxonomy (NCBI): domain Eukaryota; kingdom Metazoa; phylum Chordata; class Actinopteri; order Perciformes; family Channichthyidae; genus Champsocephalus; species Champsocephalus esox. Next base: position 39,114,728 of record CM070497.1, read on the forward strand.
TTTACTCAAGTAGAAGTACACACATCCTGTACTCAAGTAGAAGTACACACATCCTGTACTCAAGTAGAAGTACACACATCCTTTCCTCAAGTAGAAGTACACACATCCTTTACTCAAGTAGAAGTACACTCATCCTTTACTCAAGTAGAAGTACACTCATCCTTTACTCAAGTAGAAGTACACATATCCTTTACTCAAGTAGAAGTACACACATCCTTTACTCAAGTAGAAGTACACTCATCCTTTTCTCAAGTATAAGTACACACATTCTTTACTCAAGTAGAAGTACACTCATCCTTTACTCAAGTAGAAGTACACTCATCCTTTACTCAAGTATAAGTACACACATCCTTTCCTCAAGTAGAAGTACACTCATCCTTTACTCAAGTAGAAGTACACACATCCTGTACTCAAGTATAAGTACACACATCCTTTCCTCAGGTAGAAGTACACTCATCCTTTACTCAAGTAGAAGTACACATATCCTTTACTCAAGTAGAAGTACACACATCCTTTACTCAAGTAGAAGTACACTCATCCTTTACTCAAGTAGAAGTACACATATCCTTTACTCAAGTAGAAGTACACACATCCTGTACTCAAGTATAAGTACACACATTCTTTACTCAAGTAGAAGTACACTCATCCTTTACTCAAATAGAAGTACACTCATCCTTTACTCAAGTATAAGTACACACATCCTTTCCTCAAGTAGAAGTACACTCATCCTTTACTCAAGTAGAAGTACACTCATCCTTTACTCAAGTAGAAGTACACATATCCTTTACTCAAGTAGAAGTACACACATCCTGTACTCAAGTAGAAGTACACACATCCTTTACTCAAGTAGAAGTACACACATCCTTTACTCAAGTAGAAGTACACACATCCTTTACTTTAAAAATACTCTGGTAAAAATAGAAGTACAGATACTCGTGTTTAAAAATACTCTGGTAAAGTAGAAGTACTGACTAAACTTTTTTACTCAAGTCAAAGTAAAGAGGCTTTGAAGTGTCCTTCAGTAGAAAGTACCCATAGCTAGCAGCTGCTTTAAAGAGTACCTGACCTCCCTTTATATCAATAGAACAATAATGTCGTTGTTAGCTAATGAATGTTTCCATGGTGACCAACGGCAACATGACAACGTTTCCATGGTGACCAACGGGTCAAAGTGCATTTTTACTTTTCCAGTCTAAAAACGTTAAATGCACAAAACTGTATAAATGAGGTTTATTTCTAACGGGCCGTTCATAAAGGCTTTAGTCAAACAGCCACGTCTGAATACTCTGAATAGTCTGAATACTCTGAATAGTCTGAATACTCAGAATACTCTGAATACTCTGAATACTCTGAATACTCTGAATACTCTGAATACTCTGAATACTCTGAATACTCTGAATACTCTGAATACTCTGAATAGTCTGAATACTCTGAATAGTCTGAAATAGTCTGAATACTCTGAATAGTCTGAATACTCTGAATAGTCTGAATAGTATGAATAGTCTGAATAGCCTGAATACTCTGAATAGTCTGAATACTCTGAATACTCTGAATACTCTGAATACTCTGAATACTCTGAATACTCTGAATAGTCTGAATACTCTGAATAGTCTAAATAGTCTGAATACTCTGAATAGTCTGAATACTCTGAATAGTCTGAATAGTATGAATAGTCTGAATAGCCTGAATACTCTGAATAGTCTGAATACTCTGAATACTCTGAATAGTCTGAAAAGTCTGAATAGTCTGAATAGTCTGAATACTCTGAATACTCTGAATACTCTGAATAGTCTGAATACTCTGAATAGTCTAAATAGTCTGAATACTCTGAATAGTCTGCATACTCTGAATAGTCTGAATAGTATGAATAGTCTGAATAGCCTGAATAGTCTGAATAGTCTGAATACTCTGAATAGTCTGAATAGTCTGAATAGTCTGAATACTCTGAATAGTCTGAATAGTCTGAATACTCTGAATAGTCTGAATAGTCTGAATACTCTAAATACTCTGAATACTCTGAATAGTCTGAGGTGAGGATCCGTCTCCGAGGGGCTTTGTGTCCTGATAGCAGTGTCTGAATGTCTCTGTCCAGATGCAGAGGTCCACCAGCCACCCGGGGACCTACAGCTTCCACCGGTGAGTCCACGCCTCTTTATTATCAAAGTGCAGCATCATCCACGTCCATCTCACCCAGCAAACAACCCGAGAACAGACAATTACAAAACCATAACACGTTTAGAAAATAGCAATAAAACCAACTGGAGGAAAACATAAATACAAAATCCACTTGTATCTTTTATACTCTGAAAGTTTCAGGAGCAAAGACCCGATCCATCTTCATCAGAACCTGTCCGAAAGGAGCTGATCACATCGTGGTCGCCTCGTGACATCACGTGTATCATCTCTCATGGTGTTTCTCTCCTGTTCAACATGTGAACCCTCTGGCAGCAGTATCACCTACGGCCTCCAGGGGGCAGCGCTGCACAGGAACTGCATTATTTCAAACATTTAAAGCAGCGGTTCTCAACCGGACCCGTTTCGAGTGGGTCAAAAGGCAAACTTGTATTTTGAAGGCCCGATGTTCTAACGCCGTGCGTGCAGTCGGCGTTGGGCTGGACCGTACTACTTCTGTCACGTAGGAAGTCCCCACGGAGAATAACTTTGAACTATTCTTTACACATCCATGGGTACGACTTCAGATGGAAATGAACACATAATGAGATATGCCCCCCGGTCTGATGACTGACAGCTCACAGAGCGATGGGGGCGATCTCCCCTTCCCCACAAAGCACTTCACACAGACCCTCCCTGCTCTCTCTCTGTGAGGAGCAGCCAGCTGTCAGAACTAAGTGAAACACAAACAATGGCATCAAATATTATGAATATGTCGGGTAGTAATAGATGTATTTATTCTCTTCTCAGAGTACTAGAATGCGTAGTTTATATGTTAGTATTTCTAAAAAAGAATCCCCCCGGACCCCCTGCTGGGGCTGGCTTTCAGCACGTGATCCAGTTCAGCTGTGATTCCATCACCTCGTTAAACCTTACTTAAAGCATTCTTTAGTCCTGTGAAGGGATGTATGCACTGTACTTCACTCTCATTCATATTGTATGCTGCAAAGCGTATATATATATATATTATATATTATAAATATATATTACAGCACCATGTTTTGTTGAATAGATTTGAGTGGTTAAAATGTCGGGTCGCTATTTATTGACAAAGGAAAAAGTGGGTCCCGAGGCGGACCAGGTGAGAACCACCGACTTAAAGGTGCTTTTTTAAAATACAAATAATAATTAAAATAGCGGAAAAGTCCTTTGAGTCGAGGAAGCTCTGCTGACAGACGGATATGAGAGACAACACCTCAGAGGAAGGGGTGTAACGACATGTGCTTCCCCGCAGGTCAGGAGCGCTGAAGGAGCGTCTGGGCGGAGGTCAGAGGTCGCAGCGCAGGAACCGGACCTGCTCCGACAGCTCGCTGTACGGCGCCGAGCGCGAGGAGCTCTATAAAGACCTTTAGGTAAAGACGTGAGGACAACGCCGTGCTCTGAAAAGAGCAACGCCAATCAGAGTTACACCGAGCCACGAAGTCCGGTTAGAACGCCACGGAGTCCGGTTCAGAACGCCACGGAGTCCGGTTCAGAACGCCACGGAGTCGGTTTAGAACGCCACGGAGTCCGGTTTAGAACGCCACGGAGTCCGGTTTAGAACGCCACGGAGTCCGGTTTAGAACGCCACGGAGTCCGGTTTAGAACGCCACGGAGTCCGGTTTAGAACGCCACGGAGTCCGGTTTAGAACGCCACGGAGTCCGGTTTAGAACGCCACGGCTGGTTCATCAAAACAAACACAAAGTTACGTTCCGGAAAACATCATTGAAAGATTATCCGTCTATTAAAGTCTCAAGGCTTCAGGCGTCAACTCGTGTGTGTGTGTTTGTGTGTGTTGGTGTGTGTGTGTGTGTGTGTGTGTGTGTGTGTGTTGTGTGTGTGTGTGTGTGTGTGTGTGTGTGTGTGTCCGCAGCGCTTTGAGTAGAAACTGGATGTTTGGTCAGAACGTGCGTCTTCGTGGCGTTTTGACGAAGAGTCTCTCGCGCAGCGTTTCCTCCCGTCTCTCGACACCTGGCCGTTCTTTGAGAAGCATCGTCTCCGCGTCCTCCACAGCAGCAGCAGGAGGACGGACGGGACGCGTTGAGGAGATTCGGACGAGTGTGTGTTCGGCCTTCAGTGTTCCTCGGGTGTTTTTGTATTGATGAATGAAAGCCAAGCGGAAGGACCCCGAAGAGTACGGTGGCCCTGAGGGCTCAAAGTCCACGCTGCAAGAAGCACATGCAGTCTGAGCGGAGTCGCAGTGTGGAGCTCTCAGGGCAAGGGTTTTTATAACTTCAGATGTGAATAATTATCCATGAATCCAACTGTGAAAAGAAGGTGCAGGAATGAGTCAGCATTTCTTCACTTCCTGTCCCCTGGTCTGGAGGTCAATGGTTTTCTGGACGTGTTTTTGACGTTAAACACGTCGGTAAATGTTCCACTGGTGGATTTACCAACAAGTGTCTTTCTGAACATCAGAGCATGGAAACGTCCCAGTCGAGACACTCAATACGAATATACACCTGGACAAGAGTACACTATGGCCCCTCTCGTTAAACCTCCAGACCCCGTTCACAAACCAGTCTCTGTGCCGCCGAGGAGTTTCTGATCTGTCGGTCAGTTTGTGTTGCGGTCAGATGTAATCAAAGTTTCAACCCGACACACCTGAGTTGAACAGATGGAGGCAGCGATGGACGAGGGACCATCCTCCGAAATGCAGATTTCCCCCTGTAAAATGTTGAAGCCAGAAAACGATATTTCTGTTTGTCAAAAACGCCATAATTCCTCCAGAAATATGAGTTCCGAATGTTTTCACGGAGCGCCGACGTCTCGTTGTTGTTTATATCTCATAAACAAGATCAGAGATTAAAGCTAGGCTAAATGAAATGCTCGTTGATACAATGGGCTCTTGTACATGTCTGTAACTACGTATCCTGTAAATATAATGTATCATGTCCTTTATTGTTTCATGTTCCATGTGGAACCGATACGCTGCAGGTCTCCCTGAAAAAGAGACATATGATCTCAATGCACCAATCTGGATCAATAAAGGTTTGAGAGACACAGTACTCGTTTATCTTTCCATAGAAACCCCTGCTTTATATAATAATAATAATAATAATAATAATAATAATAATAATAACTTGGATTAGCGTCTCTCGTGAGAGGAGGGGGCAAAGAGGTAACCAGTGACGATAGAAATGAGAATAATAAACAAACGGCTGGTGGAAACATGTAGATGGTTGTAAAGACTTTGCAACGGCCACCTGTCACACACACACACACACACACACACGCACACACACACACGCACCCTGTCGTCTTGTGATGTGCAGCTGTTTAAACACACAGAATAAACACACTTGATCTTGTTTGCTTTCTTACGCAGAGACGTTCTCCGGGAATGTTCTACAGTCACGTTTAATGAGGACATGTCAGAGTCGGAACACCGTTACCGTCCCGCAGAGAGCAGGTTACCACGGTAACAGCAAGACGGTTCATATCTCTCAGGAAGCATCAAGAACATATCCACAATAAAAGCGAGAAATGACAGAAAACACACGTCCAGTTTAGTGTAGTTTGATAAAATGTGTGTGTGTGTGTGTGTGTTCGTGTGTGTGTGTGCGTGTGTGTGTGTGCGTGTCTTCGCTCTGATGAAGTGTCGAAGTGGTGATTGTGAAGCTGATTATCTTTTACAGTGTGATTTGCCGCACCCCTACATGCTAGCGTATTTTAATGTATATGTGTCACTGAAGTCTCCAGTGTGTGTATACACAACGTGTTTCCTTTCTGACAGTGGAATGAAACTAGTTGTATTTATACAGAAAAGAGATTTAAAGAGAGAAAAGGTGTTAATTATTGAGCGTTTTGTCGAATGCTGTTAGCATTAGCTGCGCTAGGCTAGCAGTTTCCCTTTGTTTCCATTCGTTATGCTAAGCTAACAGCTATCGGGTGTACATCAACAGACATGAGAGTGATGTTTTAAAATACGTGTATTTATTATTTAATTTTGTAACGACAGCCTGTTTCATGCCTTAAGTGTCTGTACGTGAGTTTCATCGTCTAAATACATATATTTGAATGAAATCTAAAATGTTAATATTAGGCGATGGTTGTTTTTAATTGTCAAATATTTATATTTCTGTGTTTTATTCACACATTTCTATCAATAAATACTTGAAAATGAAAGCGTCTCGTGCCGTTTGGGAGACCCAGCTGTTCACAGAGGGTGTGTGTGTTGTGTGTGTGTGTGTGTGTGTGTGTGTGTGTGTGTGTGTGTGTGTGTGTGTGTGTGTGTGTGTGTCTGTGTCTCTGTGTGTGTGTGTGTGTCTGTGTGTGTGTGTGTTGTTTTTTGCCTGTGTACTCACACACCAGAGATAACAGAGCTACCTGAACACACACTCCGCACACGCACACACACACACACACACACACACACACACATCCTGGAGCTAAGGAGAGGTCGGAGCACAAGTGAGTACTCTTTTTATTTTATTCACACAATTCAAGTTAAACATATATATATTACTTAATATTCAAAATTCTAAAAGTATAATTATTTTTAACATCGTGGTTGTTAAAAATATATATTACGTTATTTAGGGTTTAAAAATGTATTAAAAGCCCTAACAGTGACCTCGTATTATTTTAAACGTGAGTAACGCTCTATCTATATTCATAGTGTCTGATATACTGCATATCTTACTAATTCATGTAATAAAGTACAATTTAGGTACTTGTACTTTACTTGAGTATTTCCATGTTATGCTACTGTGTACTTCTACAGTTCAGAGGTACATGGTGTACTTTTCCTCCACTACATGTATGTAATACCTTTAGGTTACATGTTTGTGTTGGTCATACGTGCATATCGGCAGTGAAGATCTGAGGTCACAGACTCCGCCAACAGAGCAACACAATAACAGATAACAGAGAGCACGTACATACAAAGAGAGAATAAGAGTCTGTAGTGATTGGAATATGAAATATGAGATCATTTCGAAGGAGCAGCCAGATGAATGTTTCAGAGCTCAGGTGTTTAAGTCTCGTGGCCTTTGGGATGGACCTGATGAGTCTGCTGGATTCAGACCTGATGGTGTTGGTCTTCTCAGATCTGGAATCTAACCAAGTGTTGAATCAGACTTTAGTTCCACTTGGAGTGAATCCACCAGCTACCCTGCAGTCTACAAAGTACTTCAGACTAGCTGCACCTCCACCAGCTACCCTGCAGTCTACAAAGTACTTCAGACTAGCTGCACCTCCACCAGCTACCCTGCAGTCTACAAAGTACTTCAGACTAGCTGCACCTCCACCAGCTACCCTGCAGTCTACAAAGTACTTCAGACTAGCTGCACCTTCACCAGCTACCCTGCAGTCTACAAAGTACTTCAGACTAGCTGCACCTCCACCAGCTACCCTGCAGTCTACAAAGTACTTCAGACTAGCTGCTCCTCCACCAGCTACCCTGCAGTCTACAAAGTACTTCAGACTAGCTGCACCTCCACCAGCTACCCTGCAGTCTACAAAGTACTTCAGACTAGCTGCACCTCCACCAGCTACCCTGCAGTCTACAAAGTACTTCAGACTAGCTGCACCTCCACCAGCTACCCTGCAGTCTACAAAGTACTTCAGACTAGCTGCACCTCCACCAGCTACCCTGCAGTCTACAAAGTACTTCAGACTAGCTGCACCTCCACCAGCTACCCTGCAGTCTACAAAGTACTTCAGACTAGCTGCACCTTCACCAGCTACCCTGCAGTCTACAAAGTACTTCAGACTAGCTGCACCTCCACCAGCTACCCTGCAGTCTACAAAGTACTTCAGACTAGCTGCACCTCCACCAGCTACCCTGCAGTCTACAAAGTACTTCAGACTAGCTGCACCTCCACCAGCTACCCTGCAGTCTACAAAGTACTTCAGACTAGCTGCACCTCCACCAGCTACCCTGCAGTCTACAAAGTACTTCAGACTAGCTGCTCCTCCACCAGCTACCCTGCAGTCTACAAAGTACTTCAGACTAGCTGCACCTCCACCAGCTACCCTGCAGTCTACAAAGTACTTCAGACTAGCTGCACCTCCACCAGCTACCCTGCAGTCTACAAAGTACTTCAGACTAGCTGCACCTCCACCAGCTACCCTGCAGTCTACAAAGTACTTCAGACTAGCTGCACCTCCACCAGCTACCCTGCAGTCTACAAAGTACTTCAGACTAGCTGCACCTCCACCAGCTACCCTGCAGTCTACAAAGTACTTCAGACTAGCTGCACCTCCACCAGCTACCCTGCAGTCTACAAAGTACTTCAGACTAGCTGCACCTCCACCAGCTACCCTGCAGTCTACAAAGTACTTCAGACTAGCTGCACCTCCACCAGCTACCCTGCAGTCTACAAAGTACTTCAGACTAGCTGCTCCTCCACCAGCTACCCTGCAGTCTACAAAGTACTTCAGACTAGCTGCACCTCCACCAGCTACCCTGCAGTCTACAAAGTACTTCAGACTAGCTGCACCTCCACCAGCTACCCTGCAGTCTACAAAGTACTTCAGACTAGCTGCACCTCCACCAGCTACCCTGCAGTCTACAAAGTACTTCAGACTAGCTGCACCTCCACCAGCTACCCTGCAGTCTACAAAGTACTTCAGACTAGCTGCACCTCCACCAGCTACCCTGCAGTCTACAAAGTACTTCAGACTAGCTGCACCTCCACCAGCTACCCTGCAGTCTACAAAGTACTTCAGACTAGCTGCACCTCCACCAGCTACCCTGCAGTCTACAAAGTACTTCAGACTAGCTGCACCTCCACCAGCTACCCTGCAGTCTACAAAGTACTTCAGACTAGCTGCACCTCCACCAGCTACCCTGCAGTCTACAAAGTACTTCAGACTAGCTGCACCTCCACCAGCTACCCTGCAGTCTACAAAGTACTTCAGACTAGCTGCACCTCCACCAGCTACCCTGCAGTCTACAAAGTACTTCAGACTAGCTGCACCTCCACCAGCTACCCTGCAGTCTACAAAGTACTTCAGACTAGCTGCACCTCCACCAGCTACCCTGCAGTCTACAAAGTACTTCAGACTAGCTGCACCTCCACCAGCTACCCTGCAGTCTACAAAGTACTTCAGACTAGCTGCTCCTCCACCAGCTACCCTGCAGTCTACAAAGTACTTCAGACTAGCTGCACCTCCACCAGCTACCCTGCAGTCTACAAAGTACTTCAGACTAGCTGCACCTCCACCAGCTACCCTGCAGTCTACAAAGTACTTCAGACTAGCTGCACCTCCACCAGCTACCCTGCAGTCTACAAAGTACTTCAGACTAGCTGCACCTCCACCAGCTACCCTGCAGTCTACAAAGTACTTCAGACTAGCTGCACCTTCACCAGCTACCCTGCAGTCTACAAAGTACTTCAGACTAGCTGCTCCTCCACCAGCTACCCTGCAGTCTACAAAGTACTTCAGACTAGCTGCTCCTCCACCAGCTACCCTGCAGTCTACAAAGTACTTCAGACTAGCTGCTCCTCCACCAGCTACCCTGCAGTCTACAAAGTACTTCAGACTAGCTGCACCTTCACCAGCTACCCTGCAGTCTACAAAGTACTTCAGACTAGCTGCACCTCCACCAGCTACCCTGCAGTCTACAAAGTACTTCAGACTAGCTGCACCTCCACCAGCTACCCTGCAGTCTACAAAGTACTTCAGACTAGCTGCACCTTCACCAGCTACCCTGCAGTCTACAAAGTACTTCAGACTAGCTGCACCTCCACCAGCTACCCTGCAGTCTACAAAGTACTTCAGACTAGCTGCACCTTCACCAGCTACCCTGCAGTCTACAAAGTACTTCAGACTAGCTGCTCCTCCACCAGCTACCCTGCAGTCTACAAAGTACTTCAGACTAGCTGCACCTTCACCAGCTACCCTGCAGTCTACAAAGTACTTCAGACTAGCTGCACCTCCACCAGCTACCCTGCAGTCTACAAAGTACTTCAGACTAGCTGCACCTTCACCAGCTACCCTGCAGTCTACAAAGTACTTCAGACTAGCTGCTCCTCCACCAGCTACCCTGCAGTCTACAAAGTACTTCAGACTAGCTGCACCTCCACCAGCTACCCTGCAGTCTACAAAGTACTTCAGACTAGCTGCACCTCCACCAGCTACCCTGCAGTCTACAAAGTACTTCAGACTAGCTGCTCCTCCACCAGCTACCCTGCAGTCTACAAAGTACTTCAGACTAGCTGCTCCTCCACCAGCTACCCTGCAGTCTACAAAGTACTTCAGACTAGCTGCACCTCCACCAGCTACCCTGCAGTCTACAAAGTACTTCAGACTAGCTGCACCTCCACCAGCTACCCTGCAGTCTACAAAGTACTTCAGACTAGCTGCACCTCCACCAGCTACCCTGCAGTCTACAAAGTACTTCAGACTAGCTGCTCCTCCACCAGCTACCCTGCAGTCTACAAAGTACTTCAGACTAGCTGCACCTCCACCAGCTACCCTGCAGTCTACAAAGTACTTCAGACTAGCTGCACCTCCACCAGCTACCCTGCAGTCTACAAAGTACTTCAGACTAGCTGCTCCTCCACCAGCTACCCTGCAGTCTACAAAGTACTTCAGACTAGCTGCACCTTCACCAGCTACCCTGCAGTCTACAAAGTACTTCAGACTAGCTGCTCCTTCACCAGCTACCCTGCAGTCTACAAAGTACTTCAGACTAGCTGCTCCTCCACCAGCTACCCTGCAGTCTACAAAGTACTTCAGACTAGCTGCACCTCCACCAGCTCTGAGAACACTTTCATGATCAATCATTATAAAACACATCATATATATTATTCTGAAATGGACCAATCAGCACAACGACTACTTTCACTGTCTTTACTATATTTAGATGAGAATACTTTCTACTTTCACTTGAGGAACATTTTGAATACTTTTACTGTGACAGAGTATTCCTACACTCTGGTACTTCTACTTTTACTCAAGTACAAGATCTGAGTACTTCTACTTTTACTCAAGATCTGAGTACTTCTACTTTTACTCAAGTACAAGATCTGAGTACTTCTACTTTTACTCAAGTACAAGATCTGAGTACTTCTACTTTTACTCAAGATCTGTGTACTTCTACTTTTACTCAAGTACAAGATCTGAGTACTTCTACTTTTACTGAAGTACAAGATCTGAGTACTTCTACTTTTACTCAAGTACAAGATCTGAGTACTTCTACTTTTACTCAAGATCTGTGTACTTCTACTTTTACTGAAGTACAAGATCTGAGTACTTCTACTTTTACTCAAGTACAAGATCTGAGTACTTCTACTTTTACTCAAGTACCAGATCTGAGTACTTCTACTTTTACTCAAGATCTGAGTACTTCTACTTTTACTCAAGTACAAGATCTGAGTACTTCTACTTTTACTCAAGTACAAGATCTGAGTACTTCTACTTTTACTCAAGTACAAGATCTGAGTACTTCTACTTTTACTCAAGATCTGTGTACTTCTACTTTTACTGAAGTACAAGATCTGAGTACTTCTACTTTTACTCAAGTACAAGATCTGAGTACTTCTACTTTTACTCAAGAACAAGATCTGAGTACTTCTACTTTTACTCAAGTACCAGATCTGAGTACTTCTACTTTTACTCAAGAACTAGACCTGAGTACTTCTACTTTTACTCAAGTACCAGATCTGAGTACTTCTACTTTTACTCAAGTACCAGATCTGAGTACTTCTACTTTTACTCAAGAACAAGACCTGAGTACTTCTACTTTTACTCAAGAACCAGATCTGAGTACTTCTACTTTTACTGAAGTACAAGATCTGAGTACTTCTACTTTTACTCAAGATCTGTGTACTTCTACTTTTACTGAAGTACAAGATCTGAGTACTTCTACTTTTACTGAAGTACAAGATCTGAGTACTTCTACTTTTACTCAAGTACAAGATCTGAGTACTTCTACTTTTACTCAAGATCTGTGTACTTCTACTTTTACTGAAGTACAATATCTGAGTACTTCTACTTTTACTCAAGTACAAGATCTGAGTACTTCTACTTTTACTCAAGTACAAGATCTGAGTACTTCTACTTTTACTCAAGTACCAGATCTGAGTACTTCTACTTTTACTCAAGATCTGTGTACTTCTACTTTTACTGAAGTACAAGATCTGAGTACTTCTACTTTTACTCAAGAACTAGACCTGAGTACTTCTACTTTTACTCAAGTACGAGATCTGAGTACTTCTACTTTTACTCAAGAACTAGACCTGAGTACTTCTACTTTTACTCAAGTACCAGATCTGAGTACTTCTACTTTTACTCAAGTACCAGATCTGAGTACTTCTACTTTTACTGAAGTACAAGATCTGAGTACTTCTACTTTTACTCAAGAACAAGAGCTGAGTACTTCTACTTTTACTGAAGTACCAGATCTGAGTACTTCTACTTTTACTCAAGAACAAGAGCTGAGTACTTCTACTTTTACTCAAGTACAAGATCTGAGTACTTCTACTTTTACTCAAGTACCAGATCTGAGTACTTCTACTTTTACTCAAGTACAAGATCTGAGTACTTCTACTTTTACTCAAGTACCAGATCTGAGTACTTCTACTTTTACTCAAGTACAAGATCTGAGTACTTCTACTTTTACTCAAGATCTGTGTACTTCTACTTTTACTGAAGTACAAGATCTGAGTACTTCTACTTTTACTGAAGTACAAGATCTGAGTACTTCTACTTTTACTCAAGTACAAGATCTGAGTACTTCTACTTTTACTCAAGATCTGTGTACTTCTACTTTTACTGAAGTACAAGATCTGAGTACTTCTACTTTTACTCAAGTACAAGATCTGAGTACTTCTACTTTTACTCAAGTACCAGATCTGAGTACTTCTACTTTTACTCAAGATCTGTGTACTTCTACTTTTACTGAAGTACAAGATCTGAGTACTTCTACTTTTACTGAAGTACAAGATCTGAGTACTTCTACTTTTACTCAAGTACAAGATCTGAGTACTTCTACTTTTACTCAAGATCTGTGTACTTCTACTTTTACTGAAGTACAAGATCTGAGTACTTCTACTTTTACTGAAGTACAAGATCTGAGTACTTCTACTTTTACTCAAGAACTAGACCTGAGTACTTCTACTTTTACTCAAGTACCAGATCTGAGTACTTCTACTTTTACTCAAGAACTAGACCTGAGTACTTCTACTTTTACTCAAGTACCAGATCTGAGTACTTCTACTTTTACTCAAGTACCAGATCTGAGTACTTCTACTTTTACTCAAGAACAAGACCTGAGTACTTCTACTTTTACTCAAGAACCAGATCTGAGTACTTCTACTTTTACTGAAGTACAAGATCTGAGTACTTCTACTTTTACTCAAGATCTGTGTACTTCTACTTTTACTGAAGTACAAGATCTGAGTACTTCTACTTTTACTGAAGTACAAGATCTGAGTACTTCTACTTTTACTCAAGTACAAGATCTGAGTACTTCTACTTTTACTCAAGATCTGTGTACTTCTACTTTTACTGAAGTACAATATCTGAGTACTTCTACTTTTACTGAAGTACAAGATCTGAGTACTTCTACTTTTACTCAAGTACAAGATCTGAGTACTTCTACTTTTACTCAAGTACCAGATCTGAGTACTTCTACTTTTACTCAAGATCTGTGTACTTCTACTTTTACTGAAGTACAAGATCTGAGTACTTCTACTTTTACTCAAGAACTAGACCTGAGTACTTCTACTTTTACTCAAGTACGAGATCTGAGTACTTCTACTTTTACTCAAGAACTAGACCTGAGTACTTCTACTTTTACTCAAGTACCAGATCTGAGTACTTCTACTTTTACTCAAGTACCAGATCTGAGTACTTCTACTTTTACTGAAGTACAAGATCTGAGTACTTCTACTTTTACTCAAGAACAAGAGCTGAGTACTTCTACTTTTACTGAAGTACCAGATCTGAGTACTTCTACTTTTACTCAAGAACAAGAGCTGAGTACTTCTACTTTTACTCAAGTACAAGATCTGAGTACTTCTACTTTTACTCAAGTACCAGATCTGAGTACTTCTACTTTTACTGAAGTACAAGATCTGAGTACTTCTACTTTTACTCAAGTACCAGATCTGAGTACTTCTACTTTTACTCAAGTACAAGATCTGAGTACTTCTACTTTTACTCAAGATCTGTAGTACTTCTACTTTTACTGAAGTACAAGATCTGAGTACTTCTACTTTTACTCAAGTACAAGATCTGAGTACTTCTACTTTTACTCAAGTACAAGATCTGAGTACTTCTACTTTTACTCAAGATCTGTGTACTTCTACTTTTACTGAAGTACAAGATCTGAGTACTTCTACTTTTACTCAAGTACAAGATCTGAGTACTTCTACTTTTACTCAAGTACCAGATCTGAGTACTTCTACTTTTACTCAAGACAGATCTGTGTACTTCTACTTTTACTGAAGTACAAGATCTGAGTACTTCTACTTTTACTGAAGTACAAGATCTGAGTACTTCTACTTTTACTCAAGTACAAGATCTGAGTACTTCTACTTTTACTCAAGATCTGAGTACTTCTACTTTTACTGAAGTACAAGATCTGAGTACTTCTACTTTTACTGAAGTACAAGATCTGAGTACTTCTACTTTTACTCAAGAACTAGACCTGAGTACTTCTACTTTTACTCAAGTACCAGATCTGAGTACTTCTACTTTTACTCAAGAACTAGACCTGAGTACTTCTACTTTTACTCAAGTACCAGATCTGAGTACTTCTACTTTTACTCAAGTACCAGATCTGAGTACTTCTACTTTTACTCAAGTACAAGATCTGAGTACTTCTACTTTTACTCAAGAACCAGATCTGAGTACTTCTACTTTTACTGAAGTACAAGATCTGAGTACTTCTACTTTTACTCAAGACAGATCTGAGTACTTCTACTTTTACTGAAGTACAAGATCTGAGTACTTCTACTTTTACTCAAGTACAAGATCTGAGTACTTCTACTTTTACTCAAGTACAAGATCTGAGTACTTCTACTTTTACTCAAGACAGATCTGAGTACTTCTACTTTTACTCAAGTACAAGATCTGAGTACTTCTACTTTTACTCAAGTACAAGATCTGAGTACTTCTACTTTTACTCAAGTACAAGATCTGAGTACTTCTACTTTTACTCAAGTACAGATCTGAGTACTTCTACTTTTACTCAAGATCTGTGTACTTCTACTTTTACTGAAGTACAAGATCTGAGTACTTCTACTTTTACTCAAGAACAGATCTGAGTACTTCTACTTTTACTCAAGTACCAGATCTGAGTACTTCTACTTTTACTCAAGAACTAGATCTGAGTACTTCTACTTTTACTCAAGTACCAGATCTGAGTACTTCTACTTTTACTCAAGTACCAGATCTGAGTACTTCTACTTTTACTGAAGTACAAGATCTGAGTACTTCTACTTTTACTCAAGAACAAGATCTGAGTACTTCTACTTTTACTGAAGTACCAGATCTGAGTACTTCTACTTTTACTCAAGAACAAGATCTGAGTACTTCTACTTTTACTCAAGTACAAGATCTGAGTACTTCTACTTTTACTCAAGTACCAGATCTGAGTACTTCTACTTTTACTGAAGTACAAGATCTGAGTACTTCTACTTTTACTCAAGTACCAGATCTGAGTACTTCTACTTTTACTGAAGTACCAGATCTGAGTACTTCTACTTTTACTCAAGTACAAGATCTGAGTACTTCTACTTTTACTCAAGAACTAGATCTGAGTACTTCTACTTTTACTCAAGTACCAGATCTGAGTACTTCTACTTTTACTCAAGTACCAGATCTGAGTACTTCTACTTTTACTCAAGAACAAGATCTGAGTACTTCTACTTTTACTCAAGAACCAGATCTGAGTACTTCTACTTTTACTCAAGTACAAGATCTGAGTACTTCTACTTTTACTCAAGATCTGTGTACTTCTACTTTTACTGAAGTACAAGATCTGAGTACTTCTACTTTTACTGAAGTACAAGATCTGAGTACTTCTACTTTTACTCAAGTACAAGATCTGAGTACTTCTACTTTTACTCAAGATCTGTGTACTTCTACTTTTACTGAAGTACAAGATCTGAGTACTTCTACTTTTACTCAAGTACAAGATCTGAGTACTTCTACTTTTACTCAAGTACAAGATCTGAGTACTTCTACTTTTACTCAAGTACAAGATCTGAGTACTTCTACTTTTACTCAAGATCTGAGTACTTCTACTTTTACTGAAGTACAAGATCTGAGTACTTCTACTTTTACTCAAGTACTAGATCTGAGTACTTCTACTTTTACTCAAGTACCAGATCTGAGTACTTCTACTTTTACTCAAGTACAAGATCTGAGTACTTCTACTTTTACTCAAGTACCAGATCTGAGTACTTCTACTTTTACTCAAGTACAAGATCTGAGTACTTCTACTTTTACTCAAGAACAAGATCTGAGTACTTCTACTTTTACTCAAGAACAAGATCTGAGTACTTCTACTTTTACTGAAGTACAAGATCTGAGTACTTCTACTTTTACTCAAGAACAAGATCTGAGTACTTCTACTTTTACTCAAGTACAAGATCTGAGTACTTCTACTTTTACTCAAGTACAAGATCTGAGTACTTCTACTTTTACTCAAGTACCAGATCTGAGTACTTCTACTTTTACTCAAGTACAAGATCTGAGTACTTCTACTTTTACTCAAGTACCAGATCTGAGTACTTCTACTTTTACTCAAGAACAAGATCTGAGTACTTCTACTTTTACTCAAGAACCAGATCTGAGTACTTCTACTTTTACTGAAGTACAAGATCTGAGTACTTCTACTTTTACTCAGACAGATCTGAGTACTTCTACTTTTACTGAAGTACAAGATCTGAGTACTTCTACTTTTACTCAAGAACTAGATCTGAGTACTTCTACTTTTACTCAAGTACCAGATCTGAGTACTTCTACTTTTACTCAAGAACAGATCTGAGTACTTCTACTTTTACTCAAGTACCAGATCTGAGTACTTCTACTTTTACTCAAGTACCAGATCTGAGTACTTCTACTTTTACTCAAGTACAAGATCTGAGTACTTCTACTTTTACTCAAGAACAATAGCTGAGTACTTCTACTTTTACTGAAGTACCAGATCTGAGTACTTCTACTTTTACTCAAGAACAAGATCTGAGTACTTCTACTTTTACTCAAGTACAAGATCTGAGTACTTCTACTTTTACTCAAGTACCAGATCTGAGTACTTCTACTTTTACTGAAGTACAAGATCTGAGTACTTCTACTTTTACTCAAGTACCAGATCTGAGTACTTCTACTTTTACTGAAGTACCAGATCTGAGTACTTCTACTTTTACTCAAGTACAAGATCTGAGTACTTCTACTTTTACTCAAGTACAAGATCTGAGTACTTCTACTTTTACTCAAGTACAAGATCTGAGTACTTCTACTTTTACTGAAGTACAAGATCTGAGTACTTCTACTTTTACTCAAGTACAAGATCTGAGTACTTCTACTTTTACTCAAGTACAAGATCTGAGTACTTCTACTTTTACTCAAGTACAAGATCTGAGTACTTCTACTTTTACTCAAGTACCAGATCTGAGTACTTCTACTTTTACTCAAGTACAAGATCTGAGTACTTCTACTTTTACTCAAGTACCAGATCTGAGTACTTCTACTTTTACTCAAGAACTAGATCTGAGTACTTCTACTTTTACTCAAGTACCAGATCTGAGTACTTCTACTTTTACTCAAGTACAAGATCTGAGTACTTCTACTTTTACTCAAGTACCAGATCTGAGTACTTCTACTTTTACTCAAGTACCAGATCTGAGTACTTCTACTTTTACTCAAGTACAAGATCTGAGTACTTCTACTTTTACTGAAGTACAAGATCTGAGTACTTCTACTTTTACTCAAGTACAAGATCTGAGTACTTCTACTTTTACTCAAGTACCAGATCTGAGTACTTCTACTTTTACTCAAGTACAAGATCTGAGTACTTCTACTTTTACTCAAGTACAAGATCTGAGTACTTCTACTTTTACTCAAGTACAAGATCTGAGTACTTCTACTTTTACTCAAGTACCAGATCTGAGTACTTCTACTTTTACTCAAGTACAAGATCTGAGTACTTCTACTTTTACTCAAGAACAAGATCTGAGTACTTCTACTTTTACTCAAGTACAAGATCTGAGTACTTCTACTTTTACTCAAGTACAAGATCTGAGTACTTCTACTTTTACTCAAGTACAAGATCTGAGTACTTCTACTTTTACTCAAGTACAAGATCTGAGTACTTCTACTTTTACTCAAGTACCAGATCTGAGTACTTCTACTTTTACTCAAGTACAAGATCTGAGTACTTCTACTTTTACTCAAGTACCAGATCTGAGTACTTCTACTTTTACTCAAGTACAAGATCTGAGTACTTCTACTTTTACTCAAGAACAAGATCTGAGTACTTCTACTTTTACTGAAGTACAAGATCTGAGTACTTCTACTTTTACTCAAGATCTGAGTACTTCTACTTTTACTGAAGTACAAGATCTGAGTACTTCTACTTTTACTCAAGTACCAGATCTGAGTACTTCTACTTTTACTCAAGTACCAGATCTGAGTACTTCTACTTTTACTCAAGTACTAGATCTGAGTACTTCTACTTTTACTCAAGTACCAGATCTGAGTACTTCTACTTTTACTCAAGTACAAGATCTGAGTACTTCTACTTTTACTCAAGTACAAGATCTGAGTACTTCTACTTTTACTCAAGTACAAGATCTGAGTACTTCTACTTTTACTCAAGTACCAGATCTGAGTACTTCTACTTTTACTCAAGAACAAGATCTGAGTACTTCTACTTTTACTCAAGTACAAGATCTGAGTACTTCTACTTTTACTCAAGTACAAGATCTGAGTACTTCTACTTTTACTGAAGTACAAGATCTGAGTACTTCTACTTTTACTCAAGTACAAGATCTGAGTACTTCTACTTTTACTCAAGTACCAGATCTGAGTACTTCTACTTTTACTCAAGTACAAGATCTGAGTACTTCTACTTTTACTCAAGAACAAGATCTGAGTACTTCTACTTTTACTCAAGTACAAGATCTGAGTACTTCTACTTTTACTGAAGTACAAGATCTGAGTACTTCTACTTTTACTCAAGAACAAGATCTGAGTACTTCTACTTTTACTCAAGTACAAGATCTGAGTACTTCTACTTTTACTCAAGTACAAGATCTGAGTACTTCTACTTTTACTCAAGTACCAGATCTGAGTACTTCTACTTTTACTCAAGTACAAGATCTGAGTACTTCTACTTTTACTCAAGTACCAGATCTGAGTACTTCTACTTTTACTCAAGAACTAGACCTGAGTACTTCTACTTTTACTCAAGTACCAGATCTGAGTACTTCTACTTTTACTCAAGAACAGATCTGAGTACTTCTACTTTTACTCAAGTACCAGATCTGAGTACTTCTACTTTTACTCAAGTACCAGATCTGAGTACTTCTACTTTTACTGAAGTACAAGATCTGAGTACTTCTACTTTTACTCAAGTACAAGATCTGAGTACTTCTACTTTTACTGAAGTACAAGATCTGAGTACTTCTACTTTTACTCAAGTACCAGATCTGAGTACTTCTACTTTTACTCAAGTACTAGATCTGAGTACTTCTACTTTTACTAAGTACAAGATCTGAGTACTTCTACTTTTACTCAAGTACAAGATCTGAGTACTTCTACTTTTACTCAAGTACAAGATCTGAGTACTTCTACTTTTACTCAAGTACAAGATCTGAGTACTTCTACTTTTACTCAAGAACAAGATCTGAGTACTTCTACTTTTACTCAAGACAGATCTGAGTACTTCTACTTTTACTGAAGTACAAGATCTGAGTACTTCTACTTTTACTCAAGTACAAGATCTGAGTACTTCTACTTTTACTCAAGTACCAGATCTGAGTACTTCTACTTTTACTCAAGAACAAGATCTGAGTACTTCTACTTTTACTCAAGAACAAGATCTGAGTACTTCTACTTTTACTCAAGTACAAGATCTGAGTACTTCTACTTTTACTCAAGTACCAGATCTGAGTACTTCTACTTTTACTCAAGTACAAGATCTGAGTACTTCTACTTTTACTCAAGTACCAGATCTGAGTACTTCTACTTTTACTCAAGAACTAGATCTGAGTACTTCTACTTTTACTCAAGTACCAGATCTGAGTACTTCTACTTTTACTCAAGTACAGATCTGAGTACTTCTACTTTTACTCAAGTACAAGATCTGAGTACTTCTACTTTTACTCAAGTACCAGATCTGAGTACTTCTACTTTTACTCAAGTACAAGATCTGAGTACTTCTACTTTTACTCAAGTACAAGATCTGAGTACTTCTACTTTTACTCAAGAACAAGATCTGAGTACTTCTACTTTTACTCAAGAACAAGATCTGAGTACTTCTACTTTTACTCAAGTACAAGATCTGAGTACTTCTACTTTTACTCAAGTACCAGATCTGAGTACTTCTACTTTTACTCAAGTACAAGATCTGAGTACTTCTACTTTTACTCAAGTACAAGATCTGAGTACTTCTACTTTTACTCAAGTACCAGATCTGAGTACTTCTACTTTTACTCAAGTACAAGATCTGAGTACTTCTACTTTTACTCAAGTACCAGATCTGAGTACTTCTACTTTTACTCAAGTACAAGATCTGAGTACTTCTACTTTTACTCAAGTACAAGATCTGAGTACTTCTACTTTTACTCAAGTACAGATCTGAGTACTTCTACTTTTACTGAAGTACAAGATCTGAGTACTTCTACTTTTACTCAAGTACAAGATCTGAGTACTTCTACTTTTACTCAAGTACCAGATCTGAGTACTTCTACTTTTACTCAAGAACTAGATCTGAGTACTTCTACTTTTACTCAAGTACAAGATCTGAGTACTTCTACTTTTACTCAAGTACAAGATCTGAGTACTTCTACTTTTACTCAAGTACCAGATCTGAGTACTTCTACTTTTACTCAAGTACAAGATCTGAGTACTTCTACTTTTACTCAAGTACAAGATCTGAGTACTTCTACTTTTACTCAAGTACAAGATCTGAGTACTTCTACTTTTACTCAAGTACAAGATCTGAGTACTTCTACTTTTACTGAAGTACAAGATCTGAGTACTTCTACTTTTACTCAAGTACAAGATCTGAGTACTTCTACTTTTACTCAAGTACAAGATCTGAGTACTTCTACTTTTACTCAAGTACAAGATCTGAGTACTTCTACTTTTACTCAAGTACAAGATCTGAGTACTTCTACTTTTACTCAAGTACCAGATCTGAGTACTTCTACTTTTACTCAAGTACAAGATCTGAGTACTTCTACTTTTACTCAAGTACAAGATCTGAGTACTTCTACTTTTACTCAAGACAGATCTGAGTACTTCTACTTTTACTGAAGTACAAGATCTGAGTACTTCTACTTTTACTCAAGTACAAGATCTGAGTACTTCTACTTTTACTCAAGTACCAGATCTGAGTACTTCTACTTTTACTCAAGAACAAGATCTGAGTACTTCTACTTTTACTCAAGTACAAGATCTGAGTACTTCTACTTTTACTCAAGTACAAGATCTGAGTACTTCTACTTTTACTCAAGTACAGATCTGAGTACTTCTACTTTTACTCAAGTACAAGATCTGAGTACTTCTACTTTTACTCAAGTACAAGATCTGAGTACTTCTACTTTTACTCAAGAACAAGATCTGAGTACTTCTACTTTTACTCAAGTACAAGATCTGAGTACTTCTACTTTTACTCAAGTACAAGATCTGAGTACTTCTACTTTTACTCAAGTACCAGATCTGAGTACTTCTACTTTTACTCAAGTACCAGATCTGAGTACTTCTACTTTTACTCAAGTACAAGATCTGAGTACTTCTACTTTTACTCAAGTACAAGATCTGAGTACTTCTACTTTTACTCAAGAACAAGATCTGAGTACTTCTACTTTTACTCAAGTACAAGATCTGAGTACTTCTACTTTTACTCAAGTACAAGATCTGAGTACTTCTACTTTTACTCAAGTACAAGATCTGAGTACTTCTACTTTTACTCAAGTACAAGATCTGAGTACTTCTACTTTTACTCAAGTACAAGATCTGAGTACTTCTACTTTTACTCAAGTACCAGATCTGAGTACTTCTACTTTTACTCAAGTACAAGATCTGAGTACTTCTACTTTTACTCAAGTACCAGATCTGAGTACTTCTACTTTTACTCAAGTACAAGATCTGAGTACTTCTACTTTTACTCAAGTACAAGATCTGAGTACTTCTACTTTTACT
>CM070497.1:39137313-39139813 GCA_036324585.1 Champsocephalus esox
CTACTTTTACTGAAGTACAAGATCTGAGTACTTCTACTTTTACTGAAGTACAAGATCTGAGTACTTCTACTTTTACTCAAGTACAAGATCTGAGTACTTCTACTTTTAGACTTTCTACTTTCTAGTTTCTTTTCAGCCTGCCTGTTCTTTATAAACACAATGCGTTGGTCTCTCTGCTCAGACGTGCTGCTTCTGGAGGAGAGAGCAGGTCAGCAGCAGGTGAGCAGGAGACCTCAGACGTGCTGCTTCTGGAGGAGAGAGCAGGTCAGCAGCAGCAGGTGAGCAGGAGACCTCAGACGTGCTGCTTCTGGAGGAGAGAGCAGGTCAGCAGCAGCAGGTGAGCAGGAGACCTCAGACGTGCTGCTTCTGGAGGAGAGAGCAGGTCAGCAGCAGCAGGTGAGCAGGAGACCTCAGACGTGCTGCTTCTGGAGGAGAGAGCAGGTCAGCAGCAGCAGGTGAGCGGGAGACCTCAGACGTGCTGCTTCTGGAGGAGAGAGCAGGTCAGCAGCAGGTGAGCGGGAGACCTCAGACGTGCTGCTTCTGGAGGAGAGAGCAGGTCAGCAGCAGCAGGTGAGCAGGAGACCTCAGACGTGCTGCTTCTGGAGGAGAGAGCAGGTCAGCAGCAGGTGAGCAGGAGACCTCAGACGTGCTGCTTCTGGAGGAGAGAGCAGGTCAGCAGCAGCAGGTGAGCGGGAGACCTCAGACGTGCTGCTTCTGGAGGAGAGAGCAGGTCAGCAGCAGCAGGTGAGCGGGAGACCTCAGACGTGCTGCTTCTGGAGGAGAGAGCAGGTCAGCAGCAGGTGAGCGGGAGACTTCAGACGTGCTGCTTCTGGAGGTTCTTCTGATTCTAATTCTGCAGCTCCAAAGAGAGACTGTAATGCTGCTGCAGACGGTTAGTGATACGGAGCTGCAGCTTCAGGGACGACGCAGACATCAACACACAAAGGTTCCACATGAAGAGACATCTTCAGCAGCAACACCTGCAGCGTTTAGAGAGCGTCCAGCAGCTTGGGGAGACCAGGGGACACTAAAGAGAGACGCACACAGCTGGAGACCAGGGGACACTAAAGAGAGACGCACACAGCTGGAGACCAGGGGACACTAAAGAGAGACGCACACAGCTGGAGACCAGGGGACACTAAAGAGTGACGCACACAGCTGGAGACCAGGGGACACTAAAGAGTGACGCACACAGCTGGAGACCAGGGGACACTAAAGAGTGACGCACACAGCTGGGAGACCAGGGGACACTAAAGAGTGACGCACACAGCTGGAGACCAGGGGACACTAAAGAGTGACGCAC
Source organism: Champsocephalus esox (assembly GCA_036324585.1). Classification (NCBI taxonomy): domain Eukaryota; kingdom Metazoa; phylum Chordata; class Actinopteri; order Perciformes; family Channichthyidae; genus Champsocephalus; species Champsocephalus esox. The sequence goes on from CM070497.1 coordinate 39,138,617, forward strand.
ACAGATGCAGGCCCTGAATGCACCACACACTGCTGCAGGCCCTGAATGCACCACACACACTCAGATGCAGGCCCTGAATGCAACACACACTCAGATGCAGGCCCTGAATGCACCACACACACCGCTGCAGGCCCTGAATGCACCACACACTGCTGCAGTCCCTGAATGCACCACACACTGCTGCAGTCCCTGAATGCACCACACACACTCAGATGCAGGCCCTGAATGCAACACACACTCAGATGCAGGCCCTGAATGCACCACACACACTGCTGCAGGCCCTGAATGCGCCACACACACAGATGCAGGCCCTGAATGCACCACACACTGCTGCAGTCCCTGAATGCAACACACACTCAGATGCAGGCCCTGAATGCACCACACACACTGCTGCAGGCCCTGAATGCGCCACACACACAGATGCAGGCCCTGAATGCACCACACACACTGCTGCAGGCCCTGAATGCGCCACACACACAGATGCAGGCCCTGAATGCACCACACACTGCTGCAGTCCCTGAATGCAACACACACTCAGATGCAGGCCCTGAATGCACCACACACACTGCTGCAGGCCCTGAATGCGCCACACACACAGATGCAGGCCCTGAATGCACCACACACACTGCTGCAGGCCCTGAATGCGCCACACACACAGATGCAGGCCCTGAATGCACCACACACTGCTGCAGGCCCTGAATGCACCACACACACTCAGATGCAGGCCCTGAATGCACCACACACACTGCTGCAGGCCCTGAATGCGCCACACACACAGATGCAGGCCCTGAATGCACCACACACTGCTGCAGGCCCTGAATGCACCACACACACATGAGACTCGTCGATACAACATGTTATTGACGGACTGTAACTTCATGAATGTAATAAAGTCAAACTGTTCTTCACCGTTCACAAAAGTCACTTCATTTAAAAACCCTCAAACATGCAATACAATAAGGTTGTCTTAAAACCTCCGCAAGGAAACAAGGACTAATGTCATTACTGCGAGGCGATGAGACGAGTAACTGGATCAACACTCATTTATAAAACGGACTAGTCAAATCAAGCAATCTGATTGGTTCTTAGCCGTGATATACTGAGCGTATACCACGGGTAGAATTGTAAGTTACTTTTCACAACAAGTCGGTATCCCTCCGCGCCTGAGGAAAACAGTCTACCGTTGTTCTTTGGAAC
>CM070497.1:39157313-39172313 GCA_036324585.1 Champsocephalus esox
GCCCTCCGTTTCCAGAGCGCGGCCGGCTGATGGCTTTTATCTCAACACACTTTATGATTATCCTCATCGTCTGAATAATTGATCGAGTGTTCAGGTCCGGAGGAAGCTGCAGCTTCATTCAGAGGCCGAGGGACGGGCGTGATCGTCTGCAGTGAGAACACAAATACATCTGAGAGACAGAAGTGTATTTTTATGAGCGTGGGGGTTTTTTAGAGAAAGTGAAATAAAAACAAAGAGCTCCGAGAGAGCAGCGCCGATTCCAGGAAGCGGAGACAGCTTATTGATTCTGTCTGAGTGAGTGTGTGTGTGTGTGTGTGTGTAGTTAGCTAATAGCTTCGTGTGAGTAAATGCCTGAGCACCAGATGCTCCCCCACACTCAGGAAGGAATCATTCATCTCATCAGGTTTTATTCCTTTAGGTTCCAGGCAAAATGATTTTTTTTAAATTAAACTTAAAATGTATTTTTAATTAGATTTGCATTTACGGATATGTTTACTGTCTGCAGGCTAATGCAGTGGTGACGTGAAGTCATGTGACCGTGCTGTAGTTCCTTTATAGCCCAACATTAGCCTCCTTTAGCTTAGCGGTGGTGACGTGAAGTCATGTGACCGTGCTGTAGTTCCTTTATAGCCCAACATTAGCCTCCTTTAGCTTAGCGGTGGTGACGTGAAGTCATGTGACCGTGCTGTAGTTCCTTTATAGCCCAACATTAGCCTCCTTTAGCTTAGCGGTGGTGACGTGAAGTCATGTGACCGTGCTGTAGTTCCTTTATAGCCCAACATTAGCCTCCTTTAGCTTAGCGGTGGTGACGTGAAGTCATGTGACCGTGCTGTAGTTCCTTTATAGCCCAACATTAGCCTCCTTTAGCTTAGCGGTGGTGACGTGAAGTCATGTGACCGTGCTGTAGTTCCTTTATAGCCCAACATTAGCCTCCTTTAGCTTAGCGGTGGTGACGTGAAGTCATGTGACCGTGCTGTAGTTCCTTTATAGCCCAACATTAGCCTCCTTTAGCTTAGCGGTGGTGACGTGAAGTCATGTGACCGTGCTGTAGTTCCTTTATAGCCCAACATTAGCCTCCTTTAGCTTAGCGGTGGTGACGTGAAGTCATGTGACCGTGCTGTAGTTCCTTTATAGCCCAACATTAGCCTCCTTTAGCTTAGCGGTGGTGACGTGAAGTCATGTGACCGTGCTGTAGTTCCTTTATAGCCCAACATTAGCCTCCTTTAGCTTAGCGGTGGTGACGTGAAGTCATGTGACCGTGCTGTAGTTCCTTTATAGCCCAACATTAGCCTCCTTTAGCTTAGCGGTGGTGACGTGAAGTCATGTGACCGTGCTGTAGTTCCTTTATAGCCCAACATTAGCCTCCTTTAGCTTAGCGGTGGTGACGTGAAGTCATGTGACCGTGCTGTAGTTCCTTTATAGCCCAACATTAGCCTCCTTTAGCTTAGCGGTGGTGACGTGAAGTCATGTGACCGTGCTGTAGTTCCTTTATAGCCCAACATTAGCCTCCTTTAGCTTAGCGGTGGTGACGTGAAGTCATGTGACCGTGCTGTAGTTCCTTTATAGCCCAACATTAGCCTCCTTTAGCTTAGCGGTGGTGACGTGAAGTCATGTGACCGTGCTGTAGTTCCTTTATAGCCCAACATTAGCCTCCTTTAGCTTAGCGGTGGTGACGTGAAGTCATGTGACCGTGCTGTAGTTCCTTTATAGCCCAACATTAGCCTCCTTTAGCTTAGCGGTGGTGACGTGAAGTCATGTGACCGTGCTGTAGTTCCTTTATAGCCCAACATTAGCCTCCTTTAGCTTAGCGGTGGTGACGTGAAGTCATGTGACCGTGCTGTAGTTCCTTTATAGCCCAACATTAGCCTCCTTTAGCTTAGCGGTGGTGACGTGAAGTCATGTGACCGTGCTGTAGTTCCTTTATAGCCCAACATTAGCCTCCTTTAGCTTAGCGGTGGTGACGTGAAGTCATGTGACCGTGCTGTAGTTCCTTTATAGCCCAACATTAGCCTCCTTTAGCTTAGCGGTGGTGACGTGAAGTCATGTGACCGTGCTGTAGTTCCTTTATAGCCCAACATTAGCCTCCTTTAGCTTAGCGGTGGTGACGTGAAGTCATGTGACCGTGCTGTAGTTCCTTTATAGCCCAACATTAGCCTCCTTTAGCTTAGCGGTGGTGACGTGAAGTCATGTGACCGTGCTGTAGTTCCTTTATAGCCCAACATTAGCCTCCTTTAGCTTAGCGGTGGTGACGTGAAGTCATGTGACCGTGCTGTAGTTCCTTTATAGCCCAACATTAGCCTCCTTTAGCTTAGCGGTGGTGACGTGAAGTCATGTGACCGTGCTGTAGTTCCTTTATAGCCCAACATTAGCCTCCTTTAGCTTAGCGGTGGTGACGTGAAGTCATGTGACCGTGCTGTAGTTCCTTTATAGCCCAACATTAGCCTCCTTTAGCTTAGCGGTGGTGACGTGAAGTCATGTGACCGTGCTGTAGTTCCTTTATAGCCCAACATTAGCCTCCTTTAGCTTAGCGGTGGTGACGTGAAGTCATGTGACCGTGCTGTAGTTCCTTTATAGCCCAACATTAGCCTCCTTTAGCTTAGCGGTGGTGACGTGAAGTCATGTGACCGTGCTGTAGTTCCTTTATAGCCCAACATTAGCCTCCTTTAGCTTAGCGGTGGTGACGTGAAGTCATGTGACCGTGCTGTAGTTCCTTTATAGCCCAACATTAGCCTCCTTTAGCTTAGCGGTGGTGACGTGAAGTCATGTGACCGTGCTGTAGTTCCTTTATAGCCCAACATTAGCCTCCTTTAGCTTAGCGGTGGTGACGTGAAGTCATGTGACCGTGCTGTAGTTCCTTTATAGCCCAACATTAGCCTCCTTTAGCTTAGCGGTGGTGACGTGAAGTCATGTGACCGTGCTGTAGTTCCTTTATAGCCCAACATTAGCCTCCTTTAGCTTAGCGGTGGTGACGTGAAGTCATGTGACCGTGCTGTAGTTCCTTTATAGCCCAACATTAGCCTCCTTTAGCTTAGCGGTGGTGACGTGAAGTCATGTGACCGTGCTGTAGTTCCTTTATAGCCCAACATTAGCCTCCTTTAGCTTAGCGGTGGTGACGTGAAGTCATGTGACCGTGCTGTAGTTCCTTTATAGCCCAACATTAGCCTCCTTTAGCTTAGCGGTGGTGACGTGAAGTCATGTGACCGTGCTGTAGTTCCTTTATAGCCCAACATTAGCCTCCTTTAGCTTAGCGGTGGTGACGTGAAGTCATGTGACCGTGCTGTAGTTCCTTTATAGCCCAACATTAGCCTCCTTTAGCTTAGCGGTGGTGACGTGAAGTCATGTGACCGTGCTGTAGTTCCTTTATAGCCCAACATTAGCCTCCTTTAGCTTAGCGGTGGTGACGTGAAGTCATGTGACCGTGCTGTAGTTCCTTTATAGCCCAACATTAGCCTCCTTTAGCTTAGCGGTGGTGACGTGAAGTCATGTGACCGTGCTGTAGTTCCTTTATAGCCCAACATTAGCCTCCTTTAGCTTAGCGGTGGTGACGTGAAGTCATGTGACCGTGCTGTAGTTCCTTTATAGCCCAACATTAGCCTCCTTTAGCTTAGCGGTGGTGACGTGAAGTCATGTGACCGTGCTGTAGTTCCTTTATAGCCCAACATTAGCCTCCTTTAGCTTAGCGGTGGTGACGTGAAGTCATGTGACCGTGCTGTAGTTCCTTTATAGCCCAACATTAGCCTCCTTTAGCTTAGCGGTGGTGACGTGAAGTCATGTGACCGTGCTGTAGTTCCTTTATAGCCCAACATTAGCCTCCTTTAGCTTAGCGGTGGTGACGTGAAGTCATGTGACCGTGCTGTAGTTCCTTTATAGCCCAACATTAGCCTCCTTTAGCTTAGCGGTGGTGACGTGAAGTCATGTGACCGTGCTGTAGTTCCTTTATAGCCCAACATTAGCCTCCTTTAGCTTAGCGGTGGTGACGTGAAGTCATGTGACCGTGCTGTAGTTCCTTTATAGCCCAACATTAGCCTCCTTTAGCTTAGCGGTGGTGACGTGAAGTCATGTGACCGTGCTGTAGTTCCTTTATAGCCCAACATTAGCCTCCTTTAGCTTAGCGGTGGTGACGTGAAGTCATGTGACCGTGCTGTAGTTCCTTTATAGCCCAACATTAGCCTCCTTTAGCTTAGCGGTGGTGACGTGAAGTCATGTGACCGTGCTGTAGTTCCTTTATAGCCCAACATTAGCCTCCTTTAGCTTAGCGGTGGTGACGTGAAGTCATGTGACCGTGCTGTAGTTCCTTTATAGCCCAACATTAGCCTCCTTTAGCTTAGCGGTGGTGACGTGAAGTCATGTGACCGTGCTGTAGTTCCTTTATAGCCCAACATTAGCCTCCTTTAGCTTAGCGGTGGTGACGTGAAGTCATGTGACCGTGCTGTAGTTCCTTTATAGCCCAACATTAGCCTCCTTTAGCTTAGCGGTGGTGACGTGAAGTCATGTGACCGTGCTGTAGTTCCTTTATAGCCCAACATTAGCCTCCTTTAGCTTAGCGGTGGTGACGTGAAGTCATGTGACCGTGCTGTAGTTCCTTTATAGCCCAACATTAGCCTCCTTTAGCTTAGCGGTGGTGACGTGAAGTCATGTGACCGTGCTGTAGTTCCTTTATAGCCCAACATTAGCCTCCTTTAGCTTAGCGGTGGTGACGTGAAGTCATGTGACCGTGCTGTAGTTCCTTTATAGCCCAACATTAGCCTCCTTTAGCTTAGCGGTGGTGACGTGAAGTCATGTGACCGTGCTGTAGTTCCTTTATAGCCCAACATTAGCCTCCTTTAGCTTAGCGGTGGTGACGTGAAGTCATGTGACCGTGCTGTAGTTCCTTTATAGCCCAACATTAGCCTCCTTTAGCTTAGCGGTGGTGACGTGAAGTCATGTGACCGTGCTGTAGTTCCTTTATAGCCCAACATTAGCCTCCTTTAGCTTAGCGGTGGTGACGTGAAGTCATGTGACCGTGCTGTAGTTCCTTTATAGCCCAACATTAGCCTCCTTTAGCTTAGCGGTGGTGACGTGAAGTCATGTGACCGTGCTGTAGTTCCTTTATAGCCCAACATTAGCCTCCTTTAGCTTAGCGGTGGTGACGTGAAGTCATGTGACCGTGCTGTAGTTCCTTTATAGCCCAACATTAGCCTCCTTTAGCTTAGCGGTGGTGACGTGAAGTCATGTGACCGTGCTGTAGTTCCTTTATAGCCCAACATTAGCCTCCTTTAGCTTAGCGGTGGTGACGTGAAGTCATGTGACCGTGCTGTAGTTCCTTTATAGCCCAACATTAGCCTCCTTTAGCTTAGCGGTGGTGACGTGAAGTCATGTGACCGTGCTGTAGTTCCTTTATAGCCCAACATTAGCCTCCTTTAGCTTAGCGGTGGTGACGTGAAGTCATGTGACCGTGCTGTAGTTCCTTTATAGCCCAACATTAGCCTCCTTTAGCTTAGCGGTGGTGACGTGAAGTCATGTGACCGTGCTGTAGTTCCTTTATAGCCCAACATTAGCCTCCTTTAGCTTAGCGGTGGTGACGTGAAGTCATGTGACCGTGCTGTAGTTCCTTTATAGCCCAACATTAGCCTCCTTTAGCTTAGCGGTGGTGACGTGAAGTCATGTGACCGTGCTGTAGTTCCTTTATAGCCCAACATTAGCCTCCTTTAGCTTAGCGGTGGTGACGTGAAGTCATGTGACCGTGCTGTAGTTCCTTTATAGCCCAACATTAGCCACCTTTAGCTTAGCGGTGGTGACGTGAAGTCATGTGACCGTGCTGTAGTTCCTTTATAGCCCAACATTAGCCTCCTTTAGTTTTTGACATAAGAATGTTTTTTAATCACTACTAAAGTGTTATGTCAGTGTCAGCTTCTGAGTGTTTCTTATCTTCAGTTGTATTTTTATATATTTCTTCTTTCTGGTTGAGTTTTGAGGCTTAATTTCAACTCTAATTTTAAAACTACAGATGATTTGTAGTCCAGTTATTGTGGGGTTTTTCCCGCTCTTTTCCTCAGAGCTGCAGCTTGGGGTGGAGCAGCACCTGCTGGGGGCGGAGCTTAATGACCAGCTTAGCCCAATCACAGCGCAGCTCTATGCCACCTCCCTGTGGGCCAATCACAATGGGCTAGAGGAAGACAATGGGAATGAAGCCAGTCTGCTGTTAGCCAATCAGGAGAGAGGAGTGGCAGAGAGCAACAATCCAGGCGGTAAACTGTTGCTAAGGCAGAACATATACAGCAGTGCACCACAAATACATATATAAATATAAATACAAACAATCTATCAATACTAATATATAATAGTTTTTCAGTCAAATAAACAGTACTATAACAAAAAAAGTAGGTATTTAAATTATTTTTTTAGTCAAAGTTTCTCTCAAAAATAAAACAAGATTTAAGATAAGATAAGTTAAAAGGAAATAAAACAAAACAACAGGTAACAATAACATGGAACTGTTTATCCAAAAAAAACATTCATAGTATTTTGGGGCATACAAACACCAAATAAACGCACACTTGTGTTACATTTATTGACAAAATTGTACTTACTCACTAACCACCACCATACTTTTGGGATCTCCACAAAACTTAGCAAAGAAATATGAGCATTTCATCTCAATTATATTTCAATAAGCCAAAATGGGACAATAACGAAATAGCAGTAGGCACAGTTTGCCGAATAGAAAGGTTAAATTACCAGCTGTTTGCTTCACATGTGCCCTTATATAACTTCATTAAACTGTATTAATCAATAAATATTATATCAAATTATAAATGAATGCCACTTTAAGGAAATTGTAAGTCTCTACAAATACCTAGAATGCTGACTTGGTTACTCTTAGAAACCCTTGCAAGTCACTAATACTCAGACAAAGAGACTTAAACATCTAACAGCTTGATATTTAAAGCTAATGAGATATAATATTAAACTTAAATCCTGCAGATAAATTAAAAACATTTAATGATAATGTTGATTATAAAGTCTGCAGGGTGTGTAAAGAGCAGCTGTCGTTAAACATATGACCTTTATTAATCTGTTTGTGATGTTTTTACTGCCATCTAGTGGCCAACAAATAATAAAAGCAGTTTTTAATAGCATGTATTTATCCATAGTGTGGAAAGTGAACACTAGAAATGACCATTAACACCGACACACACACTGTCACTAATCTGTTCACATCTCCTTAATAACAGTCTATAATCTCTTCATTTATAGACGACTAACATCACTAACTCCTCTTTTTCTTCTTCTCTCTCTTGTGCATGATTTTTTATTTCCCATCATCCTCTTTTTCCCTCCTTCTCAGATTTGTCATGTGACCACAAACAGGAAGCAGCCAGTCCCGACTCCGTCTCCCGATAACCGACTTTCGTCTCTTATCGTTTCCCCTGTAACGTCTGAGAACACTAACACTGTATTTAGAAACAGCTCGTGCACACTCACACACACGTAGAGATGTTAGGTCATGTAGTCCACTAAACCAGTCTGAATTGAAATCACTGTTGGTATGCCAAGGGTTTGCTGGTGTAGAAATGGCTGTGAATAAAGATGTATTATATTACACATCCGCTGAATGTCTGAGTGCTCTTTATCCTCCAGAGAAAGTCTTTTAAAACTCTAACAGTTGAAGGTATTTTAAGTAATTTCTATCGATTTTTAGACTTCTGTAAAACTGTTTTAAATGTTATATTTCAAAAATGTTATTCATGTCACTGATATGGCTTCCAAGATCTCTCCTTAATATTTGAATTTATTTACATTTTTCCTTATTTGTCCACAAAACTAGGCTGTGTTTTTTTTTGCGAATAAAAATGCATCTTAATTGATTTATATGTATTTAAAGTACAACCGAGTCATAGTGCAGTGTCAATAATACATGGTATTTATATAGTTATTTTCCTGGTGGTAATTAGAGCTTAGAGGCAACTTGTTCAGTATCTTTTAACATAAAAAGGATACGTTAGTTAACATCATCACAAACTGTATATACAGTGTACAACAGTGGTCCCAGAACAGAGCCTTGTGGAACGCCCAATTACATTACATTACATTACATTTAGCTGACGCTTTACATTTAGCTGATCCAAAGCGACTTACAATAAGTACATTCGACCAGGAAGATACAACCTTGAAGAAAACAGAATCATAAAGGTACAATGGTGCAGTTACAGCATTTCTGTCACTTAGAGGCTTATAGCACACACACAAAAAACATTATGATATTTTGCTCAGATAGATATATTGTTTAAATGAGGAACGTTTATCCATTCATTTCGAAAATTAAGTCCCAGAAAGTAGTAAAACTAACAGAATCAAGCCCTTATTGACCTTGGGAATCGGTCCACACCAGAACAGAGAGTATTCAAAAGAGAGGATATTAAATAGAAATAATGTCCTTCTTCATGGTATTTATATAGCGCTTTTCCTGGTGGTAATTGAAGCTTAGAGGCAACTTGTTCAGCATCTTTGACATACAAATGATACGTTCGTAAACATCATCACAAACTGTATATAGTGAAAAACAGTGGTCCCAGAACAGAGCCTTGTGGAACGCCCAATTCCACAGTTTTTTCTGTCGATTGGCACCCAAAAACACGGTAAGACCTTTTGCTCAGATAGATATATAGTTTGAAAGAGGAACGTTTATCCATTCATTTTGAAAATTGATTCCCGGAAAGTAGTAAAACTCACAGAATAAAGTCCTTATTGACCTTGGGAATCTGTCCACATCAGAACAGAGAGTATTAAAAATGTTGTTTTTTTTTATGTAGGCCCTACTGGAGTTAGGATTTATTTCCGTGTAATGTCCTATTTGGTTATTGGATGGCTAGAAATACCTGTCATCAGAGTGGCTGTTAAGGCCCGGACACACCAACTCGATAGATGCCGATGAGCGTCCTGTCGCCCTACTCAGATTGGTGTGTCCCGCACCGTCGTGTCTTTTCGGCCGTGCCGACACCTTCCGCCGCCGATTCAACATGATGAGGCTGTCGGCTAAAGGACGTCGGCCAAATAAATCACTCTGATTGGCTGTTCAGCTCGCGAATCAGTGCATGAGAAGCGAAACGGAAGTGAGGGACCCAACAGTCGGGTCCGTCGGGACGTGTTCTTTGGTGTCAGTTTGGTGTGTCAGGGGCCTTAACTTGCTCTGCTCAACCTCCCACCGCAAACATTGACTCAGTAGTGCCTCCTGCTGGTGCGAAGAATTACTAAGGACATATGTGAGAAAAGCCTCAGCACCAACTTGTATACTTGTAAGATCTATGCTGTTTCTGAAACATGTTTGTTTGGTAGATGCATTACTTTGTCGATGGTGTTTTGTAACTGATGGCCGGAAAATAGCTCCATGTTAACCAAATGAGGTAGAAAAGAGCGACCTATTTATTATCGTGAATTTGACTCATATTTGTGTGCAGGTAATCTGAAGAGTGCAGTACCGGAGGAGGACGAGGAGGCGATGAATCCTCACTGAAGGATTCTCCGGACGAAAGGGAAGCCGACATTTGAACTCTTTTGGTGGGAAAATCCCAAATGATGGACTTGTGTAGTAAAACAACAAATCTCTGGGTCATATTAGTTGTTATTGAATGTAGATAGAAGAATCTGTATGTGTTCAAATGTATATTTGGTCTGCTTGCTAGCTACTTCAGTGTAGCTCAGGTTGCTAACTAAAAACGGTTGCTACACCTGCCAGCTAGTTAGCTAAAACAAACAGCTAAAGCAATTAGCATGTAGCATGATGTAGCTACTTCTCCATCACCCTAAGTGTCTGTTTCCGCAAAAGCCACATTAAACACAAACACTCTTTATAGCAACAGTTAAACAATATAAGTCTAGATAAGCGTTAGCTTGCTAGCTAATTAACTCGTCTGTTTAAATAACGTGCAACCATTTGGTTTGTTTGCATCCAAAAATGCTTTAAAGTCCACTGTGTGATTATGAATGATTACACATAGTAACAACATGTACTGTATTTCACTAAGAGCCCCTATAATCCCAGAAGGTGTTATTTTTATATTTGGGTAACTCTGCTGGACTTTAAGAATCCTAACAAAACGAAAGAAAAGCAATAAATATAGCCTTGACCCGTCATTAATGTCCAGTCTGATGTTTTAGTAAAAGTAGGTAATTATGGCCCTAATTAATAATAAACACAGCCATGTATAATGTTAATGTCTTTTTACATGAATTAAAAAGTCTTCTGTGAAAATGGCCGGTTTCTTTGAGCTTTTCGTGATACTTGTTCCCACTATCTGGCATCTCTTGATATAGTTAGGCTGCTTTTACAGAAACGGCAAAGAGATAAATCAGTTTACAGTTCAACTGAAAGGATTCGGTGATAAACCAGATTACTTTAATGCATGTCTGTCGATCAACTCAGATCCACTTTGGTTTCATATTCTTTATTCTGTAATGCAATGTTTCCCGTTTGTCAATAACATAGAAGTGCTTTCTTATGGCGCCTCCTGGTGGCTTGTGTAGGACATGGTTTTTATATTTCTCAGAAAATGCAGTCAGAAATCAGTTACAGATTCCATCAAATGGAAACTAAGACCGTCACGTAGAGTTATTGATGAAGCGATAGGCATTTCGTTTAAGCTGAAAACACAACTGTTCATTTATTCTGCAATACTCGACTTCTATCAATTAAGGGATTGCTTAACTCTAATTCAAATGATAAACCCAACAAGGTCTACTATTCATAGTATTGCAATCATAGTTTCTATTTGTTTTGTTTTAAGTAGGTACGTCTAAAAGGGTGTACACTTACAACACTTACCTGATTGCAGCAATTATAAAAAAAAGTCAACCTTCCAGATGTTCCCGTCCTCTGGTCTCAGCAAGCCCTTCAGACTCTGGAAGTGTATTTCATTTATTTAAAGTGCAATTAAAGACCAAATAAAACCCTAGCCAATCAGAGAGCAGCATGGTCTGCTGTGTGATTCAGAACACAGCAGGAATAATAATGTGCGGTACAGACGTGTGTTTTATCAGAGTGTAATGCTAAATGTGTAGCCCATGTTTCCGGGTAGATTAGTTTGCAGTCCGAGCTTTAGAAAGACCGGTTCTTAAGGTTTAATGGACCGACACATACAACATAAATCAGGTTGCACTCTGATACCATTTCCTGTAAGTAGTATAACTCCTCACATGTTACACCTTTTAAACCAACAGTTATACACTCCTTTTTGGAATGTGTGGACTAATTTACACAAAATGTAAATTGTTTTTCTTTGTAAAATAAGGCAAAAATGCTCAAAGTTCTGGACTATAGTTAAAAACAGATGAATACACGTATTTATTACATGGTGTAGTTGAATACTCGATTCTGATTGGTCAATTCAGAACACGTGACAGGTTGTTAATCCAGAACAGACAGACCGCTGTAAAGGATTTACTGACCGTTAAGGACGCTCACATCTGCAGAGAGAAGTGCGGTTGATTGAACGGCATGCAGTTTGGAACCGGGAAGGAAACAGCGGAGAAGTAACGGGGCAGAAACCCTCCTCGTTCCGCAGCGGTCCAGACGCAGACATCAGGCGGCGACACGTACTCAGTTCCTCTGGCATCAGGGCGGGACATCTAGATACTCTTTAAGGTCTGACATCGTGCAGTGTGCTACTGTTAAAGCAAGCAGCGATGTTTTCAAATCGCAAAAACGCTATCGAAGCACTTCCTGCCGTTTCTACGTAGTTCAAACGGTAACAACGGACTATTTCTCTTAGCGGATGCACGTCATTTTAAATCAATACAACTACTTTTTAAATCAATAAAAGCATTTAAATTAACATTGGGAGTCATGTCGTTGAAATGAGCGGGATAATGTGCAGCGACTTGGTCATCATGGAGAACACCTTTCAGACCAAGCCGCTGCACATTATCCCGCACCGCACGACAGAATCGGAATAAAGATTGACGACAGACGCCTTAAGTTTCAATAAAAACCCCATAACTCACTGAAAGTAGTGCTCATTTATTTTTCTCGAAAAGAACGTAATATGGGATTTCTGACATTACAAATATATAAGAAATGTCACCAAACAAACGCGGGGTTTAGTCCAAGTTTGTACTGAGTTTAAATTGAAGGAACGCGTTTAAGGCTGCGGCCCCACGAGGACGAAAACGGCTAAACGCATAGGATTAACGCAAACGTTGCGTATGCCGTTCTATCCACCTTGGGACCCGTTATCGTTTCCTCAGTCGTTTAGTGCCGTATTCGGTCGTCCTGGTGTTGCCGAACGGTCCATACGACACTAAACGGTAACGCAAACGACCGAATTCGTCCTTGTGTGGCCGCAGCCTCAGTCACATGTAAATAGAGGGAGTGTTTGAAATTACAAATACAGAACACCATGTTGCTGAAAGAGAGCTCAACGCGGCAGATGATCAAAGGCAGAAGGTGCTTCACTTAATACCCCTTCCCCGTGGATTCATCTTCCTATTATACACACATGCATTTCAAACATCTGGACTTCCTATGTTGCAAATGTATTATCTTTCAATGTACACACGGCATCTATTGCAGTCTGTCCGTCCTGGAGAGGATCCTCCTCTGCTGCTCTCCTGAGGTTTCTCCATGTTCCCTTAGACTGGGTTTTCTCTGGAAGTTTTTCCTTGTACGATGTGAGGGTCTAAGGACAGAGGGTCTGAGGACAGAGGGTCTGAGGACAGAGGGTCTAAGGACAGAGGGTCTGAGGACAGAGGGTACAGAGGGTCTAAGGACAGAGGGTCTAAGGACAGAGGGTACAGAGGGTCTGAGGACAGAGGGTCTAAGGACAGAGGGTGTCGTATTGTCATACTGATATTCTGTACACACTGTGAAGTCCACTGAGACAAATGTAACATGTGTGAGATTGGGCTATAAATAAACATCGATTGATTCCCCGTGTGCTTAGATTGATGCAACTCAAAATGGTTCCGAGTGCACTTCACCAAAGCAAGGCTGCGAGCGGTTCCCTGACCTGGACCCTCCACGCCCTCGCTGTGACCGGCAGTCAGGTGTTCTGGTCCCGTCCCAAGCTCGTTTGGGGAAACGTACTCTAAGATTTTTCAAAAACACATCGTGCGTGTGCTTTATTTGGGCTCACCCCTGAGACGGCTAAAGGACACTCAGGCAGTCGTAGCATTCACCTCCTCGACTGCCGGCAGGCGCCTAGTTCTCCAAGCACCTCCCAAGCGTACCAGATGGGATGAGAGACACTACGGGTCGGTGCCGAAGTTTACATCTGGAACGCCTTCCTCAAAGATTACGAGTTACAGACCCCCCAAAGCGGGACGGGCAGCCGGACCCCACCTCTCAATCAACAGAGAACCCAAACAGGAAGTTATATATTAAACATTTATTGTTCGTCTGATGGCAGCTGCAGCTTGAGACGCTCACAGGTCGAGGAGGAGGCGGAGTTTAAATCAAATTAAAAAACTGGACACAGAAAATCCAAATATGTGTTTTTGCAGAAGTGAAAGGAAGGTTTGAATCAAGATATTTCTGCAGTCTTTGTAATGCTGTTCCCGCTGTACACAGCTGCTCTGCGGGCGGGCGGGCGCTCCGAGAGGGGGAGGAGCCCCAGCGCGCCCGGACCCCGCTCACACACACGTTTTGGCAAATGGTCATAAAAATAAGAAAACATAAAGATTAAAAACAGACGACATCAAAGTACGTTTTCTTTTACCCACAACTAGTTTAAAAAAGAGGAAACATCACCATGTTATACGAGAGAGTGTGTGCGTGGAGATTAGTGTGTGTGTACATCATCATCATCATCATCATCATCATCATCATCATCATCATCAAATAAACCCAAAGTCCGCATCGTCAGCACCTCGAAAACATCTCATCAAAACAAAAAGGAAAGTATTTTAGTGTCAGATATATATATACTATATATTTATATTTAGTTCTGTTATACCAAACACACACCTGGTGCGTGACGACGAGACACTGATCCCCAAACCATCCAGCTACTGACTGTGGTGTGTGTGTGTGTGTGTGAGTGTGTTACGTCGAGGGGTTATAGCAGAGTTTAGTGTTTAGTCGTATTTAGTGTGTGTGTGTGTGTGTTACGTCTAGGCGTTATAGCAGAGTTTAGTCGTATTTAGTGTGTGTGTGTGTGTGGTAGTGTGTGTGTGTGTGTGTAGTGTGTGTGTGTGTGTGTGTCTATGCGTTGGCGCTGATGCTCTGTTTGTACACGGCGTGGTAGGCGTTCCTCAGCAGAACGTACGGGAAGCACGACTCCAGGAGATCCATGGTGAGGAACGGAGACTCCTGCACGATCTGACACACACACACACACACACACACACACACACACACACACACACATTAATAATAATAATTAATACTCATAATATAGTAGATACAGTATATATAGTATGGGAATGGGAATTTGAAAGCAAATGTATATTCGAATATTCGACCCACCAAAAAACGGTTAACGGAAATGTACACATCCGATAAAAAAGAAATTGGGTATTTTTTTTAGAATACAAACATGTTGAAATAAGTTTAGAAACCAAGTTGAATTTGTCAAATGTATTGAACTGGTGATCACAGTGTGACAGCTATAGGCTTTCATGTGGAGGCGATTCACAATCGGCCAGCTGGAGAGAAGACCCTCAGCTGGAACGGAGTACGCGGGTATAGCACGGTATAGCACGGTATAGCATGTGTATATATATATATATATATATATACACACATATATATATATATATATAGGTTTAATTTGGCAGTTTGACCTCCACACCGCACTCACTAACCTGGTCGAAGTATTTCCACACATCACTCCCTTTCCTCCATGTCTGTTGTGTAGGACTCTTCTTAGAGTGTAGATAATCACCGGACTATGACTGGTGAAATATGTTACCGGCTAAACTGAATCTCTCCAGTCTAAATGTCTGCACTTTGAGGCTGGCCACGTGTCGCGAGTGTTGACGGGGGGCGGGGGAGCCCTCATGAACCGTTAGCGCCGGAACCTCGCA
>CM070497.1:39177313-39179813 GCA_036324585.1 Champsocephalus esox
AATTAATGTATTATTATTATTGTGTGTCTCTCTGTCTCTGTGTGTGTGTGTGTGTGTGTGTGTGTGACTCACGTCTCTCAGAGCCTCCTGAGCCAGCGAGCGGAAAGACAGAATGACTCCGATGATCGTCATTCTCTTCAGCACGCTGTCCACAGCTGCACACACACACACACACACACACACACACACACACACACACACACACACACACCACACACACACACACACACACACACACACACACACACCACACACACACACACACACACACACACACACACACACACACACACACACCACACACACACACACACACACACACACACACACACACACACACACACACACACACACACACACAAAATACCATCAGCTGTTTCTCACGTTGATATCAGAATATATTCCACACACATTTAATATATGCAGTCTTTAGAAACCCTAATCTGAAATGGCACGTTGAGGGTCCGCTCAGCCTCCGTTACACCCATCCATCACTAACATACATGTAGAAACAATGTTTGTATTTACTGCAATGGAAGAGATCGGTTATAAACCAAGTCTTTTTGGACCCTAAATGTTCAACACACAATATACATGCTTACAGGCTGTAATGTTACTAAGCTGTGTGTGTGTGTGTGTGTGTGCGCGCGCTCACAGGTGAGCTTCTTGAAGAGTGCAGCCATGTGTTCTGGTTTGTCGAAGCTCGTCCTCATCTGGGTCAGAACCTCCATGTTCTCCACCACCAGTTTCTGAGCGGAGACAAACAGTCAGCGCTCAATCAATCAATCAATTCATTTGATGTCTTCGAAATGCAAATCGATATCGAGACGTTCCTAAACCTGTGGAAATAAAACGATGTATGCAGCCGTCAGGACTGAAGAAGGAGTGTGTGTGAGAGAGTGTGTGTGTGTGTGTTTATGTGTGAGTGAGTGAGTGTGTGTGTGTGTTCACAACTACCAATATATACTAGTCGACACGTTTTTCAAAATAGCAGTCGTTACGTCATAATAAAGACACACAAGAGAGAGGTGTACAACTGTATTTCATATTGGAACTCATACAGTTTCATTAAACACTGCATTTTAATGTGTGTTACGTGGCTGAGTAAATAACAAACAGCAACTGGACTCACCGAAATCGACAGCAAAAAACTCTGTTTACTGAAATACCACGTAAATCCAGTGCGCAACACTTTACTCGCTGTCCTCCACAATAACGTCCACCTTTCCAGATGTTTGGTTTGCGTTGAGGAACACCAACGCACCGACATGTGAGGGAAGGAGGCGTGGCCGCTTTCGGGTGACAGTGTTGCCTGCCAGGGAAAAACCCTCTCACTCGGGGTGCCTGTGGCTGGAACAGCCAGGTAGCTCCTCACTCGGGGCGCCTGTGGCTGGAACAGCCAGGTAGCTCCTCACTCGGGGAGCCTGTGGCTGGAACAGCCAGGTAGCTCCTCACTCGGGGCGCCTGTGGCTGGAACAGCCAGGTAGCTCCTCACTCGGGGCGCCTGTGGCTGGAACAGCCAGGTAGCTCCTCACTCGGGGCGCCTGTGGCTGGAACAGCCAGGTAGCTCCTCACTCGGGGCGCCTGTGGCTGGAACAGCCAGGTAGCTCCTCACTCGGGGCGCCTGTGGCTGGAATAGCCAGGTAGCTCCTCACTCGGGGCGCCTGTGGCTGGAACAGCCAGGTAGCTCCTCACTCGAGGTGCCTGTGGCTGGAACAGCCAGGTAGCTCCTCACTCGGGGAGCCTGTGGCTGGAATAGCCAGGTAGCTCCTCGAAAGCTTGGCTAAACGGGGGACGCGGTGTGCGGTGTCTGCCCACCCCTCCAGTGGGGTATTCGCTGTGGGGATATGCAGTGTCCGCTGGCAGTAATCCCGTAGCTCATCATCCGCATCGCTGTAGACCCGTTTCATGTTGCTGCTTGTCTGCCTCTGTCCTGTGCTGACGCCGGGCCGTTGCTCACTGGTGCTAGCATCACTGCTAGTGCTAGCTGTCGGCAGCGGGTGTCTCATCTTCAGATGGTTGCGCATAGCAGATGTATTTGTTGTACTTCAGTACAGCTGTACACAACTGACACTTTACTGTGGAGTTGGTCACATCTTCGTTGTGCTGCCAGACATAAGAATGTCGGACAAGTTGTGGAGCATTTTGCAGCACCTCGTTTACCTCCATTTTTTTCACGACTAGTTGACTAGGGCCGACAGCGCCAACTAGTGGTAAAGGTAGTCGACTAGTTGATTAGTTGGTGAAACCCCTAGTGTGCAGTGGCGTGCACAGACATTTATCGGGGCAGGTGCCCAAGAGAAAAAAAAAGGGCACCTTCTGAGTCGTCGTGGCGGTCGCGCCGAAATTGTGCGCAAAAATGTGCCGGATAATGGCGGATTTCTTTTCTTTTCGGTTACTTTATTTCGGTTTTAGGGTTACGGTACGTCCACACAGCAGCTTCAGAAGAATCTTCCAACGCTTCTCTGCCCGTTGACTTTGAATGGGGATGACGTCACTT
>CM070497.1:39189813-39192313 GCA_036324585.1 Champsocephalus esox
AAACACAGTCAGAACCCATTGACCTCCACACCGCCTGACGCCCAGTGACACCGGCACGGAGACTGACTTGGTGACGAGGAGACGGTTCTTCCTCATGCTCTCCACGCCCGGCTTCTCCCTCTCCGGTTCTCCTTTCTTCCCCGTCGCCTTCTTGCTCTTTTTATTCACCGCCTGGCTGATGGTCTTTGCACAATGTTTGGGAAGCAGCTGAGGAGAGGAGGAGGAGGAGGAGGAGGAGGAGGAGGAGGAGGAGGGAGGAGGAGGAGGAGGAGGGAGGGGGAGGAGGAGGAGGAGGAGGGAGGGGGAGGAGGAGGGGAGGGAGGGGGAGGAGGAGGAGGAGGAGGAGGAGGAGGAGGAGGAGGGGAGGAGGAGGAGGGGAGGAGGGGAGGGGAGGAGGAGGAGGAGGGGGGGAGAGGAGGGGAGGAGGAGGAGGAGGGAGGGGGAGGAGGAGGGAGGGGGAGGAGGAGGGGAGGGGGAGGGGGAGGGAGGGGAGGGAGGAGGGGGGGGAGGAGGAGGGGAGGAGGAGGAGGGGGAGGAGGAGGAGGAGGGGAGGGAGGAGGGAGGGGGAGGAGGGGAGGGGAGGAGGAGGAGGGTGGAGGAGAGGGGGAGGGAGGGGAGGGAGGAGGAGGAGGAGGAGGAGGGGAGGAGGAGGAGGGGAGGAGGGGAGGAGGAGGAGGAGGAGGAGGGGAGGGGAGGAGGAGGGGGGAGGAGGAGGAGAGGGGGAGAGGAGGAGGAGGGATGGGGAGGAGGAGGAGGAGGAGGAGAAACAGAAGTCGGTTATTCACAGGATGTTCTCATGGCTCTACAGATGAACAGATGAGGCGATGGATCTGCAGCCTGAAAGGAGCCCCATCGACTGCAGCCTCTCGGCGTTAAGGAGGCGGCCTCTCGGCGTTAAGGAGGCGGCCTCTCGGCGTTCAGGAGGCGGCCTCTCGGCGTTAAGGAGGCGGCCTCTCGGCGTTCAGGAGGCGGCCTCTCGGCGTTTAAGGAGGCGGCCTCTCGGCGTTCAGGAGGCGGCCTCTCGGCGTTCAGGAGGCGGCCTCTCGGCGTTAAGGAGGCGGCCTCTCGGCGTTCAGGAGGCGGCCTCTCGGCGTTAAGGAGGCAGCCTCTCTCGGCGTTAAGGAGGCGGCCTCTCGGCGTTAAGGAGGCGGCCTCTCGGCGTTAAGGAGGCGGCCTCTCGGCGTTAAGGAGGCGGCCTCTCGGCGTTCAGCCCGTCTCATCGCCTCGACCAGCCGAGCCTAACGGCGGCAAAACGGCACGTGTTGATTTGAACCTATGTATTAAAAGTTCACCGTCTGAAAGCTGGGGTCGCTCACTTTGGAGAAACCGGCCCTCACAGAGCCCCGCCCCCAACGCGCACGTGACCAATGAGGGCAGAGGTCAGTGTGTGCCCCGATGGAAGGCTGACAGGCAGGTAGGCCGTCCAGTCACTTCAGCCGGCTCAGATGATTGGTCGAGCTCTTTACAGCGCCGCGGCTTCAAAGCACTTCAGATATTCATTGCTGTCGGGACCTTCAGACACAAAGTATCCTTCTGGGACTTCATGGAGATCAGCTCCGACGCCTCTGGTGCTGCTCCATTAACTGCCAGAGGTTCCCACAGAGCTGAAATAGCGGTAGTGGTGGTAGCGGGGGGGGGTCGCTTGTCAGCAGACCCTTCACGCGATGGCAGAGCGAGCAGGTTCAGGCAGGGCCCGTAGTGATGGCCCTGTAGTTTAAATCTACTCCCCACACATGAACATATGGACATGTGTTACTATTTAAACAAATTAATGTATTTATAAATGTCTGTAGGAACCTGTGTGGTCTGTAGTGGGGGTCGACCTCAGACCCTCTAGGGGGTCCAGGGGCATGCCCCCCGGTGAGATGCATCCATCTGGTGCATTTTGAGGGGGAAATAAAGAGACTAGATCTATGGAACACCTATATTAAACAGGACTGTATACATTTCAATGATCATAAAATCATGGCCATAACCAACAACATACCATCCATCAACAACAACAACAACAACAACAACAACAACAACAACAACAACAACAACAACAACAACATACCATTTCCAATATGAAAAGAACACTGAAACTTGTTGATTAATTTATTTGTGGTTCATTTATAGTTGTGAGTGTGTCCAGCCTCTCCTCTCCCTCCTCTCCTGTCTCCCTCCTCTCCTGTCTCCCTCCTCTCCTCTCCCCCTCTCCTCTCTCTCCTCTCCCCCTCTCCTCTCTCTCCTCTCCCCCTCTCCTCTCTCTCCTCTCCCCCTCTCCCTCCTCTCCCCCTCTCCTGTCTCCCTCCTCTCCCCCTCTCCTGTCTCCCTCCTCTCCTCTCCCTCCTCTCCCCCTCTCCCTCCTCTCCTCTCCTGTCTCCCCCCTCTCCCCCTCTCCTGTCTCCCTCCTCTCCTCTCCTCCTCTCCCCCTCTCCTGTCTCCCTCCTCTCCTCTCCCTCCTCTCCCCCTCTCCCTCCTCTCCTCTCCTGTCTCCCCCCTCTCCCCCTCTCCTGTC
>CM070497.1:39197313-39257313 GCA_036324585.1 Champsocephalus esox
ACACAGGCTCAGAGCTCCTCAGGGACCCCACCCAGAGGTGCCCCACCACCAGGGACCCCACCCAGAGGCGCCCCACCACCAGGGACCCCACCCAGAGGTGCCCCACCACCAGGGACCCCACCCAGAGGCGCCCCACCACCAGGGACCCCACCCAGAGGTGCCCCACCACCAGGGACCCCACCCAGAGGTGCTCCACCACCAGGGACCCCACCCAGAGGTGCTCCATCACCAGGGACCCCACCCAGAGGTGCTCCACCACCAGGGACCCCACCCAGAGGTGCCCCACCACCAGGGACCCCACCAGAGGTGCTCCATCATCATTTAAAAGATACTCAAGAATAACCTCATTCACACCAACTCCCGTTCAAGCTCCGGAGCTTTTCAGGTTCAGAACCGGTTCTTCGGTTTAGCTCCGGCTCTGTTCACACCGCCCAGAGTCCGACTGGTGCTGCGTCATCGTTTGCGTCATGACGTAGCCGTTTGCGTGCCTGCTTCATAAAGCGGAAACCCCTCACAGCTGACACCAACAACAACAACAACACCAACAACAACAATGGCCGATTGTGCTCCAGCTTCCTCTGCACCTCTTCGGAAGACCAGCTTCCCAGCAGGCAGCTGGTCTCCTCAGTGGACCACTGCTGCTTGTTACGTTTCTCCATCGTTGTGTACAAATTGGATACAACGCGGCCTTGTTGTTGTTGTTGTTGTTCAGGAGTTGACCCCGTCCTCGCCTCGACGTAAGCGTGACGTATGCGGTGCTTTTGCTCTGGCCGGACAATGTTTTGGTGCTTGAAACAAACCGGATTCCGGAGCTCAGAGGCGGCTCCGCTGCGGTGTGAACAGGAAAACCCGGTGCTTTTCGAGCTCCAGCTCCGAACCGGCCCCGAAACACGGTTGGTGTGAATGAGGGAAGCTAACGTGGCTCCATGAGAGTTCAGCTGCCAAAATATGAAAGTTCAAACCTAAAGAAAGCGTGTTATCGCGGGGTTCCCCTAAATGTTCAGGAGAACTCAAATCTCCCTCTCTGGAAGAAGAGAAGTCACTCACCTGCAGTCTGAACCAGTCCAGCCGCATGCCTCTGAAGTCAAACACCTCTCCATCCTCCACTGAAACACAGAGCGCCACAACACACTCAGACTCACACATTAAACTGTATATCACACACACTTCACTCAGACTCACACACACGAGTGATGTGTCACCTTGTTTGATGCTGAGGGAGGTCATCGTGTTGACGAATGACGGAGGGGAGGAGGAGGAGGAGGGGGGGAGGAGGAGGAGGGGGGGGGGAGGAGGAGGAGGAGGAGGGGGGGGGGAGGAGGAGGAGGGGGGGGAGGAGGAGGAGGGAGGGGGGGGAGAGGAGGAGTAGGAGGGGGAGGGGGAGGAGGGGGGGGAGGGGGGAGGAGGAGGAGGAGGAGGAGGAGGAGGAGGAGGAGGGGGGGAGAGGAGGAGAGAGAGGAGGAAGAGGGGGAGGAGGAGTAGGGAGGAGGAGGAGGAGGAGGGGGGAGGAGGAGGAGGAGGGGGGAGGGGGGAGGAGGAGGGGGGAGAGGAGGAGGAGGAGGAGGAGAGAGAGGAGGAGGAAGAGGGGGAGGAGGAGGAGGAGAGAGAGGAGGAGGAAGAGGGGGAGGAGGAGTAGGGAGGGGGAGGAGGGGGAGGAGGAGTAGGGAGGAGGAGGAGGAGGAGGAGGAGGAGGAGGGGGAGGGGGAGGGGAGGAGGAGGGAGGGAGAAACAGAAGACGGACACACACTCAGACTCACACACACGTCACACACACTTCACTCGTGTCACCTTGTTTGACGCTGAGGGAGGTCATCGTGTTGACGAATGACGACATGATGATGGACTCGTCCTCTGGACACACCGACAGGTTCTGAAACAGAAGATAGGGAACTAGTTACAGAGACAGGTGCATTGTGGGAAAGTGTTGAAAAGGCTACGAGGAGCTTGACTTGGAGTCGAGGAGCGGACGGAGTGTGTTCGTACCTGCACCAGCTCGTTCAGCACCACGGCATCGAACCCGGACAGGTACTGCACGTAGTATCTCTGCATCACCGGGCCGTACTTCCTGACGTGGGCGCGGAGCTCCTCCATGTAGAAGATCAGCTCTGCTATGTGTCTGCAGAGAACACACACACACCACACACCACACACACACACACACACACACACACACACTATAAGACATTGAAGAACCAGGGAGATGACTAAATACCACGTCTCTGCAGGACTGTATATGCACCCCTTAGTTTGTGTACATGTTTGTGTCCGTGTGTTTGTGTCCGTGTGTTTGTGTACGTGTGTTTGTGTACGTGTGTTTGTGTCCGTGTGTTTGTGTCCGTGTGTTTGTGTCCGTGTGTTTGTGTCGTGTGTTTGTGTCCGTGTGTTTGTGTCCGTGTGTTTGTGTCCGTGTGTTTGTGTCCGTGTGTTTGTGTCCGTGTGTTTGTGTCCATGTGTTTGTGTACATGTTTGTGTCCGTGTGTTTGTGTCCGTGTGTTTGTGTCCGTGTTTGTGTCCATGTGTTTGTGTACATGTTTGTGTCCGTGTGTTTGTGTCCGTGTGTTTGTGTCCGTGTGTTTGTGTCCGTGTGTTTGTGTCCGTGTTTGTGTCCATGTGTTTGTGTACATGTTTGTGTACATGTTTGTGTCCGTGTGTTTGTGTCCGTGTGTTTGTGTACGTGTGTTTGTGTCCGTGTGTTTGTGTCCGTGTGTTTGTGTCCGTGTGTTTGTGTCCGTGTTTGTGTCCGTGTTTGTGTCCGTGTGTTTGTGTCCGTGTGTTTGTGTCCGTGTGTTTGTGTCCGTGTGTTTGTGTCCATGTGTTTGTGTCCATGTGTTTATGTCCATGTGTTTATGTCCATGTGTTTGTGTACATGTTTGTGTCCGTGTGTTTGTGTCCGTGTTTGTGTCCATGTGTTTGTGTACATGTTTGTGTCCGTGTGTTTGTGTCCGTGTGTTTGTGTCCGTGTGTTTGTGTACATGTTTGTGTCCATGTGTTTGTGTACATGTTTGTGTCCGTGTGTTTGTGTCCATGTGTTTGTGTCCATGTGTTTGTGTCCATGTGTTTGTGTCCGTGTGTTTGTGTCCATGTGTTTGTGTACATGTTTGTGTCCGTGTGTTTGTGTCCATGTGTTTGTGTACATGTGTGTGTGTCCATGTGTTTGTGTACATGTTTGTGTGTCCATGTGTTTGTGTACATGTTTGTGTCCATGTGTTTGTGTACATGTTTGTGTCCATGTGTGTGTGTCCATGTGTTTGTGTACATGTTTGTGTACATGTGTTTGTGTCCATGTGTGTGTGTCCATGTGTTTGTGTACGTGTTTGTGTCCGTGTTTGTGTCCATGTGTTTGTGTCCATGTGTTTGTGTCCATGTGTTTGTGTCCATGTGTTGGTGTGTTTGTGTCCATGTGTGTGTGTCCATGTGTTGGTGTCCATGTGTGTGTGTCCATGTGTTGGTGTGTTTGTGTGCATGTGTTTGTGTTAATGTGCATGTGTGTGTGTGTGCATGTGTTTGTGTTAATGTGTTTATGTGCATGTGTGTGTGTGCATGTGTTTATGTGTGTGTGTTTGTGTTAATGTGCATGTGTGTGTGTGCATGTGTGCATGTGTTTGTGTTAATGTGTGTGTGTGTGCATGTGTTTGTGTGTATGTTTGTGTGCATGTGTTAATGTGCATGTGTGTGTGTGCATGTGTTTATGTGTGTGTGTTTGTGTTAATGTGTTTGTGTTTATGTGCATGTGTTTGTGTGTGTGTGTGTGCATGTGTTTGTGTTAATATGCATATGTGTGTGTGCATGTGTTTGTGTGTGTGTGTTTGTGTTAATGTGTTTGTGTGTGTGTCCATGTTTGTGTCCATGTGTGTGTGTGTGCATGTGTTTGTGTGTCCATGTTTGTGTCCATGTGTTTGTGTCCATGTGTTTGTGTCCATGTTTGTGTCCATGTGTGTGTGTCCATGTGTGTGTCCATGTTTGTGTCCATGTGTGTGTGTGCATGTGTTTGTGTGTGTGTGTTTGTGTTTATGTGTTTGTGTTTGTGTGCATGTGTTTGCGTACTTGTCGATGAAGTCGTCGGTGCTTTTCTTCTGGATGTTGTCGGCGTGTCGCAGAAGCCAGATGATCTCGTCTCGAGCGAAGGACAGCGCCATGAACACGAACAACGCCTGGCGGGAGAAACAGACATATGGAGGGAAATGGAAATGTCAAAAACTCCCCAAGAAAAATGATTCTGAGATAAATCACCGAGACCTTCTGGAAGCTTTCTGTGAACCGAGTGAGCAATGTGTTGCAGCCGAGGAAGAGTGTTCTGTTGTGAATTCATTCGGGCTCCATCTGGCCAGAGGAACCTACAGGGCACCGTATTTCAGACGGTGTATCCGCTCAAAAGAGGTGAGGCCTCAGGAAGAGAAATGTAAGAAGAAGATCTTAAGGCGGTATTACACTCCGCCTGTGTGCCTCCAAAGGGTGATTTCTTTGATCAACGGAAATTAAATTCCTCTCAAATCTGGAGAACTCCTCCTTTTCTCTCCTTTGCATTAAAGTCAGATTCTTGGTATTTGGGACTGTCAAAAGAAGGCATTTCTTTACAAGAACTCTTTTTCCTGAAGTTGTATTCACCAAAATCTGAGAGAAAAGTCTAGATCTGAAAATTATTTTAGAAATCCTAATTCTGCGATAAGTCAAAAACGAGATTCTGAGTAAAAAACATTTCAATTCTCCGAAAAATCCCAGAATTCTTACTTTCATTCAGAGATTGAGAAAATGGTAAAAGATGTCAGAAAAAAAGTGAAAATCGGAGAATTTTGAGGAAAATATATTTCAATTTTTTTTCTGAAAATTACGACTTACTATGGGAGCCCATTTCCGCCACTTGAAAAAATAAAATCCCCATGAAAAGTCATAATGAGATAAGAAGTGTGCATGCGCTGCAGTGGCGCTGCCTTCAAAGGTCCCTTCCTCCCCTTGCTGCTCTCCACCATGCAAACGGCATCTAGTCCTAAATGAGGTAACTATTACAGGTGACCTTTGTAAATGTTAGATGTTACATATAGCCTGTATTGCAGCTAAACTACAACGATGCAGTTCATAGCTTTGACATTACCTGCTATGAATATAATATATATGCCTATAGTTTTGTGGTAACGTTCACGCCACTAATGACAATAGTGTAGGCGTACTGCTGCTGTGAGTTGCTCTAACTCTAACCCGTGAACGTTACCACAAAGCTATAGGCATATATATTATATTCATAGCAGGTAATGTCAAAGCTATGAACTGCATCGTTGTAGTTTAGCTGCAATAGGCTATATGTAACATCTAACATTTACAAAGGTCACCTGTAATAGTTACCTCATTTAGGACTAGATGCCGTTTGCATGGTGGAGAGCAGCAAGGGGAGGAAGGGACCTTTGAAGACAGCGCCACTGCAGCGCATGCGCACTTCTTATCTCATAATTATGACTTTTCATGGGGATTTTATTTTTTTCAAGTGGCGGAAATGGGCTTCCATAGATTTCTGTAAATTCTGTATTTAAAAAAATATATAAATATCTAATATTCCATATTTGTTCTAATATTCCGTATTTGTTCTAAACACTCTGTTACCTTAGGGCCCAGCAGTCCTGGCTGGTCGGCTAACACAGTGGCGAGTTCCTTCAGCGCCGATCGGAGGAATTTACGCCTCTCTCGGTGCATTGAGCCTCTGCAGAGAAACAGAGCACACGGATTAAACGCTGCTTTGACACTTTCAGGACAATCTGCAGGAGGAAGACGACGGGGATGGCAGGAGAAAGAAGATGAAAGGGGGTTGAGGGAATACGTAATGAGGATAAAAGCAGAGATGATGAGGCGGAGGGGGATCAAACTGGAGAAAGAAACTGAAGGAGGGGATGAAGAGAGGCTGCAGAGATGAGACTCAAATAAATCATGAAAAACATGAAGTCTGTTTCGTGTGCGAGCGACAAAGAGGAAAGTTAGATTTGATGAAGGTGAATAAAGACGAGGTAACGGAGGAACGTACGCATGAGACAGAGCCTGCTCCTTGCACTCTCTGATGTCGTTGATGCGTTTGTTGTACCTGGAAAACACAAGAAGAGGAAGATAAACTACCACCTTTAGAATAGTAGTGTTTACTTTACTATTTTGGGGGTTGGTAAAACCGATGCACGTTTTGGAATCAATTTGTTTTCTTCAAAACCTCCAAATTCTGAATTTTTACCCTCTGATGTTGACGAACGGGTCCTCTGCAGCCTTGTGGGTGTGGAACACCTCGTCTCTGGTATTATTTACAGTGAGCTAGAAGTCTTACCCTCTGATGTTGACGAACGGGTCCTCTGCAGCCTTGTGGGTGTGGAACACCTCGTCTCTGGTATTATTTACAGTGAGCTAGAAGTCTTACCCTCTGATGTTGACGAACGGGTCCTCTGCAGCCTTGTGGGTGTGGAACACCTCGTCTCTGGTATTATTTACAGTGAGCTAGAAGTCTTACCCTCTGATGTTGACGAACAGGTCCTCTGCAGCCTTGTGGATGTGGAACACCTCGTCTCTGAAGAGGCAGAGGCAGGTGGAGCTCTGCAGAGCCAGCTTCCACAGAGAAAGAGCCGTGGCGTCAGTGTTCAGCACCGAGTGGCAGAGGATGAAGCCGACTGCAGAGAGAGAAGAATATTTACTGTGAAACACACATTTGTCCTCCTGTAGTCAAAAATAGTCTGAAAATCTCCAAATTCTGACATTATTTAGAAATTCTCAACATTTAGATTTCTTTCAAAAAATTCAGATTTATTTTGAAAAACAAAATATTCAGATTTATTTTGAGAATCTCAAAATTCTGACTTTATTTAGAAATTCTCAACATTTAGATTTTTTTCAAAAAATTCAGATTTATTTTTGAAAAACAAAATATTCAGATTTATTTAAAAATCTCAAGATTCTGATTTATTTTGAGAATCTACAAATTCTTATTTATTTTGAGAATCTCGAAATTCTGATTTATTTTGAAAATCTACAAATTCTGATTTATTTTTAAAATCTACAAATTCTGATTTATTTTGAGAATCTCGAAATTCTGATTTATTTTGAAAATCTCAAAATTCTGATTTATTTTGAAAATCTCATATTCTGATTTATTTTGAAAATCTCATATTCTGATTTATTTTGAGAATCTACAAATTCTGATTTATTTTGAGAATCTCGAAATTCTGATTTATTTTGAAAATCTACAAATTCTGATTTATTTTGAAAATCTCAAAATTCTGATTTATTTTTAAAATCTACAAATTCTGATTTATTTTGAGAATCTCGAAATTCTGATTTATTTTGAAAATCTACAAATTCTGATTTATTTTGAAAATCTCAATTCTGATTTATTTTGAAAATCTCAAGATTCTGATTTATTTTGAGAATCTACAAATTCTGATTTATTTTGAAAATCTCAATTCTGATTTATTTTGAAAATCTCAAGATTCTGATTTATTTTGAAAATCTCAATTCTGATTTATTTTGAAAATCTCAAAATTCTGATTTACTTTTAAAATCTACAAATTCTGATTTATTTTGAGAATCTCGAAATTCTGATTTATTTTGAGAATCTACAAATTCTGATTTATTTTGAGAATCTCGAAATTCTGATTTATTTTGAAAATCTACAAATTCTGATTTATTTTGAAAATCTCAAAATTCTGATTTATTTTTAAAATCTACAAATTCTGATTTATTTTGAGAATCTCGAAATTCTGATTTATTTTGAAAATCTACAAATTCTGATTTATTTTGAAAATCTCAATTCTGATTTATTTTGAAAATCTCAAGATTCTGATTTATTTTGAGAATCTACAAATTCTGATTTATTTTGAAAATCTCAATTCTGATTTATTTTGAAAATCTCAAGATTCTGATTTATTTTGAAAATCTCAATTCTGATTTATTTTGAAAATCTCAAAATTCTGATTTACTTTTAAAATCTACAAATTCTGATTTATTTTGAGAATCTCGAAATTCTGATTTATTTTGAGAATCTACAAATTCTGATTTATTTTGAAAATCTCAAGATTCTGATTTATTTTGAGAATCTACAAATTCTGATTTATTTTGAAAATCTCAATTCTGATTTATTTTGAAAATCTCAAGATTCTGATTTATTTTGAAAATCTCAATTCTGATTTATTTTGAAAATCTCAAAATTCTGATTTACTTTTTGAAAATCTCAAGATTCTGATTTATTTTGAAAATCTCAAAATTCTGATTTATTTTGAGAATCTCGAAATTCTGATTTATTTTGAAAATCTACAAATTCTGATTTATTTTGAAAATCTCAAAATTCTGATTTATTTTGAGAATCTACAAATTCTAACTTTTTCCTGAAAATCTCAAAATTCAGTTTTTTCCGCAAATCTCAAAATTCTGACTTTATTTAGAAATTCTCAACATTTAGATTTTTTTCAAAAAAATTCAGATTTATTTTGAAAATCAAAATATTCAGATTTATTTTGAAAATCTCAAAATTCTGATTTATTTTGAAAATCTCAAAATTCTGATTTATTTTGAAAATCTCAAAATTCTGAATTATTTTTGAGAATCTCGAAATTCTGACTTTTTTCTCAAAATTCTGACTTTTCTAAAAATGGCTGACAATGTGCTAACCCTGAAGAGCAGGTAACAAACATGAGCGTTGATGAGATGAAAGGGAAACCATTTTACTCACAGACGATCCACTTCTCCATCGCGTCCAGAGACAGATATTCACACGGCATCTGCAGACACGATCAGATCTGAATTATTCATTATTCTAATATTGAAACACGAGTCGCTTCTTGACTTTGAATCCAAAGCATTCCCTCACCGTGTCCGACTGGGCGGGGTTGAGCATGGTCGACGGAGCGGAGATCAGAGACAGCAGCTGGGCGTTCCTCCACTGATCAGCCGACAGGTTCCTGCGCGGGTAAACCATCTGAAGACTGATCAGCGCATCCGACAGAGACTAGAGAGGAGGGAGGAATCCGTTACATGAGAAGTGACTGCAGCTGGTCTCCGTCGGGCTCCGTCTGGCGCCTACCTTCCCGTGAGGAACGAACTCCTCCATCAGCTTCTTCAGAGGATTCTCGTAGTCCACGATCATCTGACCGAGCCGGGGGTACTCCCGATCACTGAGACACAGCCACGGTTAATATAGAGACCGCCGCCATACCTTCTACACATGGAGTGTGTGTGTGTGTGTGTGTGTCACCTGGCTCCGTGCGTCATCTCGTGAGCGTAGTTGTAGAGCCCGATGATGGCTTTTCTCTCCTCGATGCGCGACAGGATGGTCATCAGGGTCGTGTAGGTCACCACCAGGTCCAGGTAGTTCTTAGTGAGGTCAAAGTTCACCGTCTGACAGGAACACGAAGGCACAATGAGTTACACACGTTCAACCCGGATGTTTCTACGCAGTGTGTGTTGAACTCACGATGTCGAAGAACACCTGGCAGGCGTCGATGGTGTTCAGCAGCTCACACACATGGTCCTGTAGCGGGTTAGAGACTTGATTAGAATCAGCACCTCACAGTCCTTTGAAGCAGTGGTTCCTAACCTGGGGGGCGGGCCCCCCTCGGGGGGCGCCAAAGATCGCAGGGGGGGCGCCGGGCCTCAGATGAGGCCTCAGCCTTGTCTCTACATTACACTAATAATACAAATAATTGATTAATTCATTTTAATAACAATTGAAGTTAGTATTGAAGGCATAAAAAGACAGAAATGTATAATTCTTTCTATAGAAATGTTTCTTCTGCGCGTAAAGTGTCCAAACCGGGCTTTTCTGGATCAGCGCATTTTAAAAACATCGTCATCGTCCACGCCGGCTTCAGTTGGATGATCTGTCAGTCGCTCCGATCAGATCGGTCTCCTCCATTTTGATTATTTACGACTTTTGAATCCACATAAACACATCGGCAAAATCCGGCTTACTTTGAGCGTGTTTGAAACGGTTTAATCCCGTTGTGAATTGTTTCCGCGCCGTCCTTTCATTTCTCCACGCAGCGGGAATCCAGAGGAATGAATCCTGAGTCCGACAACCATCAAAGTCTCTCCAGCAGCTCCTTGACTACGCTTTCATCCTCTTTTAACAACATACTTCACATTCATCCAGTTTGTGACGGTAGTTGTAGCGTCTTGAGCATTTTAAACTTGAATTACCGCAGTTACACCCCCCCCCCTTGTGTGTGTGTGTGTGTGTGTGGGGGGGGGGCAACTTCCAACAGGAGTCATTTGGGGGGGCCCTTGGGAAAAAAGGTTGGGAACCCCTGCTTTAAAGTACTATGTAGAGTGTGTGTGTGTGTGTGTGTGTGTGTGTGTGTGTGTGTGTGTGTGTTGTAGGGCTGTACCCGAATATCCGAATATCCGTTCGTTGGAGTACTATTCGGGTTTCAATTTTGTTATTCGGATATTCGTTTTTTTTTCAAATTGAATTTATTGAAATCTCCAATATCAACGTAAGAGCTTGTGTCTCTTCGGCAACACTTAACCATACACGTTATTGTTTACTTTCTCCGTATTTATATGTAGATATTACTTTTCTCCGTTACGTTTCCATAGCAACAACAACTTCCTGTCAACAGCGCTACCTCTCCTTCAAAATAAAAGCATGTCCATAAATAGGAAGCCAAGCCAAATGACACTTAAGACACAACTGCAACGAAAGTAACAAACACAAAGCGATATCCTTTTCAATTTTTAAAGAACACAAATTGGGAAATACACGGGTCGAAGCGGTTCGCTGCTGATTACTACTGAATATCCGGAGCCCGAAAAATGGTATTCGGGACAGCCCTAGTGTGTTGGCAAATCCTGAGTGTCTTCTTCCAACATGAGAGCAGCATGCTAACAAAGGTGTCAACTGGAGCTGTGAGCATGACAGGATGTGAGATGACCCTGGAAGAGCATCTGGACTGACGTGGAGCTAATCTGAAGTAAACATTGAATACTGATTTCTGTTCCTCCATCTTGTGACTGTGTAACTCCCTCTCTTGGATATCAGCATGTGAAGGACACTGTGAAGGACACTGTGAAGGACACTGTGAAGGACACTGTGAAGGACACTGTGAAGGACACTGTGAAGGAACTAGCCTCTGTATGTGATGACTACTTCCATTCTGGAGAGGATCACAGATACATGGATCAGAGGCTGAAGCTCAAGCCGGGGACCAGGGAGAGTTCTCTAACAGTGTGTGTGTGTGTGTGTGTGTGTGTGTGTGGTGTGTGTGTGTTTCCCACCTTGAACTCCATGACGTCTACAAAGGTGAAGTAGTAGAGAGCGAGGTTCTTCAAGATCTCCGATTTCTCTTTCTGCAGCTGAGCCAACTGTTGCTGTAAACACACACACACACAGTCACACACACACACAGTCACACACACACACACACCCCTGAATAACATATATACATGTATATATATGTACTCTACGATGGGCATGTTTTAAACTGATTCAAAGCACCTTTTATCCCCAGAATGAGTAAAAGAAACGGTTGTTCTCACAGTTTCCCTTCACGGATCAGTAGGGTTTCTGTTGTTCTCATTAATAACAGTTTCTCTTTGACTACATTAGCATCAAACGGGAAGGAATGAGAAACGGCTGTTGAATAATTAAGAGGAAATGGAGCGGTTCAACTCTGAATGAATAAAAACAGAGAAGAAGACCTGCTTTTTACTTGTGTTGGACGGGAGAGGATGAGGGAGGTGCTTTATTGAGATTTGAAGAGATTATAATTTAAACCTCCGAATTCTGAGATTCTCAGGAAAAATAAACTGACTTTAATCTTCAGAAAAAACACAAAAACTCAGATCATTTTTTTAAAGTTTTGATGAAAGTAAAAGTTAGAATTCTGAGAACATTTTTTTTTATTATCAGAAAATAAACTTTGAAAATAAAATTGAACATTCTCAATTCTTCAACTTGCTTGAGTTTTGAAAGGAAAAGCCAGAAATGTGACTCAGATCTCAGAATTCAAAATACTTTTTTTCAGCATTCTGACTTTTTCTGAGAAATAAAAAAAAAGATCTGAAAAAGGTGATTTTTTGGTTTTGAGATTCTTTGAAAAAATAAGAAATCTCCCAAAAAACTGAATGTAATTCTGTGAATTCTAACTTTAATGTCAGTAATAAAACTAAGATTAACTTTTGGTAAGAATTTACATGTTTTCTTCCCTAATAAAGGGAACACAAATGTTTGACCAAAGTAAAATCGGTCCACCTTTGTTTGAGTTTTTAAGGAATCAGAAATATGTTGAGTCAGTGATGAAAACCCCAGATCAGCTGTAATGCAGAAAGAGATCATCTAATGAGAAGCAGTATGTAAAGACAGCAGGATACTGGACTAAACCCGCAGCTGTGTGTGTTTTAAAGACAGAAGGATACTGGACTAGACCCTGCAGCTGTGTGTGTTTTAAAGACAGAAGGATACTGGACTAAACCCTGCAGCTGTGTGTGTTTTAAAGACAGAAGGATACTGGACTAAACCCTGCAGCTGTGTGTGTTTAAAGACAGAAGGATACTGGACTAAACCCTGCAGCTGTGTGTGTTTTAAAGACAGAAGGATACTGGACTAAACCCTGCAGCTGTGTGTGTTTAAAGACAGAAGGATACTGGACTAAACCCTGCAGCTGTGTGTGTTTAAAGACAGAAGGATACTGGACTAAACCCTGCAGCTGTGTGTGTTTAAAGACAGAAGGATACTGGACTAAACCCTGCAGCTGTGTGTGTTTAAAGACAGAAGGATACTGGACTAAACCCAGCAGCTGTGTGTGTTTAAAGACAGAAGGATACTGGACTAAACCCTGCAGCTGTGTGTGTTTAAAGACAGAAGGATACTGGACTAAACCCGCAGCTGTGTGTGTTTTAATGACAGAAGGATACTGGACTAAACCCTGCAGCTGTGTGTGTTTAAAGACAGAAGGATACTGGACTAAACCCTGCAGCTGTGTGTGTTTAAAGACAGAAGGATACTGGACTAAACCCAGCAGCTGTGTGTGTTTAAAGACAGAAGGATACTGGACTAAACCCTGCAGCTGTGTGTGTTTTAAAGACAGAAGGATACTGGACTAAACCCTGCAGCTGTGTGTGTTTAAAGACAGAAGGATACTGGACTAAACCCTGCAGCTGTGTGTGTTTAAAGACAGAAGGATACTGGACTAAACCCTGCAGCTGTGTGTGTTTTAAAGACAGAAGGATACTGGACTAAACCCTGCAGCTGTGTGTGTTTAAAGACAGAAGGATACTGGACTAAACCCTGCAGCTGTGTGTGTTTTAAAGACAGAAGGATACTGGACTAAACCCTGCAGCTGTGTGTGTTTTAAAGACAGAAGGATACTGGACTAAACCCTGCAGCTGTGTGTGTTTTAAAGACAGAAGGATACTGGACTAAACCCTGCAGCTGTGTGTGTTTTAAAGACAGAAGGATACTGGACTAAACCCTGCAGCTGTGTGTGTTTTAAAGACAGAAGGATACTGGACTAAACCCTGCAGCTGTGTGTGTTTTAAAGACAGAAGGATACTGGACTAAACCCTGCAGCTGTGTGTGTTTAAAGACAGAAGGATACTGGACTAAACCCTGCAGCTGTGTGTGTTTAAAGACAGAAGGATACTGGACTAAACCCTGCAGCTGTGTGTGTTTTAAAGACAGCAGGATACTGGACTAAACCCTGCAGCTGTGTGTGTTTTAAAGACAGAAGGATACTGGACTAAACCCTGCAGCTGTGTGTGTTTAAAGACAGAAGGATACTGGACTAAACCCTGCAGCTGTGTGTGTTTTAAAGACAGAAGGATACTGGACTAAACCCTGCAGCTGTGTGTGTTTAAAGACAGAAGGATACTGGACTAAACCCTGCAGCTGTGTGTGTTTAAAGACAGAAGGATACTGGACTAAACCCTGCAGCTGTGTGTGTTTAAAGACAGAAGGATACTGGACTAAACCCTGCAGCTGTGTGTGTTTAAAGACAGAAGGATACTGGACTAAACCCTGCAGCTGTGTGTGTTTAAAGACAGAAGGATACTGGACTAAACCCTGCAGCTGTGTGTGTTTAAAGACAGAAGGATACTGGACTAAACCCTGCAGCTGTGTGTGTTTTAAAGACAGAAGGATACTGGACTAAACCCTGCAGCTGTGTGTGTTTTAAAGACAGAAGGATACTGGACTAAACCCTGCAGCTGTGTGTGTTTAAAGACAGAAGGATACTGGACTAAACCCTGCAGCTGTGTGTGTTTAAAGACAGAAGGATACTGGACTAAACCCTGCAGCTGTGTGTGTTTAAAGACAGAAGGATACTGGACTAAACCCTGCAGCTGTGTGTGTTTTAAAGACAGAAGGATACTGGACTAAACCCTGCAGCTGTGTGTGTTTTAAAGACAGAAGGATACTGGACTAAACCCAGCAGCTGTGTGTGTTTTAAAGACAGAAGGATACTGGACTAAACCCTGCAGCTGTGTGTGTTTTAAAGACAGAAGGATACTGGACTAAACCCTGCAGCTGTGTGTGTTTTAAAGACAGAAGGATACTGGACTAAACCCTGCAGCTGTGTGTGTTTAAAGACAGAAGGATACTGGACTAAACCCTGCAGCTGTGTGTGTTTTAAAGACAGAAGGATACTGGACTAAACCCTGCAGCTGTGTGTGTTTAAAGACAGAAGGATACTGGACTAAACCCTGCAGCTGTGTGTGTTTTAAAGACAGAAGGATACTGGACTAAACCCTGCAGCTGTGTGTGTGTTTTAAAGACAGAAGGATACTGGACTAAACCCTGCAGCTGTGTGTGTTTTAAAGACAGAAGGATACTGGACTAAACCCCGCAGCTGTGTGTGTTTAAAGACAGAAGGATACTGGACTAAACCCTGCAGCTGTGTGTGTTTAAAGACAGAAGGATACTGGACTAAACCCGCAGCTGTGTGTGTTTTAAAGACAGAAGGATACTGGACTAAACCCTGCAGCTGTGTGTGTTTAAAGACAGAAGGATACTGGACTAAACCCCGCAGCTGTGTGTGTTTAAAGACAGAAGGATACTGGACTAAACCCGCAGCTGTGTGTGTTTAAAGACAGAAGGATACTGGACTAAACCCTGCAGCTGTGTGTGTTTAAAGACAGAAGGATACTGGACTAAACCCAGCAGCTGTGTGTGTTTTAAAGACAGAAGGATACTGGACTAAACCCTGCAGCTGTGTGTGTTTAAAGACAGAAGGATACTGGACTAAACCCTGCAGCTGTGTGTGTTTAAAGACAGAAGGATACTGGACTAAACCCTGCAGCTGTGTGTGTTTAAAGACAGAAGGATACTGGACTAAACCCTGCAGCTGTGTGTGTTTAAAGACAGAAGGATACTGGACTAAACCCTGCAGCTGTGTGTGTTTTAAAGACAGAAGGATACTGGACTAAACCCTGCAGCTGTGTGTGTTTAAAGACAGAAGGATACTGGACTAAACCCGCAGCTGTGTGTGTTTAAAGACAGAAGGATACTGGACTAAACCCTGCAGCTGTGTGTGTTTAAAGACAGAAGGATACTGGACTAAACCCTGCAGCTGTGTGTGTTTAAAGACAGAAGGATACTGGACTAAACCCTGCAGCTGTGTGTGTTTTAAAGACAGAAGGATACTGGACTAAACCCAGCAGCTGTGTGTGTTTAAAGACAGAAGGATACTGGACTAAACCCTGCAGCTGTGTGTGTTTTAAAGACAGAAGGATACTGGACTAAACCCTGCAGCTGTGTGTGTTTAAAGACAGAAGGATACTGGACTAAACCCAGCAGCTGTGTGTGTTTAAAGACAGAAGGATACTGGACTAAACCCTGCAGCTGTGTGTGTTTAAAGACAGAAGGATACTGGACTAAACCCGCAGCTGTGTGTGTTTAAAGACAGAAGGATACTGGACTAAACCCAGCAGCTGTGTGTGTTTAAAGACAGAAGGATACTGGACTAAACCCTGCAGCTGTGTGTGTTTAAAGACAGAAGGATACTGGACTAAACCCTGCAGCTGTGTGTGTTTAAAGACAGAAGGATACTGGACTAAACCCTGCAGCTGTGTGTGTTTAAAGACAGAAGGATACTGGACTAAACCCTGCAGCTGTGTGTGTTTAAAGACAGAAGGATACTGGACTAAACCCTGCAGCTGTGTGTGTTTAAAGACAGAAGGATACTGGACTAAACCCAGCAGCTGTGTGTGTTTAAAGACAGAAGGATACTGGACTAAACCCGCAGCTGTGTGTGTTTAAAGACAGAAGGATACTGGACTAAACCCTGCAGCTGTGTGTGTTTAAAGACAGAAGGATACTGGACTAAACCCTGCAGCTGTGTGTGTTTAAAGACAGAAGGATACTGGACTAAACCCCGCAGCTGTGTGTGTTTTAAAGACAGAAGGATACTGGACTAAACCCAGCAGCTGTGTGTGTTTAAAGACAGAAGGATACTGGACTAAACCCTGCAGCTGTGTGTGTTTAAAGACAGAAGGATACTGGACTAAACCCTGCAGCTGTGTGTGTTTAAAGACAGAAGGATACTGGACTAAACCCCGCAGCTGTGTGTGTTTAAAGACAGAAGGATACTGGACTAAACCCAGCAGCTGTGTGTGTTTAAAGACAGAAGGATACTGGACTAAACCCTGCAGCTGTGTGTGTTTAAAGACAGAAGGATACTGGACTAAACCCTGCAGCTGTGTGTGTTTAAAGACAGAAGGATACTGGACTAAACCCCGCAGCTGTGTGTGTTTAAAGACAGAAGGATACTGGACTAAACCCTGCAGCTGTGTGTGTTTAAAGACAGAAGGATACTGGACTAAACCCTGCAGCTGTGTGTGTTTAAAGACATAGCTGTTGAGAGAAAGTGGGAAAAAGAAATGTAGCATTTGAAGAGTGTGACGCTGCTGCTGCACCAAGGAGGTAAATCATCACTTAAAGGTCACCTATCATGCTCTCTTTAGGCAACAGCATGGGTCTCAGATAAATACAAATATACAAAAAACATGTCTATGAAGTGTTTAGCTCCAAACACCAAACTGATCACCCATTGTAGCCATGCCTCATATCCCTCTATTTCACTTCCTGTTTATAAAGTGCTGATTTGGGGTTTAAAGCTTTAAAGAGGAGCGGTCTGAGCTCATGCGGGACCCGGCAGCTACTGTCTAAACTAAATGCTGCCGTGATGAAACGCCATATCATGGATTATCAAGGATCTGAAACAGTCTGGAGCTCAAAGGCTTTTCTTTCTACTTCCTGCTTCTTCACACACATGCTCTCCAGCACAGGTTAGCTGTGAGTGTTAGCGATGCTAATGTAAACACCGACCATATTACGTCCAAAGCAGTCGTGCATTGTTTCTGATAGAAACGTTTCTGATTGGCCCGTGGGTCCACATTTCAGATGTTACGTCATATCGGACGCAAATCTGGATCAGCTCCGTTGTTCCCCGTTTTTAGAGATGTGGGTACGGAGGAAAAGAGAGGGGGTTTTATCTCCTGACGCTGCGTGAGTTCCCCGACACACCGGGGACACACGGGGGACACATGTTGATGTATACAAGACATCACAAAGTGCCTTTTGCATGATAGGTCCCCTTTAAGTTGTGTATTAACGTGTCTCTTTATTTATCTGAAGTAGTGGCAGATCCAGTACAGACACCCATCACTACGAGGTAGTAATCTGTCAGATATAAATACGTATATTTGCTTTGAACTCTCCGTGGTGCAGACAGTCAGTCACTTCTTAAAAGCCCTCTTAGCCAATCAGCAGTCACCCAGCAGGTAAACCAGGAAGGCAAACACACACTAACACACACACTGAGTGATGGAGAGAGAGAGCGAGAGGAAGCGGAGCAACGGAAAAAACACTCCAAAAAACATTACATTTTTACACAACTGAGGGGAACTTAAATACGAGATACAAAAACTTACCAAAAAGCACAAGTCCGGAATAAGCCAAGTTTAGCATGCACGACAAACACAGAAACAAAGCAGAAAACAACGTAAGAGACAATCTGAGCACAGGGATATCAATAAAGCAGTTAGCTACACTCTCACACACACACGAAAACACACACTCCAAAATATCCACACACACACACACACACAGCTGTTTGCTAAACGACACTTTGACATCAACACAAAGGCCAGAAGCTACGAGCTAAGCTAACAATGAAGCTGAAAGAAAATGTGATGATCAATGATTTATTTTAGTTCACTACACACACACACATTAACTCACACACGCTCGCACACACACACACGCTCTAACACACACACACACACACTTTTTATTTCTGTGGTCTGAACCGACTTAACTAATAAACATAATACATGTTCATTGATCTAAACACGTATAATAACTTCAGCCCTTGTTGTTAAGAGCTTTAGAAAATGAGAGGAGCGGCTTTGTTTACTTAAAGATTAATAAAATCTGAGAAATTCAGTTTCAGTAAAGCAGATTAAATAACGTAGTGTTGATATTTAAAACTGGATATTGTAATTGATAATAATACATAATGGTTATATAGCACTTTTCCCAGAGCTCAAAGACACTTTAAAAGCAAATAGATATTTTTAAATATTCATCAGTAGCTTCTGTTCTTGACACCACTGCAAAGTTATAAATCTATTAAATATATAAATTATATTGGACAAATCTGACAATAATTTACCTTTTTCACTGAAAAACTGATGATTTAAAAAATATAAAAACGTTCAATTATTATAGCCTTATTATCATCATCAGGTATTTCACAATAAAGCCTTGAAAGCCTAACTTCTAATTGCAAAACTTTCCAGGTTTTAGCTGCGGAAAAATATCAAGAGGCGCTTTCACACCGGAGTGCTTTTCCCAGGACTGGTTCCGATAGTTCCTGGGATTTTGCGTTCACACCAAAAAGATCTGGAACTACAACTTTAGTTCGGGAACCTTTTCCCCAGTGCCTGCTGGAGAGGTGGTTCCCAGTTCTGATTGGCTGGGCGGATTGCAAACCACGGCCCCGTAAAACTCCCAAAGAGTTTTGTGAAGCCGCCATTTTATTTGCTGGCATTAGCATTATTAGCATTAGCATTAGCCCAGCGCAGAAACGCAGAGAGACTAACTTATGGCAACACAAAATAAAACATGGGAGCGGTGGAGATGAGGAGGTGTCGGCGTTCTGGAGATTTACTCGGAAGGCTTCAGTAGCAGCTGCTGGGAGTCCCAGCAGCTGCTACTGAAGCCTTCCCCAACTCCGGGGACTTCCGGCCGGGGACTCCGGGGGCAGTATACGCCGTGAAGTGGGTTGCGGCCTGCCGGTAAACCCAAAGCAGAAGAAGAAGAAGCGACGTCAGCGGCTTCATTTGCCTCATCCTCCCCCAGGGACTTATTCCGGTGTGAACGCGATCTGCTAGATGGTTCAGGAACTAAAGCGGTCGGGGGAACTCAGTACTGGGGAAAGTACTTGGTGTGAAAGCGCCTTATATTTAGACGTTAATTAAACTAAATTGAACCGTTCTCTACCTCTCTTTCCCACACGGACACAGTGCAGACGTGCATGCAGGCGTGTAATACACATAAATATATATTTAAATAAATACGTACGTTATTGTTGCGCGTCTCCACGGCGGGGAACTTCCTGACGATGAATTTCACGGCAGACTCCAGGTTCTTATCCACCAGGTAGGAGGGCTTGGCTTTGGGGTCGCCACACGCCTGGAAGAGAGGAGGAGGAGGAGGAGGAGGAGGAGGAGGAGGAGACGTGAGGACAGACAGACGGGAAACACGGGGACATTATATTCAGGTTGTTAATCTGAGGTGTTCTGCATGGTGGGGGGTGTTAGATGTGAAGGGGAGACAGGAAGTGCTTCAGTGGAAACGGTTTATCCTAAAACATGTGTAAAACATTCCAGAGTTTCTGGACTATAGAAACCATGGCAACACACGCACACTTCATTGCAAGTGGCCTCTTTAGATGCTGCTTTGCCGAAGGAGAGTGTGTGTTTCCATGTTGGATAAAACGGTTTCCTGTCAGACACCGAGTGATCAGCGGCTCACCTGCTGGGCTGTGGACACATCTGACAGCGATACATGGTCACTCAACAATATAAGGGATGCAATTAACACCTGTCTTCCTTATCAATTGATGTTTTTTTTTAACATGTATGTTGGTTGAAAATGTCCATCCTAGTTTTCTCGGAAGTCCAAGTCGATGTGTTGTCGTCGAAAACACAAGAAATGTTCGCTTTATTAAGAAATCAATCAGATAAATGCGAGACACGTCCATACTTGAGGCTGAAAAATGACTCTTAGCATTAATTGATTTGTCAATTAGTGGCTGAATCTCCTATGTGTGCTCCATGTTGGATTCGAGTCTGGAGCATCTCGTGATCTTATTTCGTGTTGTTTTGATCCTCCAGGGCATCGGAGGTGATCCACAGCACAGAGAGGAGAACCACGGAGAGTGAAAGAGGGCGCGTGTGCTTTCAAACTGAAGGTCCGTCGCTGGTTAGTGAAGCTGCGTGATGGGCAGAGATGGAGTGACGTGAAGAAGGGATTGAATGAAACGGAAGAAAGGAAAAGAAATAACTGAAGAGTTTTCACAGAGAAAGTCCTGTTTTATCTTCTGCTCCTTCTCTAAGCCTGGTAGGTAGGCAGGGAGCAACAGCACTGATGCATTATGGGTAGTGTAGTTTGGAATGGTGAGGGGGATGTAGTGCATGCATGTGCCAGAAACAGAGTGGATGTTTATTGGCTGGAACACGGAGGAAGAGACTTTCTGAGTATGGAGTACAAATACTTTGTTACTGGACTAAAGTACATCTTTCTGGTGTCAGTACTTTACTCTACTTGTTACTTTTAATATGGAAATGCTTGGCTCTTTGAAACCTGATGTACTTTATGATTCTGTTCTCTTCAAGGCTGCGTCTTCCTGGTCGAATGCACTTTGGATAAAAGCGTCAGCTAAATGCAATGTGATGTAAAGGGAGGTCAGGTACTCTTTAGGACTTTCTACTGAAGGACACTTCAAAGCCACTTCACTTTGACTCGAGGAAAGAAGTTTAGTTAGTACTTCTACTTTACCAGAGTACTTTTAAACACGAGTATCTGTACTTCCACTTGAGTAAAGGATGTGTGTACTTCTACTTGAGTAAAGGATGTGTGTACTTCTACTTGAGTAAAGGATGTGTGTACTTCTACTTGAGTACAGGATGTGTGTACTTCTACTT
Organism: Champsocephalus esox; assembly: GCA_036324585.1. Lineage (NCBI taxonomy): Eukaryota > Metazoa > Chordata > Actinopteri > Perciformes > Channichthyidae > Champsocephalus > Champsocephalus esox. Next base: position 39,218,473 of record CM070497.1, read on the forward strand.
GAGTAAAGGATGTGTGTACTTCTACTTCTACTTGAGTAAAGGACGTGTGTACTTCTACTTGAGTAAAGGGTGTGTGTACTTCTACTTGAGTACAGGATGTGTGTACTTCTACTTGAGTAAAGGATGTGTGTACTTCTACTTGAGTACAGGATGTGTGTACTTCTACTTGAGTAAAGGATGTGTGTACTTCTACTTCTACTTGAGTAAAGGACGTGTGTACTTCTACTTCTACTTGAGTAAAGGACGTGTGTACTTCTACTTGAGTAAAGGATGTGTGTACTTCTACTTGAGTACAGGATGTGTGTACTTCTACTTGAGTAAAGGATGTGTGTACTTCTACTTGAGTACAGGATGTGTGTACTTCTACTTGAGTAAAGGATGTGTGTACTTCTACTTGAGTAAAGGATGTGTGTACTTCTACTCTACTTGAGTAAAGGATGTGTGTACTTCTACTTGAGTAAAGGATGTGTGTACTTCTACTTGAGTAAAGGATGTGTGTACTTCTACTTGAGTAAAGGATGTGTGTACTTCTACTTGAGTAAAGGATGTGTGTACTTCTACTTGAGTAAAGGATGTGTGTACTTCTACTTGAGTAAAGGATGTGTGTACTTCTACTTGAGTAAAGGATGTGTGTACTTCTACTTGAGTAAAGGATGTGTGTACTTCTACTTGAGTAAAGGATGTGTGTACTTCTACTTGAGTAAAGGATGTGTGTACTTCTACTTGAGTAAAGGATGTGTGTACTTCTACTTGAGTAAAGGATGTGTGTACTTCTACTTGAGTAAAGGATGTGTGTACTTCTACTCGAGTAAAGGATGTGTGTACTTCTACTTGAGTAAAGGATGTGTGTACTTCTACTTGAGTAAAGGATGTGTGTACTTCTACTTGAGTAAAGGATGTGTGTACTTCTACTTGAGTAAAGGATGTGTGTACTTCTACTTGAGTAAAGGATGTGTGTACTTCTACTTGAGTAAAGGATGTGTGTACTTCTACTTGAGTAAAGGATGTGTGTACTTCTACTTGAGTATAGGATGTGTGTACTTCTACTTGAGTAAAGGATGTGTGTACTTCTACTTGAGTAAAGGATGTGTGTACTTCTACTTGAGTACAGGATGTGTGTACTTCTACTTGAGTAAAGGATGTGTGTACTTCTACTTCTACTTGAGTAAAGGACGTGTGTACTTCTACTTCTACTTGAGTAAAGGATGTGTGTACTTCTACTTGAGTAAAGGGTGTGTGTACTTCTACTTGAGTACAGGATGTGTGTACTTCTACTTGAGTAAAGGATGTGTGTACTTCTACTTGAGTACAGGATGTGTGTACTTCTACTTGAGTAAAGGATGTGTGTACTTCTACTTCTACTTGAGTAAAGGACGTGTGTACTTCTACTTGAGTAAAGGATGTGTGTACTTCTACTTGAGTAAAGGATGTGTGTACTTCTACTTGAGTACAGGATGTGTGTACTTCTACTTGAGTAAAGGATGTGTGTACTTCTACTTCTTGAGTAAAGGACGTGTGTACTTCTACTTGAGTAAAGGATGTGTGTACTTCTACTTGAGTAAAGGATGTGTGTACTTCTACTTGAGTAAAGGATGTGTGTACTTCTACTTGAGTAAAGGAAGTGTGTACTTCTACTTGAGTAAAGGATGTGTGTACTTCTACTTGAGTAAAGGATGTGTGTACTTCTACTTGAGTAAAGGATGTGTGTACTTCTACTTGAGTAAAGGATGTGTGTACTTCTACTTGAGTAAAGGATGTGTGTACTTCTACTTGAGTAAAGGATGTGTGTACATCTACTTGAGTAAAGGATGTGTGTACTTCTACTTCTACTTGAGTAAAGGACGTGTGTACTTCTACTTGAGTAAAGGATGTGTGTACTTCTACTTGAGTAAAGGATGTGTGTACTTCTACTTGAGTAAAGGATGTGTGTACTTCTACTTGAGTAAAGGATGTGTGTACTTCTACTTGAGTAAAGGATGTGTGTACTTCTACTTGCGTAAAGGATGTGTGTACTTCTACTTGAGTAAAGGATGTGTGTACTCTACTTGAGTAAAGGATGTGTGTACTTCTACTCGAGTAAAGGATGTGTGTACTTCTACTTGAGTAAAGGATGTGTGTACTTCTACTTGAGTAAAGGATGTGTGTACTTCTACTTGAGTAAAGGATGTGTGTACTTCTACTTGAGTAAAGGATGTGTGTACTTCTACTTGAGTAAAGGATGTGTGTACTTCTACTTGAGTAAAGGATGTGTGTACTTCTACTTGAGTAAAGGATGTGTGTACTTCTACTTGAGTATAGGATGTGTGTACTTCTACTTGAGTAAAGGATGTGTGTACCTCTACTTGAGTAAAGGATGTGTGTACTTCTACCCGAGTAAAGGATGTGTGTACCTCTACTTGAGTAAAGGAGGAGTGCCTCTCTCTAAAGGGACCGTGATGGGCGATCTGTCAGATGTAGTAAAATGATAAATATATTTATGTTGGTTTATGATCACATTCGTATATAATAATGTACGAGGTTAGTACAAATAATCTTAGTTCTCTGGCCCTAACAGAGATATAAATAATTGCATACATTTACAGTTTCTTATTTCTCCAGCTGTCAAACAATCCATTTCTCACTTATTCTAAGAATCAACTGAACTCACTAAAAGGATTTCTTCTCAAATAATCAGGAAATGCCGTTGTAAAAACGATAACTCATCTCTCTCGCTCAGAGCAATGCTGGCAGGTACGTCGCAGTCAGCTCATATTAGGTTTCCACACTGTTGACAAAGGTGTGGTCTGTGCAGCTTATTTTAAACCCTCCGAGATGTTTCCGCTGCCGAGGATTTAGTTTCATCACACCGTCATGTATAGATTAGCTACAGCTAACCGATGAGCATCCACTGTGGAGGATACTAGGAATCAGCGTGGGATACAAAAGGGAAAAAGGCTAAATACGCTAGCTTCATATTTAAAAAAAAAGACAGAAAGGCTACGAAGCAAGCGCAATAGGCTAATCATACTAGCTAGCGAGGCAAAAGAAGCAGAATCATGCTAGCTACCTAGCGGGAAAGAACAGAATAAGCTAAACATGCTAGCTTCCTAGTGATAACAACCAGAAAAGGCTAAACAAAATAGCAACAAAATTAATAAAAAAGGGGCTATGCTGAAAGCAAAAAAAGCTAAAATGCTAACTATTCACCCCGAAAGCTCCGATGGGAGGGTGACAAGGCAAGCTAATCAAGCTAAACATGCTAGCTACCGAGGCAAAACAAGCAGAATAGGCTAAACAAACTAGCAACTTAGCAATACATACAATAAAATGAGTGCTACACTGCAAGAAAAAGGCTAAAAATTCTAACTATTCACCCCAAAAAAACGTGCTAGCTACCTAGCCAAAATGTTTAAGAAATGATACGATGCAAGCGCTATAGGCTAATCATGCTAGCTTCCTAGTAAACACAAGAAGCAGAATATGCTAAACAAAGTAGCAACAAAGTAATTAAAATAAGTTTCATACTGAAAGCAAATAAGCTAAACATGCTAGCTACCTAGCCAACACCATTACTGCAGGGTCTCACACCCAGTTGGACACTGAGGGGGGGGGGATTGACACAGAGAACAACAACAACAACAACAACAACAACAACAACATGACTTCAGCACAGATCGATGGACCTGCAGAGATGCTTCCTCGCTCCAACGTCTCTCACACCGGACAAGATCTACACATGTATGATTGCTAAGTGATTGTGACGTGCTATATGTGACATGTCTGTAGCAACGTGTGTTCTCTCATATCCGCTCGCCTCCATCTACTCGTCTTTCATCCTTTCTTTATAACTAATGCAGTTGATGTGTTGTGACTTTAACAAGGCGTCTAATATCAGCTGGAAATTAGCAATGTTGGCTAAAGCTAATGCTCCGTTTCCTGTGATCGATAGGGACTGTCCACGACACTATCGACGAATAAGCTAAAGTAATTTGAGTGTGTGAAAAGGCTCAGACGCCCCCGTGTGAATCTGCTCAGGTGTGTGAGAGGAAGAAGGGTTTTTAACGAACCAGAGGCAAGGAGTCAAGATGCTGTTGATCTAAAACCACGATGCTCGCTCTACTTCACAGAGACATTTATTTACCCTTCGACTCACGCCGGGGAACTGCAGAGTGAAGAACAGCGACTGGTTATTACGGAGCATCGGTTTGATTTCTGAGAGGTTCCATGTTTTAGCCCAAACTTAAGACGTTTATTTTGCTGCGACGGCTCCACTCTGGTGTCTAAATGCTGGCCTGGACTACTGATGTGTGCAGGAATGTACTGATAGAGTGCTTTCTTACTTAATTTATGATGCTAGCTCTGGAAAGGCACTTGCTATGGACACTTTGTGGTGCTTTCAAGTGATCGTAGGCCGTTCCAACCTTCTACAATATGAGAAAATCCCATTTGTGAATCATCTGTTTTAGCCCAAACTCAAAAGGTTTATTTGCTGTGGGGTTCACTTTGGTGTCTAACAGGCTGATTTGTGCAGGAATGTACTGATCGTATGCTTTCTTACTTACTTTCTGATCGATGGGTACTTGCTATGGACACTTGGTGGTGCGTTCAAGTGATTGTAGGACATTCAAACATCCACGAATTGGGAAAATCCAATTTTTTTTAATCGTCTGTCTTAGCTTTTAGCCAGCGGATGTGATATCAGAGTTTCCAACGGCTCCACTCGGTGTCTAAATACTGGCCTGGACTACTGATGTGTGCAGGAATGTACTGATCGAGTGCTTTCTTACTTAATGTATGATGCTAGCTCTGGAAAGGCACTTGCTATGGACACTTTGTGGTGCGTTCAAGTGATTGTAGGACGTTCAAACATCCAGCGACTTATTACAATATGAGAAAATATGTTGTAGCTTTTAGGCAGTAGATGTGATATTCCCACAACCACTTGAATTTGATCCGCCTACTCTTCTATCTAATCTGTAATGTCTCTGCTGTGTGATTGTAAATGTCCCTGCTGTTGCACAAAGACAGGATTTCTGACTAAAGCATTTCTAATCATCGGTTTTGGGTTTTTTGTTGTCTAAATACAGGCCTGGATCACTGATTTGTATTATGTACAGCTTGATTACTTTCTTATTTAATTTCTGATGGAAAGGTACTTGCTATGGACACTTGGTGGTGCGTTCAAGTGATTGTAGGACGTTCAAACATCCAGCGATCTTTTAAAATATGAGAAAATCCCATTTCATCCGTTTTAGCCCTAACGTAACACTTTTATGTTGCTGCAACGGCTCCACTTTGGTTTCTCACTACAGGCCGGTTTGCGCAGTAAATCTAGTGATCGAACGCTTTCTTACTTAATTTATGACGCTAGCTCTGGAAAGGTAATTACTCTTGACACATTGTGAGGGCGTTCAAGAGATTGTAGGACGTTCAAACATCCACGATTTGGGAAAATGTAATTGTTGTAATCGTCTGTTTTAGCGTTCAGGCAGTAAATGTGATATCAGACTTTCCCACCACCACTTGATGGCATTAGCCTTCTCCTATAGTTCTGTATCTGTAATGTCTCTGCTGTATGATTATAAATGTCCCTGCTGTTGCATAAAGACAGGATTCCTGACTCTAAAACCCCCAATTTTCTAATCATCCGTGTTGTTTTTCTGACCGTACAGTTTGTTGATGTGATGCAGCGACTGTCGGAGATTCCGATGAAGCATTTCAGTAAATAACTAGACAAGAAACTCAAGGTGAGCACCTGTGCTTGGGACGACGGCCTGTGCTTGGGACGACGGCCTGTGCTTGGGACGATGAGACGACGGCTTGTGCTTGGGACGATGAGACGATGGCCTGTGCTTGGGACGATGGCCTGTGCTTGGGACGATGAGACGATGGCCTGTGCTTGGGACGATGAGACGACGGCCTGTGCTTGGGACGATGAGACGATGGCCTGTGCTTGGGACGATGGCCTGTGCTTGGGACGATGAGACGATGCCTGTGATTGGGACGATGAGACGATGGCTGTGCTTGGGACGATGAGACGACGGCCTGTGATTGGGCGATGGACGATGGTCTGTGCTTGGGACGATGAGACGATGGCCTGTGATTGGGACGATGAGACGATGGTCTGTGCTTGGGACGATGAGACGACGGCCTGTGATTGGGACGATGGACGATGGCTGTGCTTGGGACGATGAGACGATGGCCTGTGATTGGGACGATGAGACGATGGTCTGTGCTTGGGACGATGAGACGACGGCCTGTGCTTGGGACGATGGCCTGTGCTTGGGATGACTGCCTGTGCTTGGGACGATGAGACGACGGCCTGTGCTTGGGACGATGAGACGATGGCCTGTGCTTGGGACGATGGCCTGTGCTCGGGACGATGGCCTTTGCTTGGGACGATGAGACGACGGCCTGTGCTTGGGACGACGGCCTGTGCTTGGGACGATGGGCTGTGCTTGGGACGATGGCCTGTGCTCGGGATGATGGCCTGTGCTCGGGACGATGGCCTGTGCTTGGGACAATGGGACGACGGCCTGTGCTTGGGACGATGAGACGACGGCCTGTGCTTGGGACGATGAGACGACGGCCTGTGCTTGGGACGACGGCCTGTGCTTGGGACGATGAGACGATGGGCTGTGCTTGGGACGATGGCCTGTGCTTGGGACGATGGCCTGTGCTCGGGACGATGGCCTGTGCTCGGGACAATGGGACGACGGCCTGTGCTTGGGACGATGAGACGACGGCCTGTGCTTGGGACGATGAGACGATGGCCTGTGCTTGGGACGATGGCCTGTGCTTGGGACGATGGCCTGTACTTGGGACGACGGCCTGTGCTTGGGACGACGGCCTGTGCTTGGGACGATGAGACGATGGCCTGTGCTTGGGACGACGGCCTGTGCTTGGGACGACGGCCTGTGCTTGGGACGATGAGACGATGGCCTGTGCTTGGGACGATGAGACGATGGCCTGTGCTTGGGACGATGAGACGATGGCCTGTGCTTGGGACGATGGCCTGTGCTTGGGACGATGGCCTGTGCTTGGGACGATGGCCTGTGCTTGGGACGATGAGACGATGGCCTGTGCTTGGGACGATGAGACGACGGCCTGTGCTTGGGACGATGAGACGACGGCCTGTGCTTGGGACGATGGCCTGTGCTTGGGACGATGAGACGACGGCCTGTGCTTGGGACGATGAGACGATGGCCTGTGCTTGGGACGATGGCCTGTGCTTGGGACGATGAGACGATGGCCTGTGCTTGGGACGATGAGACGACGGCCTGTGCTTGGGACGATGAGACGATGGCCTGTGCTTGGGACGATGGCCTGTGCTTGGGACGACGGCCTGTGCTTGGGATGACGGCCTGTGCTTGGGACGACGGCCTGTGCTTGGGACGATGAGACGATGGCCTGTGCTTGGGACGATGAGACGACGGCCTGTGCTTGGGACGACGGCCTGTGCTTGGGACGACGGCCTGTGCTTGGGACGACGGCCTGTGCTTGGGACGATGAGACAATGGCCTGTGCTTGGGACGATGGCCTGTGCTTGTGACGATGAGACGATGGCCTGTGCTTGGGACGATGAGACGATGGCCTGTGCTTGGGACGATGAGACGATGGCCTGTGCTTGGGACGATGAGACGATGGCCTGTGCTTGTGACGATGAGACGATGGCCTGTGCTTGGGACGATGAGACGATGGCCTGTGCTTGGGACGATGAGACGATGGCCTGTGCTTGGGACGATGAGACGATGGCTTGGGACGCTGGCATGTGCTTGGGACGACGGCCTGTGCTTGGGACGACGGCCTGTGCTTGGGACGATGGCCTGTGCTTGGGACGATGGCCTGTGCTTGGGACGATGGCCTGTGCTTGGGACGATGAGACGACGGCCTGTGCTTGGGACGATGAGACGACGGCCTGTGCTTGGGACGATGGCCTGTGCTTGGGACGATGAGACGACGGCCTGTGCTTGGGACGATGAGACGATGGCCTGTGCTTGGGACGATGAGACGATGGCTTGGGACGATGGCCTGTGTTTGGGACGATGGCCTGTGCTTGGGACGACGGTTGGCAGCAGGGATGTAAACATTGATGGGCTAAAACATGCAAACCTTCTGTAGCATTAACTTAAAAACCTGGCTTCTTCTTCGTTGGTTCAGCAAACGCAGCGGCAACCAGCTCACTAATTCATTTACTGTTAACCAGGGATGGGAATTGGAAAGCAATTATATATTTGAATATTTGACATGATAAAGATATTCATAACTCATAGTGGGATACCTGAATCATCTTGAATGTGTGATTAGTCGTCCCATCCCTACTGTTCACTGAATTCGCTGTGCTTGTGTTAGCATGAAGATCTCTATACATCGTGTTCTGGACGTGCAATAATCTGTCTCTCTGGGGTTTGATGGGGGGATGGATGGGAGAAGGGGTGAGGTGGATGAAGGGTGAGGGACTGGAGGAGACCTCGCCTCCCCCCTCGTGTCTCCACTCAAAATACCAGATAACCTCTCAAAACGTTCTCTTGCACTATTTTATCTATGGTTTCATTTAAGGCTGTTATCGTCACGTGTACACAGCGCAGAAATATCAATGAAAATCTATGCATTAAACTATTAGCCTTCCACCAGGAGCTTCAGAAACGATGCTAACCGAACCGTAGCCGCGTTTTTCTACTCTACTAACAGACTGTGCAGGTATATTCTTCGGTAGATTATTGTGTATTATTATACGTTAAGCGACCGAGCAGTACGTCACATCGCTCCATCGGCAACATTAAAGGGATCACAGATTGATGCATCGATAATATCATGTAAATAATTCGTGATAACGTGAGCTATTCGGCATAATAAAGTATTGCTTTACCCTGTCGTAATATTACTTTAACGGGGATTGAGAACACTTTCTATGCTTTGCCCACACAGAATACATTTAAGTAAATAAACATTAAACCATAAATACTTTCTAGAGGTTTTAAATCCTCTTCTTACAACTAATGCACTCATTAGTCGGTTAAATAGACTTAAATTGATATACGTGTCAAAATAAAGTGCTGTGCTACAATAAAGAAAACCGCTCTTATTTTGAAATAAATATACATAAACGTGAAGCTATTTGTCTAGAGCAGGGGGGGCAAACTCAATGTCATCGCGGGCCACATTCGCATTATGGCTGCGCTCAAAGGGCCGGTTGTAACTTCAAGACGATATAAAAATACATATATAAATATTTAATATATAAAAGAATGTGTTATATAAATTCCGTCATTGCCTCTGCTTTGGATTATCATTGGATAGTGTAATAACTTCATAATTAACTACGTCTGAGAGCAGAAGTCTCGTCAGTGAGAATGTCACAAAATAATTTAAAGAGAGAATCTCAATTCTGGAAAAAAAGTCAGAATAAAAGAAGAAGTGAGATGCATTGTGGGACATGTAGTTTATGGGCCACGTGCTTCTGTAAAGCGGCATGTAACCGTATATACAAACATATTATATTTTTTGCAAGCTCTTGTGGGGCCGCATGAAGTGAAGTCACGGGCCGGATTCGGCCCCCGGGCCTTGAGTTTGACACCCCTGGTCCAGAGGGTTTGAATCCCACTGCAGCCGTTCTTCTTACAACTAACTGGATCTAATTTGTGTCTAACGTAGTTTTTGCGTTAGCTTTGCAGACAGGTGAAAGGGCGAGCTAATGTCCGTGCGCTACAATAAAGAAAACCGCTCTTATTTTGAAATAAAGCATGGGGGAAAAACATGTGATGCTGCATCGTAAACACTGACAGTGATGGAGCAACAGATCATAAAGGGAGGAGGACGAGGAGCACAAGGAAGAGGAAGGGAGGAGGAAGAGGAAGGGTGGAGGAAGAGGAAGGGTGGAGGAAGAGGAAGGGTGGAGGAAGTGGGGTTTCATCAGTGGAAGGTGATAAACTTTGCAAACCTTCCAAACTTGTCCTTGCTGCATAGGAGAGGGGGGAAGCATTGGAACGGAGAGAAGAAGAGAAGAAATCAAAACAAAGAGCCCACCTATAGACAAACTGCTGCTACACACACACACACACACACACACACACACACACACACACACACACACACACACACACACACACACACACACACACACACACACACACACACACACACACACACACACACACACACTTTTCTGAGAGGTCAGTTAAGGACAGCCGTTCTGTTTCAACACAACACAGAGAACAGCACATGCTGCGCAGACATGTGATCACATTGTTGTAGCGCTAGATTCTTCAGAGTAACACAAAGTGACCCTAACCCTACAGACAAGTCTACCTAGCAGCAGTGTGAACAAGGAGATGTTGAAACCATGTTAGAAATGTGTATTTAGGGTCACATAGAAACTGCTGGATGATAACTTGATGGGTCGTTTACACAATTAGCACAAGGTGTGTTAAACAGCATTAATGTGAACAACAGGAAAACAGAAATGGCGTGGTTGTTGTCTGAGTGGCTCTGGAGGTTAATGAGGATGCTGAATCCATATCCAGGATCGAAAAAGGGCAGTTTTAACCAGAAAGAGGCCGATATTAGTGTTCTGGGTGTCGATTTTGAAGTTTTAAGGGACTCTGGATCATTTGCAATTTGGATTGCACAGATTTCTAATGGTGTACCACAAGGTTCTGTTTCAGGACCACTTTTATTCTCCATATATATTAACAGCGTAGGTGAAAATGTGGATGAAACTACTTTACATTTCTATGCGGATGATACTGTGATGTTCTGTGCAGGTCCCTCCATTAAAGAGGCTGGTGTTAAATCACAGGCTGTTTCTAACACTATTCAGACTCAGCTCTCTGAACTAAAGCTTCTTCTAGATGTGGATCAAACCAAGGTAATGCTCTTTCTAAAGCTAAAAAGACACCAGAGCCTGTTTTAGATATTGTTACTACGCAAGGAACAAAACTTGAAGTTGTTGCCTGTTACAAACACCTTGGTATCTGCTTGATGATTGTCTCTCTTTGGAACTTCATGTCTCTAACCTGCTTAGAGAGCTGAGGGTGAGGCTAGGGTTCTTCTCCAGGAACAAGTCCTGCTTCTCGCTTGAGGCCAGGAAAAGGCTCTGTGACCTTTGACCTGTGCTGGACTCTGGGGATCTGGTCTATATATGAATTGCTTATTTATTTGAAAATAAATTGTCCACAGGAGAGGTAATAATGCTCTCTATATCCAACGGTCTCAACACGGCGCATGGTCGTGAAATCAGCCCACAGAGAGAAGAGATATGGCCGCTTTCTGGTTAAAACTGTCCTTTCTGATCCTGAAAATGTCACAATTGGATTCATATACATTTCTAACATTACACTTTGGGGTACTCAACATTTCCGGGTTCACAAAGGACTCGATGGGCTGGCAAACAGACTGGATAACAACAAAGACTATAACACATCTGTTGTGGAATACATACATGTATATATACTGTTTATTATCAAGATCAATACTGTCTGCTATTCAAATACTGTGAGACATCTGTAAATAACTGCAATATATACTTTACTTTCACTACTGTATACATGCTACACTGTGTGTGTGTGTGTGTGTGTGTGTGTGTGTGTGTGTGTGTGTGTGTGTGTGTGTGTGTGTGTGTGTGTAGTGTGTGTGTGTGTGTGTGTATGTATGTGTGTGTGTGTGTGTGTGTGTGTGTGTGTGTGTGTGTGTGTGTTTTCTCTGCAGTATTCACTGGCTGCAGTATCTGCTTCACATTCCTGTTGCTTAGTAACAGCTCAATGCAGCGTTCACTGAAGCACGAAACATGCACGTCTGAAAATATCAGGTCATGGTTTTAGAGACACGAGTCGCTAATTTATACTGAGCTGTGATTTAAAGGGTTTTCAAGTGATTGTTAGAAACGAGGAGGAAGTACGTGGTCAAATGAAAAGGCCCTGGGGTGAAGTCGAATAAAGAGCTGCAGCGATGATGTATTTCTGAGTTGGACCCTGAAGGCAGCATCTCCCTGGTCCAATGGGATTCCTCCATTTGATTTTGGATTACTGCAGAAAATAATCTCAACGTTTATGATATTTACACGTTTAGTTCAGCAGAATAATCTCCACATGTTAACTCTACTTTATGGTTTCTGAATTAAAAAGATAATGTTGCACATGACTTCACGTCTCCACTGCTAAGCTAAAGGTGGCTAATGTTGGGCTATAAAGGAACTACAGCACGGTCACATGACTTCACGTCACCACCGCTAAGCTAAAGGAGGCTAATGTCGGGCTATAAAGGAACTACAGCACGGTCACATGACTTCACGTCAACACCGCTAAGCTAAAGGAGGCTAATGTTGGGCTATAGAGGAACTACAGCACGGTCACATGACTTCACGTCAACACCGCTAAGCTAAAGGAGGCTAATGTTGGGCTATAGAGGAACTACAGCACGGTCACATGACTTCACGTCACCATCGCTAAGCTAAAGGAGGCTAATGTTGGGCTATAAAGGAACTACAGCACGGTCACATGACTTCACGTCTCCACCGCTAAGCTAAAGGTGGCTAATGTTGGGCTATAAAGGAACTACAGCACGGTCACATGACTTCACGTCACCACCGCTAAGCTAAAGGAGGCTAATGTTGGGCTATAGAGGAACTACAGCACGATCACATGACTTCACGTCACCACCGCTAAGCTAAAGGTGGCTAATGTTGGGCTATAAAGGAACTACAGCACGGTCACATGACTTCACGTCTCCACCGCTAAGCTAAAGGAGGCTAATGTTGGGCTATAAAGGAACTAAAGCACGGTCACATGACTTCACGTCTCCACCGCTAAGCTAAAGGTAGCTAATGTTGGGCTATAAAGGAACTACAGCACGGTCACATGACTTCACGTCACCACCGCAAAGCTAAAGGTAGCTAATGTTGGGCTATAAAGGAACTAAAGCACGGTCACATGACTTCACGTCACCACCGCAAAGCTAAAGGTAGCTAATGTTGGGCTATAAAGGAACTAAAGCACGGTCACATGACTTCACGTCACCACCGCTAAGCTAAAGGAGGCTAATGTTGGGCTATAGAGGAACTACAGCACGGTCACATGACTTCACGTCACCACCGCTAAGCTAAAGGAAGCTAATGTTAGGCTATAAAGGAACTACAGCACGGTCACATGACTTCACGTCACCACCACTAAGCTAAAGGAGGCTAATTTTGGGCTATAAAGGAACTATAGCACGGTCACATGACTTCACCTAACCACCGCTAAGCTAAAGGAGGCTAATGTTGGGCTATAAAGGAACTACAGCACGGTCACATGACTTCACGTCTCCACCGCTAAGCTAAAGGAGGCTAATGTTGGGCTATAAAGGAACTACAGCACGGTCACATGACTTCACGTCACCACCGCTAAGCTAAAGGAGGCTAATGTTGGGCTATAAAGGAACTACAGCACGGTCACATGACTTCATGTCACCACCGCTAAGCTAAAGGAGGCTAATGTTGGGCTATAAAGGAACTACAGCACGGTCACATGACTTCACTTCACCACCGCTAAGCTAAAGGTGGCTAATGTTGGGCTATAGAGGAACTACGGCACGGTCACATGACTTCACGTCACCACCGCTCAGATAAAGGAGGCTAATGTTGGGCTACAAAGGAACTACAGCACGGTCACATGACTTCACGTCTTCACCGCTAAGCTAAAGGAGGCTAATGTTGGGCTATAAAGGAACTACAGCGCGGTCACATGACTTCACGTCACCACCGCTAAGCTAAAGGTGGCTAATGTTGGGCTATAGAGGAACTACAGCACGGTCACATGACTTCACGTCACCACCGCTAAGCTAAAGGAGGCTAATGTTGGGCTATAAAGGAACTACAGCACGGTCACATGACTTCATGTCACCACCGCTAAGCTAAAGGAGGCTAATGTTGGGCTATAAAGGAACTACAGCACGGTCACATGACTTCATGTCACCACCGCTAAGCTAAAGGAGGCTAATGTTGGGCTATAAAGGAACTACAGCACGGTCACATGACTTCACTTCACCACCGCTAAGCTAAAGGTGGCTAATGTTGGGCTATAGAGGAACTACGGCACGGTCACATGACTTCACGTCACCACCGCTCAGATAAAGGAGGCTAATGTTGGGCTACAAAGGAACTACAGCACGGTCACATGACTTCACGTCTTCACCGCTAAGCTAAAGGAGGCTAATGTTGGGCTATAAAGGAACTACGGCACGGTCACATGACTTCACGTCACCACCGCTCAGATAAAGGAGGCTAATGTTGGGCTACAAAGGAACTACAGCACGGTCACATGACTTCACGTCTTCACCGCTAAGCTAAAGGAGGCTAATGTTGGGCTATAAAGGAACTACAGCGCGGTCACATGACTTCACGTCACCACCGCTAAGCTAAAGGAGGCTAATGTTGGGCTATAAAGGAACTACAGCATGGTCACATGACTTCACGTCACCACCGCTAAGCTAAAGGAAGCTAATGTTGGGCTTTAAAGGAACTACAGCACGGTCACATGACTTCACGTCACCACCGATAAGCTAAAGGTTTATGTTTCTCCTAGTGTGCCATTTCAAATCAAATACTGTATATATAAATATATCAACGGTGCCATAAAGATCAGGTCGTGCTGTTTTCCCCCCAGGGGAACTTGTCATTCAGGCCATGAGAAGGTCTTAGGCAATTTCTCCTGAATAGCTCATAAAGATTCCATTAAAATTATAAATGAGGGGTTAAATTGCCCCCAGTAATCAGGGATAACCTTCGTTAAATGTCACCCTGACATTAGTTTCCCCTGTAGGTTAACTTTACATGTGTGACTGCAGCTACTGTCCCTGCAGGGCCACCATAGGCATTACCAGGCCAGAAAAGAGATGCTGTAAGCAAGAGAGAGAAGAAGGAAATCCTGATGTCGTACAAACTACTGCATCGTCAAAATCTTCTCCTGCTGGTGTCCAGGTGTATATCAGTACGTAGTGTCTCTACTTTAAAGAGTCCTCTCCAGCTGATGTTCAGGTGTATATCAGTACGTAGTGTCTCTACTTTAAAGAGTCCTCTCCTGCTGATGTTCAGGTGTATATCAGTACGTAGTGTCTCTACTTTAAAGAGTCCTCTCCTGCTGATGTTCAGGTGTATATCAGTACGTAGTGTCTCTACTTTAAAGAGTCCTCTCCTGCTGATGTCCAGGTGTGTATCAGTATGTAGTGTCTCTACTTTAAAGAGTCCTCTCCTGCTGATGTTCAGGTGTATATCAGTATGTAGTGTCTCTACTTTAAAGAGTCCTCTCCTGCTGATGTTCAGGTGTATATCAGTACGTAGTGTCTCTACTTTAAAGAGTCCTCTCCTGCTGATGTTCAGGTGTATATCAGTATGTAGTGTCTCTACTTTAAAGAGTCCTCTCCAGCTGGTGTTCAGGTGTATCTTAGTACGTAGTGTCTCTACTTTAAAGAGTCCTCTCCAGCTGGTGTTCAGGTGTATCTTAGTACGTAGTGTCTCTACTTTAAAGAGTCCTCTCCTGCTGGTGTTCAGGTGTATATCAGTACGTAGTGTCTCTACTTTAAAGAGTCCTCTCCTGCTGGCGTTCAGGTGTATATCAGTACGTAGTGTCTCTACTTTAAAGAGTCCTCTCCTGCTGATGTCCAGGTGTATATCAGTGTGTAGTGTCTCTACTTTAAAGAGTCCTCTCCTGCTGATGTTCAGGTGGGTATCAGTATGTAGTGTCTCTACTTTAAAGAGTCCTCTCCTGCTGATGTTCAGGTGTATATCAGTATGTAGTGTCTCTACTTTAAAGAGTCCTCTCCTGCTGATGTTCAGGTGTATATCAGTATGTAGTGTCTCTACTTTAAAGAGTCCTCTCCTGCTGATGTTCAGGTGTAGATCAGTATGTAGTGTCTCTACTTTAAAGAGTCCTCTCCAGCTGATGTTCAGGTGTATATCAGTATGTAGTGTCTCTACTTTAAAGAGTGCTCTCCTGCTGATGTTCAGGTGTATATCAGTATGTAGTGTCTCTACTTTAAAGACTCCTCTCCTGCTGATGTTCAGGTGTATATCAGTATGTAGTGTCTCTACTTTAAAGAGTCCTCTCCTGCTGATGTTCAGGTGTATATCAGTATGTAGTGTCTCTACTTTAAAGAGTCCTCTCCTGCTGATGTTCAGGTGCATATCAGTACGTAGTGTCTCTACTTTAAAGAGTCTTCTCCTCTGGTGTTCAGGTGTATATCAGTATGTAGTGTCTCTACTTTAAAGAGTCCTCTCCTGCTGATGTTCAGGTGTATATCAATGTGTAGTGTCTCTACTTTAAAGAGTCCTCTCCTGATGATGTTCAGGTGTATATCAGTACGTAGTGTCTCTACTTTAAAGAGTCCTCTCCTGCTGATGTTCAGGTGTATATCAGTATGTAGTGTCTCTACTTTAAAGAGTCATCTCCTGCTGGTGTTCAGGTGTATATCAGTATGTAGTGTCTCTACTTTAAAGAGTCCTCTCCTGCTGATGTTCAGGTGTATATCAGTATGTAGTGTCTCTACTTTAAAGAGTCCTCTCCTGCTGATGTTCAGGTGTATATCAGTATGTAGTGTCTCTACTTTAAAGAGTCCTCTCCTGCTGATGTTCAGGTGTACATCAGTATGTAGTGTCTCTACTTTAAAGAGTCCTCTCCTGCTGATGCTCAGGTGTATATCAGTATGTAGTGTCTCTACTTTAAAGAGTCCTCTCCTGCTGATGCTCAGGTGTATATCAGTATGTAGTGTCTCTACTTTAAAGAGTCCTCTCCTGCTGATGTTCAGGTGTATATCAGTATGTAGTGTCTCTACTTTAAAGAGTCCTCTCCTGCTGATGTTCAGGTGTATATCAGTATGTAGTGTCTCTACTTTAAAGAGTCCTCTCCTGCTGATGTTCAGGTGTATATCAGTACGTAGTGTCTCTACTTTAAAGAGTCCTCTCCTGCTGATGTTCAGGTGTATATCAGTACGTAGTGTCTCTACTTTAAAGAGTCCTCTCCTGCTGATGTTCAGGTGTATATCAGTATGTAGTGTCTCTACTTTAAAGAGTCCTCTCCTGCTGATGTTCAGGTGTATATCAGTACGTAGTGTCTCTACTTTAAAGAGTCCTCTCCTGCTGATGTTCAGGTGTATATCAGTATGTAGTGTCTCTACTTTAAAGACTCCTCTCCAGCTGGTGTTCAGGTGTATCTTAGTACGTAGTGTCTCTACTTTAAAGAGTCCTCTCCAGCTGGTGTTCAGGTGTATCTTAGTACGTAGTGTCTCTACTTTAAAGAGTCCTCTCCTGCTGGTGTTCAGGTGTATATCAGTACGTAGTGTCTCTACTTTAAAGAGTCCTCTCCTGCTGGCGTTCAGGTGTATATCAGTACGTAGTGTCTCTACTTTAAAGAGTCCTCTCCTGCTGATGTTCAGGTGTATATCAGTATGTAGTGTCTCTACTTTAAAGACTCCTCTCCTGCTGATGTTCAGGTGTATATCAGTATGTAGTGTCTCTACTTTAAAGAGTCCTCTCCTGCTGGTGTTCAGGTGTATATCAGTACGTAGTGTCTCTACTTTAAAGAGTCCTCTCCTGCTGGCGTTCAGGTGTATATCAGTACGTAGTGTCTCTACTTTAAAGAGTCCTCTCCTGCTGATGTTCAGGTGTATATCAGTATGTAGTGTCTCTACTTTAAAGAGTCCTCTCCTGCTGATGTTCAGGTGTATATCAGTATGTAGTGTCTCTACTTTAAAGAGTCCTCTCCTCTGATGTTCAGGTGTATATCAGTATGTAGTGTCTCTACTTTAAAGAGTCCTCTCCTGCTGATGTTCAGGTGTACATCAGTATGTAGTGTCTCTACTTTAAAGAGTCCTCTCCTGCTGATGCTCAGGTGTATATCAGTATGTAGTGTCTCTACTTTAAAGAGTCCTCTCCTGCTGATGCTCAGGTGTATATCAGTATGTAGTGTCTCTACTTTAAAGAGTCCTCTCCTGCTGATGTTCAGGTGTATATCAGTGTGTAGTGTCTCTACTTTAAAGAGTCCTCTCCTGCTGATGTTCAGGTGTATATCAGTACGTAGTGTCTCTACTTTAAAGAGTCCTCTCCTGCTGATGTTCAGGTGTATATCAGTACGTAGTGTCTCTACTTTAAAGAGTCCTCTCCTGCTGATGTTCAGGTGTATATCAGTATGTAGTGTCTCTACTTTAAAGAGTCCTCTCCTGCTGATGTTCAGGTGTATATCAGTACGTAGTGTCTCTACTTTAAAGAGTCCTCTCCTGCTGATGTTCAGGTGTATATCAGTATGTAGTGTCTCTACTTTAAAGACTCCTCTCCAGCTGGTGTTCAGGTGTATCTTAGTACGTAGTGTCTCTACTTTAAAGAGTCCTCTCCAGCTGGTGTTCAGGTGTATCTTAGTACGTAGTGTCTCTACTTTAAAGAGTCCTCTCCTGCTGGTGTTCAGGTGTATATCAGTACGTAGTGTCTCTACTTTAAAGAGTCCTCTCCTGCTGGCGTTCAGGTGTATATCAGTACGTAGTGTCTCTACTTTAAAGAGTCCTCTCCTGCTGATGTTCAGGTGTATATCAGTATGTAGTGTCTCTACTTTAAAGACTCCTCTCCTGCTGATGTTCAGGTGTATATCAGTATGTAGTGTCTCTACTTTAAAGAGTCCTCTCCTGCTGGTGTTCAGGTGTATATCAGTACGTAGTGTCTCTACTTTAAAGAGTCCTCTCCTGCTGGCGTTCAGGTGTATATCAGTACGTAGTGTCTCTACTTTAAAGAGTCCTCTCCTGCTGATGTTCAGGTGTATATCAGTATGTAGTGTCTCTACTTTAAAGAGTCCTCTCCTGCTGATGTTCAGGTGTATATCAGTATGTAGTGTCTCTACTTTAAAGAGTCCTCTCCTGCTGGTGTTCAGGTGTATATCAGTACGTAGTGTCTCTACTTTAAAGAGTCCTCTCCTGCTGGCGTTCAGGTGTATATCAGTACGTAGTGTCTCTACTTTAAAGAGTCCTCTCCTGCTGATGTTCAGGTGTATATCAGTATGTAGTGTCTCTACTTTAAAGAGTCCTCTCCTGCTGATGTTCAGGTGTATATCAGTATGTAGTGTCTCTACTTTAAAGAGTCCTCTCCTCTGATGTTCAGGTGTATATCAGTATGTAGTGTCTCTACTTTAAAGAGTCCTCTCCTGCTGATGTTCAGGTGTATATCAGTATGTAGTGTCTCTACTTTAAAGACTCCTCTCCTGTTGATGTTCAGGTGTATATCAGTATGTAGTGTCTCTACTTTAAAGAGTCCTCTCCTGCTGATGTTCAGGTGTATATCAGTATGTAGTGTCTCTACTTTAAAGAGTCCTCTCCTGCTGATGTTCAGGTGCATATCAGTACGTAGTGTCTCTACTTTAAAGAGTCTTCTCCTCTGGTGTTCAGGTGTATATCAGTATGTAGTGTCTCTACTTTAAAGAGTCCTCTCCTGCTGATGTTCAGGTGTATATCAATGTGTAGTGTCTCTACTTTAAAGAGTCCTCTCCTGATGATGTTCAGGTGTATATCAGTACGTAGTGTCTCTACTTTAAAGAGTCCTCTCCTGCTGATGTTCAGGTGTATATCAGTATGTAGTGTCTCTACTTTAAAGAGTCATCTCCTGCTGGTGTTCAGGTGTATATCAGTATGTAGTGTCTCTACTTTAAAGAGTCCTCTCCTGCTGATGTTCAGGTGTATATCAGTATGTAGTGTCTCTACTTTAAAGAGTCCTCTCCTGCTGATGTTCAGGTGTATATCAGTATGTAGTGTCTCTACTTTAAAGAGTCCTCTCCTCTGGTGTTCAGGTGCATATCAGTACGTAGTGTCTCTACTTTAAAGAGTCCTCTCCTCTGGTGTTCAGGTGTATATCAGTACGTAGTGTCTCTACTTTAAAGAGTCCTCTCCTGCTGATGTTCAGGTGTATATCAGTATGTAGTGTCTCTACTTTAAAGAGTCCTCTCCTCTGGTGTTCAGGTGTATATCAGTACGTAGTGTCTCTACTTTAAAGAGTCCTCTCCTGCTGATGTTCAGGTGTATTTCAGATGCTGAAGACATTTTGAAGGTAGAAAGAGCGCATGGATGTGTTTATTTATATAACTCTAATGGTGAGGAAAATCAGGAGAGATATGAAGATGAAGGGAGGAAGGAAGAGGAGGAAGGAAGGAAGGAGGGAGGAGAGGAAGGAAGGAAGGAGGGAGAAATGACCGTCTGCAGAGAATATAAACACACAGGATGAGTTTTGACTTTTTTCTAAAATATACAGATTTTTTTCAGATTTTATTTTTTAAGAAATCCGACTTTTGTCAAAATTCTGAGATTTTCACAGAAATAAATTCTCACTTTTTTCCCATCTGAACTCTCATTGTTTTCCTTATTCCGAGTTATTTTTCAATCAATATTCTGGTCTTTCTTCAGAATTCTTACTTTTTAATATTAAGAATTCTGACTCGTTTTTACATTTGTGAAACCAAACTAGCCGATGATCATAGAAGCACCGACATACGCCCTTTCCTTGAACGCTGAGCAGTGGAGGACAGCTCCAATGGAAATGAACAGTTTGGGCTTTCAGACGGCTCATCTACTCTGCCTCTTCCTCTCGTCTCTATGTATGCATCATATTCATCATCCATTCCCAGTCCCACACAAACAGACCCACTACTCTTCCCCTCCCACACACAACCACTGTTCCAACACGAGCAGGAGTCAGTAACATGAATACATGTTATATGCATGTGTCTAATGCAATGCTATAACGCAGCAGATGTCATGTGCATGTCACTCAGAGTGGCTTAAAATGCAAAAACACATACATTTGTGGTAAATAAATAACATAAATGATTATTTTATATATTGTTCACATTATGAGAGCTAAACACCTGCTAGATACAGGTCTTTGTGTTATTTCTTTAACCATATATATCTACATATTACATTTTAATAGTATTGTTTGTGTGTTTGTGGGTAGTTGTTCAAGCTGTCCTCTGGTGCTGCTATGAGTGGTTGTTGACATGTGTCACTTTTATCGAATAAACTGCAAACTAATGACACTAAATACTCTTAGCTTCATCTACTTAACATTAAATAAGCCAGCTATATATAAACTCAGGTGTGGAGAAACATCAATTATCCACATCATATTAGCTTGTATAATAGCACTATTTATTTAGCCTCCTATATCTTCTTTATGTGTCTCTTTAAGCACCATTTATACCAAAGAAAATGTGTATATGTAAACGTACTTGGTAATAAACCCATTCCGTTTGTAACCATTAGCTGTTAGCATTAGCATCTGTGTTTTGATGGAGCAGAGACGACGCCCGTTGCTAATGCAGGCCTGATTTTTCACGATAACACCTAAAGGAGCTTAATGTACCAGATTAGGTTGTAAATTAACTGATACACGTTAACTATATTGTTTACAACACGTCTATATTTGTGTTTAATTAAACGTAAAACCAGTTTAAATAGCAAAACCGACGGTGTATGTATATAGAGAGAGAGGCGGGGCTCCGCTCATTGCTATGAGACTCAGTGTCGCATGAAGCCTGAAATAGAGCGACTGTAGAGTGAGAAAGTGTCCGAAAATCGGCTTCGAAGGCCGGCTAATTTCCTAGAGGTTGGAGGCTACTTTACCGCAAGCTAACGCGACTAGCTTAAGGATAGAAGGGACGCTTTATTTAGATCAACGTAAGTACATATTCAAGTTTGGAATGGTAGTATTAACGATGGTGAATATGTTTGTTATTATTACTATACATAGTATGTGTATGGAATGTATCTAACTGCCGTTAGCGATGGGATACTGCTAATGCTACTGTCAGTGCTAATGCTACCAAAACCAGTGCTACTACTGACGCTTATGCTACTACTACCGCTGCTAATGCTACTACCATAGTTACTACCATGCTAATGCTAACAGTAACATACCAGTGATACTACTGCTGCTAATGCTACTACAACCACTGCTACCACTACTAGAATGCTACTGCCGCTGCTAATGCTATCACTACTACTACTACTACTACTGCCGCTGCTAATGCTATCACTACTACTACTACTGCCGCTGCTAATGCTATCACTACTACTACTACTGCCGCTGCTACAACCATAGCTACTACCGGGCTAATGCTACCACCACTACTACTTATATAATGCTACTGCCGCTGCTAAGGCTACACCCACTGCTAGCTCATCAGGCATTCCGCGTTCATATTGCCACTCTCTCACATATACTGTTATTGTATGTGTTTATGGGGATATTTGTGTGTGTGTGTGTGTGTGTGCGAACCTTTTTGATATTGTAAACCCGGGTGAGCATCCCGACGCCTCGGTCGTTGAGGATGGTCAGCTTTTCGGCCAGTTTCTGCTGGCTGGGCTGGATCACTCCCCGAGACATCTTCGGTTATATGTGTAGATTCAATCCAGATAGAAAATATGTAATATCAGGAATAATATCCGCAGCTCGTAGTGATGTAAATAAAGGAGTTAGAAGCCTGTGTTTTTGCAGGGATGTTAGATCTGGGCCATGTTTCCGGACTCCACCCCACCGTCTCTCTCTCCCTGAGTTTTCGGAGGATGGGGAGGGTTGTCCTGGTTTTTCCAACGAGGCTGTGCTGCGTTCAGGGAAACCTGGGAGATTAGTGAACCTGAGAGGATTAAGTGATACGATATGACAGATATTTAAATGTTTTAACAATGTGTGAAGAAAGTTTTACCAAAAACGATTAGGGCTACATGAGAATAACGTTTTTTATTATTATTACAAATTGGGCTTTTTTCAAAATGTTGACTTTTCTTCAGTATTCTGACTTTTTTCTTTAACAAAATTTGACTTAAAATGCAAATGCTGCTATAGTGTTAATGTCTGTACTGACAACAGTAATCTTGACAGATTGATTTGTGAATAAATAAACCAAAAAACATCATTTTTAGCCACACCCTGAGCACCATTCTTTTCTAAATAGTGTACTTAACTACTTTACTGTGAGCACCTGAACGCATCTCATTGTTGACGCAGCTTCCGACTGTCAGTGTTACAGCTGCTTTGTTTCTCTCCCATTTTACCAGGATTTCTCCCTGCAAATAGCTCTGTATCTGTTATAATGTTATATAATTATATACAGTGAAGCAGCGATGATCTGACTGAGTGTAAATAGCATTTAACCAGGTGGGTGCACGGGATAAAGCTCCGTAATTTTACTCACAAACAGACATTATACACACACACACACGTCAGATTCTAGATTTTGCACATACAGTTTGCTAGCTGTTACTAAATGCACCTTAAAGTTACGTTTTCACACTGTGGTGGAGCTTCAGGACAAAGACCTGCAGACTCAGGGACAGTTTATCAAGCTCAACTCTCTGACTGCTTTTTGCACAGCCCTCCACTTTAAAATATAGTTCACTGTAGTTTGCAATATCCTAACTGTTTTTGTTTTTCTGTAATATTGCATGTTTATTAGTGTTCCATTCGTTCAATTGCACGAGAGCAGTGTTTCTCAAACATTTTCATACCAAGGACCAATAAAAAAACACTCGCGGACCACCGAACTCCACAGATATCCAAATTCACATCGTTTTTCTAGAACAGATTACAAATCGCCTGAAAATGGTACAAACAAGTGGCAACATGTGTGATGAAGGTGTTGCGCTGGGCTATGTCATGCCATCGAAAGTGAAACTTCAGCTCGCTCCATTGCGGAGATATTCCCGCGAGAGTGCGGAAAACTTAACCGTATTTATTTAAAATGTGAAATGTTACCAATATACTTACGGACCACTAGGGGGCGCTCACGGACCACCAGTTGTCCGCGGACCACACTGAGAAGCACTGCACTTGAGACACTGATGTATCTATATATCTATAGTATGTCAAATGTATAACTCGTTTAAGTAGTTGTTATTCTTTTTTTAACTTGTTCTTTATTAGTTATGTTCTCACATCCCCCTTTACATCCAACAGTATTCCAATTTAGACGAACAGTTTCTTTAACAAGGGGTCACAACATGTTTAAGGTCTCAAATCCAAGAAATTGAAAATCCCAATGTCCTCCTATTACCTCCACCAGTGGTGTCCATCTTTCTTTCAAAGTCTCCCTCTGTAATCCTAGCAGATACGTATGCTACGATATGTACTTTTTACTATTGTAGCCTATACACATTTCTTAGAATTGTCAGCCATTCATTCAGGTGGGGGGACGTTGTTATTCTTTTAACTAGTCTACTACTACCGCTACTACTATTACTACTACTACTACTACTACTACTACTACTACTGCTACTACTACTACTACTACTACTACTACTGCTGCTGCTGCTGCTGCTACTACTACGACTACTACTACTACTACTACACTACTACTGCCACCTACTACTACTACTACTACTGCCACCTACTACTACTACTACTACTACTGCTGCTGCTGCTGCTACTACTACTACTACTACTACTACTACTACTACTGCTGCTGCTGCTGCTCTACTACTACTGCTGCTGCTGCTACTACTACTACCACTACTACTACTGCCACCTACTACTACTACTACTACTACTACTACTACTACTGCTACTACTACTACTGCCACTACTACTACTACTACTACTACTACTACTACTACTGCCACTACTACTACTACTACTACTACTGCCACTACTACTACTACTACTACTACTGCTGCTACTACTAATACTACTACATTACATCACATTTAGCTGACGCTTTTATCCAAAGCGACTTACAATAAGTGCATTCGACCAAGAAGACACAACCTTGAAGAAAACAGAATCATAAAGTACATCAGGTTTCATAGAGCCAAGCATTTCAAGTGCTACTCAACTGGCTTTAGAGGAGCCAGCCCTTTGTTAGTATATAAGTGCTCTGTTAGCAGTTCTTTGTTAGTAGTTCTATCGCTCGAGGTGGAGTCGAAAGAGATGAGTTTTCAGTCTGCGCCGGAAGGTGTGTGAGCTTTCTGCTGTCCTGATGTCAATGGGAGCTCATTCCACCATCTTGGAGCCAGGATAGCAAACCCTAACCCTCACTGCATTCTGGATGAGCTGCAGAGGTCGGATGGCACATGCAGGCAGACCAGCCAGGAGGGAGCTGCAGTAGTCTAGTGAGGTGACGAGAGCCTGGACCAGAACCTGCGTGGCCTTCTGGGTCAGCTGGGGACGCGTCCTCCTGATGTTGGAGAGCGTGTATCTGCAGCAGCGGGTTGTAGCAGCGATGTTTGCAGTGAAGGACAGGTTGTTATCTAGGGTCACACCCAGAGTCCTTGCAGTCTGAGTCGGGGAAACAGCAGAGGGGCCGATGTTGATCGTCAGGTCAAGAGTGGGACAATCTTTTACCGGAAGAAAAAGCAGTTCAGTTTTGTCGAGGTTGAGCTTGAGGTGATGAGCGGACATCCACTGAGAGATGTCAGCTAGACGAGCAGAGATGCGTGCGACGACCTGGGTCTCTGAGCGGGGAGAGGACAGGGTTCATTGGGTGTCGTCAGCGTAGCAGTGGTATGAAAAACCATGCGGGCTAATGACAGATCCGAGTGAGTTTGTGTACAGGGAGAAGAGGAGGGGACCGAGAACAGAGCCCTGAGGGACCCCTATAGTTAATTGACAAGGGTCGGACTCGGACCCTCTCCAAGTTACCCTGTAGGTACGGTGGTACTACTACTACTACTAATACTGCTGCTACTACTACTGCTGCTACTGCTACTACTACTACTACTACTACTACTACTACTACTAATACTGCTGATACTACTACTACTACTACTACTACTACTACTACTACTACTACTACTGCTACTACTACTACTACTACTACTACTACTACTACTACTGCTACTACTACTACTACTACTACTACTACTACTGCTACCTCCACCATCCTTCTTTCAAAGTTTCCCTCTGTAATCGTAGCATGTACTTTTTTTCCGATTGAATACACGTGTATTATAATTGTCAGCCATTCATTCAGGTGGGGGGATATTAGTAGACAAAGTGTGCTGTTGTTGTGTTCATGTTCCACCAGCTGCTCATGGATCAATGGAGTACGCAGAAAGCCGTGCACGTGAAGGGAGAGACTATTAAAAAGAACACATCGACACTATCGGGTCAAATCAAAACCCTGATCACGCTTTCCGTTTGGTCCCAGGTTCCTGCGATGCATTCACTGTCTCAGGACATCCAGGGTTTCTCCAAGAGCCGTCTGAAGAAACGGTGCACGAGGGTAACCACGGTGACCGGCAGGAGGCTGCTGGAGAGGAGGGGGGATGGAGAGGATGATGATGGAGGAGGAAGAGGAGTAGAGGAAGAGGAGGAAGGGGCTGCGTTTGGATTCGTAGAAGATACAAGTCTGGACCTGCAGGTGGGCGTCGTGAGACCCTTCATACTGCTGGGTAATATATATATAATACTACTACTACTACTCCTACTGCTGGGTAATATATAATACTACTACTACTACTCCTACTGCTGGGTAATATATATAATACTACTACTACTACTCCTACTGCTGGGTAATATATAATACTACTACTACTACTCCTACTGCTGGCTAATATATAATACTACGACTACTAATACTCATACTGCTGTGTAATATATAATACTACTACTACTAATACTCCTACTGCTGGGTAATATATAATACTACTACTACTAATACTCCTACTGCTGGGTAATATATAATACTACTAATACTCCTACTGCTGTGTAATATATAATACTACTACTACTAATACTCCTACTGCTGGGTAATATACATTACAACTACTACTAATTAGGAATGCCAGTGATTATTCGAATATTCGCTACAGTCTCCATAATCGAATATTATTTTTAAAAATCGATTTTATTTATATATATTCTTTATTATTATTTATGTTTTTGTTTTTTTTCTGGCGTAGTTTCAACCAAAATATAGACTGATGCTAATAATAGTAATAGTATTAATAATTGTAAATGGTCATTGGTCAGACCACCAGTTTGTTTTACTGTAAACTTGGAGGAAGCCTGCGCAGAGCAGACTGCTGCTACACACCGACCGCGGCTTCCTGTCTCTGAGGGCCGCGGCTTCCTGTCCCTGAGGGCCGCCGCTTCCTGTCTCTGAGGGCCGCGGCTTCCTGTCCCTGAGGGCCGCCGCTTCCTGTCTCTGAGGGCCGCCGCTTCCTGTCTCTGAGGGCCGCCGCTTCCTGTCTCTGAGGGCCGCCGCTTCCTGTCTCTGAGGGCCGCGGCTTCCTGTCCCTGAGGGCCGCGGCTTCCTGTCTCTGAGGGCCGCCGCTTCCTGTCTCTGAGGGCCGCCGCTTCCTGTCTCTGAGGGCCGCTGCTTCCTGTCTCTGAGGACTGTCCCTGAGGGCCGCCGCTTCCTGTCCCTGAGGGCTGCCGCTTCCTGTCTCTGAGGGCCGCTGCTCCTGTCTCTGAGGACTGTCCCTGAGGGCCGCCGCTTCCTGTCTCTGAGGGCCGCCGCTTCCTGTCTCTGAGGGCCGCCGCCGCCGCTTCCTGTCTCTGAGGGCCGCCGCTTCCTGTCTCTGAGGGCCGCCGCTTCCTGTCTCTGAAGGCCGCCGCTTCCTGTCCGTATGTCTGTTGTTATCTGCTCCTGCTTTTCATGAAGGGATATTGGACAAATTGAAGAAGACTCTTTCTGTTTTCTCTCTGCTGGATCTTCTTATTCCTTCCTTAGTGTTTGACCTGCAGCCTCATCTGTTCTGTTGTCAGTATATTATATTATACATTTAGCGGATGCGTTTCCCTCCAACAGGACAAGACGTTTCTTAGCTCCCTCTTTCTAGGAAAGCCATAAAGACGTGCTTTTCTGCAGCTGTAGATATTAGATTATAGATATTGCATGTTTATTTCTGCAGCTTTAAAGCCTGGTCTTCAGCGCTTCAACACACGTCCTGTGTCCTGTGTCTGTAACAACAAACTAACCAACCAACTAAACAACCAACTAACTAAACAACTAACTAAACAACTAACTAACTAAACAACTAACTAACTAAACAACTAACTAACTAACTAACTAAACAACTAACTAACTAAACAACTAACTAAACTAACTAACTAAACAACTAACTAACTAAACAACTAACTAACGAAACAACTAAACTAACCAACCAACTAAACAACCAACTAACTAAACAACTAACTAAACAACTAAACAACTAACTAACTAAACAACTAACTAACTAAACAACTAAACAACCAACTAACTAAACAACTAACTAAACAACTAACTAAACAACTAACAACTAACTAACTAAACAACTAAACTACTAAACAACTAACTTACTAAACAACTAACTAAACTACTAACTAAACAACTAACTAAACTACTAACTAAACTACTAACTAAACAACTAACTAACTAAACAACTAACTAAACAACTAACTAACTAAACAACTAACTAACTAAACAACTAACTAACGAAACAACAAACTAACCAACAACTAAACAACCACTAACTAAACAACTAACTAAACAACTAAACAACTAACTAACTAAACAACTAACTAACTAAACAACTAACAACCAACTAACTAAACAACTAACTAAACAACTAACTAAACAACTAAACAACTAACTAACTAAACAACTAAACTACTAAACAACTAACTTACTAAACAACTAACTAAACTACTAACTAAACAACTAACTAAACTACTAACTAAACTACTAACTAAACAACTAACTAACTAAACAACTAACTAAACAACTAACTAACTAAACAACTAACTAACGAAACAACAAACTAACAACCAACTAAACAACAACTAACTAAACAACTAACTAAACAACTAACTAACTAAACAACTAACTAACTAAACAACTAACTAAACTACTAACTAAACAACTAACTAAACAACTAACTAAACAACTAAACAACTAACTAACTAAACAACTAAACTACTAAACAACTAACTTACTAAACAACTAACTAAACTACTAACTAAACAACTAACTAAACTAACTAAACTAACTAAACAACTAACTAACTAAACAACTAACTAAACAACTAACTAACTAACCAACTAACTAAACAACCAACTAACTAAACAACTAACTAAACAACTAACTAAACAACTAAACAACTAAACAACTAACTAAACAACTAACTAAACAACTAACTAAACAACTAACTAAACAACTAACTAAACAACCAACTAACTAAACAACTAACTAAACAACTAAACAACTAACTAAACAACTAACTAAACAACTAAACAACTAACTAACTAAACAACTAAACAACTAACTAACTAAACAACTAAACAACTAAACAACTAACTAACTAAACAACTAAACAACTAACTAAACAACTAACTAAACAACTAACTAACTAAACAACTAAACAACTAACTAAACAACTAACTAAACAACTAACTAACTAAACAACTAAACAACTAACTAAACAACTAACTAAGCAACTAACTAACTAAACAACGAAACAACCAACTAAACAAACTAAACAACTAACTAAACAACTAACTAAACAACTAACTAAACAACTAACTAACTGTATTTTTTAGATTCCCCGAACCCGGACTTCAAACCTGTAGAAAGGTCTTCTAGCCTCTCGGAGCAAGGAGACTAGTTGCATTGCTTTCTTCGTAAGAACCAGGAACAAGGAAGGTTCTCATTTTTAGTTTATCCTTGGATTGTATTTGTGATTTAAATATCAGAAAATTGAGAAAATATCCTGTGGACTTTAGTGATCAACCAACTATATTTTAGAAGCTGGAACCGGCTGATGTTTGGCTTGTTTGATAAATGACTTTAAAGTAGGGCTGCACAACATGTTACCTTGTGCAGTAAACACATTCTGCTACAGATTATATTTTGAGTCCATTGAAAACAGGAGAAACCTGCAATTTAAAATCCTCGTTCTGCTTTTTATTGGTGCCTCTTGTGTTCAGATCAATTTGTAAAATAACAAACGAGGAATCATTTCATTCGGAAAGCAATTTATTTTAGCAGCACGCTGAAAGCAGCACAAGAAGCCGAACTGATTACAGTTTTATTTGTAATGTTATTGGATATTTTCCTCACACCTTGCAGCCCTTCCTAAAAGATGAATCCGTGTTTACGGGTTTAACAGAACTGATGACACTGAACTAAACGCTGGATTTGTCTCTGAGGCAAACCCGGGGAGCTGGTGATAAATATTCATGTTAACAGTGTGGGGGGTGTATCGTCAGCCTGCAGGGGGCGCTTTATTTAAAAATAGAAGTTTTGCTGAGCAGACGCATGAATGAGGCAGGCCCGGCTCCAGGATGAAATGACTGAGGGGGCTGTTAAAAAATCCGAGCGCGCGATCTTTTTTTTCACAACAGCGAAAAATACTGGCAATAAAATGATTTGACACATCAAGCTTTTTTCCTTCTCACGGCTCTACAGCCTCTTTGCTTCTTTATTGTTATTCCGGATGCACCCCTCTCGTTCTGTTCCTCTGATCTTCAACAACAGATAGCTCTTTATCAGATGGCTGCACTTTGGTTCACAGACTAACATTGATCTCCTCCATTTATCAATGGACTCTGTAATTACAGCCATAACCTTTTCTCCTCTGTCCCTTAACTCGTCTTCCATCGGATTGACTCACTCACCATCTACTCTAGTCAGGTCAGGATTAAAGAAACATTCATCTGGTTGATTTTTATTTTCAGGATGGAATGTTCAGACCACGGCCTCAAACCTGGCCTTTCGTGAGAAAGTGACTGATGTAGAAACCAAGTGTAATATCGGTTTGCCTCTGGAGTCTAGCTGCCACGAGAACAATCAGATCCATGTTCCACAATCCGCCACTAGATGTCGCTCATTGCACCGATACGGTTTATATAGTAACATATTATTCTAGTGGCTGGCTTTGGCAAACGCCTGATCCCTACAGGCAGCCCTCAGTAATAACACGTACCATCATGTGTGGTGCTGTCTGCAGTGCTCCGTCTCATTGTCGTTGATGTCATCTTGTTTCCACAGAGCTGTGAACATGAACTTCCCCCTGGGGACAATACATCTACTCTAATTTCATATTCAATCCCACACGTGGCGAGAACATACATTCGTAACTTACCTCGTTTAAAGCACGTTTGTTGTAATACTATGTGGAATATCCTGCGGGCAGGCACAACCCGGTGACTCTGTTTTTACTGACATGTAACATTTGATTTCACCTTGCTCTGTTTTTTTTAACGCACGTTCAAAAACGCGAACATTTTTGGGAGCTTGAACCGGGTACCGGCCACCGGAAACGGGGACTTAGCCCGGAAAACGGGGACGTTTTGGTCCCCCATCCCACTGTGTTTACAGCTAGCACACGCGCATTAATCTAACATTAAGACTACAAGCTCACTTGGGTTGAGGCTTGTGTACACGTTGCTTGACCCAAACATCTGATCTAAACGTAGTAGCGTGTCTTGGGGGAAATAATTATTTAAAGTTATTTAATAATTGTGACATTTATTGTACTTGTTGATGGATGAATGATGCTCAAGGTGAGGGGGAAAAGAATACAACTGAGGGGTAATGCCCCCTTTTGCCCCCTCGTGGCGCCGGGCCCGGAATGAGGTTTCTGAGGTTTAGTTCACTTTGTAACACCTGAGTCGTTCCCCATAGGAAATGAAAGGAGACGCTGGACGATGTTCTTCCATCAGAGAGCACAGAACCACCAAACAAACACATGTTCAGGGTGATGTCTCTGTAAATTCACTGCAGAACTTTTTCTCATATTTTGACAATTTTCCCAGAATTCGAAGTTCTGACATGCATTTTGTCTCATTTGACTTTTTTCTGAGATTTAGACTTGTTTTTCCGGTTTTGGCTTTTTTTTCGAATATTTTGACTTTTCCGAATATTTTGACTTTTCCTCACGTTTTGACTTTTTCTCATGTTTTGACTTTTTTTCTCATGTTTTGACTTTTCCTCATGTTTTGACTTTTTTTCTCATGTTTTGACTTTTTTTCTCATGTTTTGACTTTTTCCTCATGTTTTGACTTTTTTTCTCACGTTTTGACTTTTTCGAATATTTTGACTTTTTCTCATGTTTTGACTTTTTTCCTCATGTTTTGACTTTTTTCTCACATTTTGACTTTTCCTCATGTTTTGACTTTTTTCCTCATGTTTTGACTTTTTCTCACGTTTTGACTTTTTCTCATGTTTTGACTTTTTCTCACGTTTTGACTTTTTCTCATGTTTTGACTTTTTCTCACGTTTTGACTTTTTCTCATGTTTTGACTTTTTTTCTCATGTTTTGACTTTTTCTCATGTTTTGACTTTTCCTCATGTTTTGACTTTTTTTCTCATGTTTTGACTTTTTCTCATTTTTGACTTTTCCTCATGTTTTGACTTTTTCTCACGTTTTGACTTTTTCTCATGTTTTGACTTTTTCTCACGTTTTGACTTTTTCTCATGTTTTGACTTTTTCTCATGTTTTGACTTTTTCTCACGTTTTGACTTTTTTTCATGTTTTGACTTTTTCTCATGTTTTGACTTTTTTCCTCATGTTTTGACTTTTTCTCACGTTTTGACTTTTTTTCATGTTTTGACTTTTTCTCATGTTTTGACTTTTTTCCTCATGTTTTGACTTTTTCTCATGTTTTGACTTTTCCTCATGTTTTGACTTTTTCTCATGTTTTGACTTTTTTTCTCATGTTTTGACTTTTTTCCTCATGTTTTGACTTTTTCCTCATGTTTTGACTTTTTCTCACGTTTTGACTTTTTCTCACGTTTTGACTTTTTTTTCATGTTTTGACTTTTTTCCTCATGTTTTGACTTTTTCTCATGTTTTGACTTTTTTTCTCACGTTTTGACTTTTTCTCACGTTTTGACTTTTTCTCACGTTTTGACTTTTTCTCACGTTTTGACTTTTTCTCACATTTTGACTTTTTTCCTCACGTTTTGACTTTTTTCCTCACGTTTTGACTTTTTCTCACATTTTGACTTTTTTCCTCATGTTTTGACTTTTTCTCACATTTTGACTTTTTTCCTCATGTTTTGACTTTTCCTCATGTTTTGACTTTTTCTCATGTTTTGACTTTTTTTCTCATGTTTTGACTTTTTTCTCATGTTTTGACTTTTTCTCATGTTTTGACTTTTTTTCTCATGTTTTGACTTTTTCTCACGTTTTGACTTTTTCTCACGTTTTGACTTTTTTCCTCATGTTTTGACTTTTTTTCTCATGTTTTGACTTTTTTTCTCATGTTTTGACTTTTTTTCTCATGTTTTGACTTTTTTTCATGTTTTGACTTTTTCTCATGTTTTGACTTTTCCTCATGTTTTGACTTTTTCTCATGTTTTGACTTTTTCTCACGTTTTTACTTTTCCTCATGTTTTGACTTTTCCTCATGTTTTGACTTTTCCTCATGTTTTGACTTTTTCTCATGTTTTGACTTTTTCTCATGTTTTGACTTTTTTTCTCATGTTTTGACTTTTTCTCACGTTTTGACTTTTTTTTCATGTTTTGACTTTTTTTCCTCATGTTTTGACTTTTTCTCATGTTTTGACTTTTTTTCTCACGTTTTGACTTTTTTCTCACGTTTTGACTTTTTCTCATGTTTTGACTTTTTCTCATGTTTTGACTTTTTTCTCACGTTTTGACTTTTTTCTCACGTTTTGACTTTTTCTCATGTTTTGACTTTTTTCTCATGTTTTGACTTTTTCTCACGTTTTGACTTTTTTCTCATGTTTTGACTTTTTTCTCACGTTTTGACTTTTTCTCATGTTTTGACTTTTTTCACAGAATTCGAATTTCAGATTTTTTTTCCTCAGATTTCAGAATTTTGTTCTTAGATTTCGACTTCTTTTCCCCTCCGAATATCTGACGCTTTATTTAAAAATAGGAGTTTTGCTGAGCAGAATGTGATGAAGCTGTTTCTGTGTCTCAGGTTCTCAGGATGCAGCGCACGACGAGGAAACCCTGCAGAGGCTTAAGGTCAGTGAGCGGGGTCAAAACACCGGCGTGTTGGAAACGAGACGGTGCTTCCTCTGGGTTTATTACTCTTTCAAACTCTATTATCCGACTCAGTTTAAGAATCAGAACCCACACTTTGTTGGGAAGGGGTCGGTGTGAATTGAGAGTAGATCATTACAAAGATCAGGAACAACATGAAGTTACTGATCGGTGCATGCAGGGGCTTGGGTATTTACAGTTAGGGGACATTTGAATCTATTCTATATTTATTTAGAATTTCTCTTTTTGCACAAGTAAGCCTTTCTGAAAGCATTTTCTTGGTGCATGCTTTTTTTCAGAACATGTTTATCAAAGAGAGATTGTTATTATTTGGCTATTCGTTTTACTTTAGGACACTTTAAATCACTTAGAAAATAACTTTATAGAGCCAGACTTGTAGAATAGGATGGATGTTACGGCAGATGTTGAGGCTCTCTGAGGTAAACTGTATTTAAGTGAGAGTAGACAGAAGCTGCTAAGTGAATTCCAGCCATCTGTCTCCCCCTTTTCCTCCCTCTTATCCCTCCATCTTTCTCCCTCGTCCCTCCTCTTCCTCTCTGCCCTCTAAGGCTGTGTTGGATCATCAATTTAATTGAAGACAGAACATCCATCTCTATCTCTCCTGCAAAAACAGTCGTTTTCAAATGAAGTCAGTTTTTCTTGGAGCTACCTCATCGTTAGCACTAGCGACGTATCCTTCGTAATTTAAAGTCACATTTAAGAACTGAGTATTCAGATTTTTTTCCAATCTATTATTTCGGTGGAGTTGGTAAAAGTTTGCTTAAATACAGGAAACATGCTAATTTAAAAAATGGCAGACTTTAGGGTGGACAGCGCCAATGAAAACCATCTTGAAATATGTTCAGCAGTGTGTTTTTGTGGATATTGGAGCAGTTGAAGCAAATACTTCGGCATCATTTCCATGTTGATCATCAAAATATGCTGAAATACAGGGAAAAGAAATCGCAAATTATTCAAAATGACCGAATTCCGGTTGGGCGGTGCCTAGGTACATTTAAGCTATCGAATATTCCATCCCAATTTATCTTTACATTTGACATGAGCTCCCCTCCTAAAATCTACATTTTCCGATATACTCTGTAAGAGGAGTTCGTAAAAGGGAGCTAAAAATACAGGCAAAACGCATATTATTCAAAATGGCCGACTTTCGAGGAGGCGGGGCTAATGAAAGCCGATTTAAAATATTTTCAGAACAACAAGAGCGATGTGTGTACACAATATTGTGAATATTGGAGCGTATCGGAATGAAGGGTTTTAAAAGGGAGAACGTTAGCTAACGATACTGGAAAAACGCTCAACATTCAAGATGGCCGACTTCAGAAGAGGCGGGGCTAATGAAAGCCAATTCGAAATGTGTTTGTAAAAGCAAGAGCAAATGAACATCAGAGGGACTATATGTGACTTTGTCCCTGCCGTTCACCAGGGGGCGATAGAGAGCACACTTTCAATCCATTTCACTGCAGATTTCAGACTTTACAGGAAGAGTCACTTCTATGGCGTTGTGTTGTCCTCAGTGTCGTCTCTTCTTCCTGTCAGGTGACTCACGTTCTGAACGTGGCGTACGGAGTCTCTAACCTGCTCCCAGATCAGCTGGTTTATAAAACGCTGCAGATCCTCGACATCCCCGACACCGACATCACGTCGTACCTGGAGGAGTGCAGCGGCTTCATCGAGCTAGCACGACGACAGGTGAACACTTCATGGAGAATACACCGAGAGAGAGAGAGAGAGAGAGAGAGAGAGAGAGAGAGAGAGAGAGAGAGAGAGAGAGAGAGAGAGAGAGAGAGAGAGAGAGAGAGAGAGAGAGAGAGAGGAGAGAGAGAGAGAGAGAGAGAGAGAGAGAGAGAGAGAGAGAGAGAGAGAGAGAGAGAGAGAGAGAGAGAGAGAGAGAGAGAGAGAGAGAGAGAGAGAGAGAGAGAGAGAGAGAGACCTTTAAATACGCTGTATTTTATATATTTGCAGACGTCAGTTTGCACACACAGCTGTTTGTGAGGTCTATATATGATATATGTGTGGGTGTGTGGGTGTGTGCGTGTGCGTGTGTGTGTGTGGGTGTGTGTGTGTGTGTGTGTGTGTGTGTCATCTGAGTGCTGATATGAAGTAACCGCAGAAGGAACTCCGATAAACCAGATGAAGTCTCCGTGTTCTCCGTGATGGACGATCGCTCTCCGTATTATTCAGTTTGCAGAAGTTGTATTTTCGAGAACACGAAGCGGCTGCAGCAAGTCCTCTATAGAAGAATCAGAGAAAGGCTTTGATTGACGGAAACGTATTAAGACTGATGTGGTCCTCTGGGAGCAGCCGCTCTGTGCAGGCGTCTGATTGGCTCGTGCTTCCCCCAGAGGAGACGTCTGATTGACTTCTATTCTGAAATGAAAGCACAGATTACATGTCAATTATGGAGAGCGTGCGTGAAGCCAACGCTAATTCAAATCTCCTGTCCCGAGGTGGCCAGTAATTGACGCGTTGAATCCAAACCTGCTCACAGATACTGCTCTGCGCCGGAAGAGAGACTTCGTTCATATATCTGAGGCTCAATGAGAGCATCCGCATTCAGATTGCTGAGACTTTATTCTGGATGTAAAGCTCTACATTAAATCAAATATACTTGTATTATGGACATATGAGGCTCCATGTGGAATAACACATTGGATGTATTAAGAACACGAGGTTTACTGTGGAATACTGAGACGTTATTCTGGATGTAAAGCTCTATATTAAATTAAATGGACTCTACTCTTGTTCTCATGCTCGATATTGAATACATGAGACGTTATTCTGGATGTGGGAAGAACACTTCTGAACGTCTCCCATTGTCTGAAGACGAGGCTTGAATTTAAAATGCATCCCAACCGGCACTGCAGGCAGTCAAATAATTACATCAACATTAATATTAATCAAATCACAAGTTTTGGCAGCGAGAGAGAAAGCAGAGATGTATTCCGTCTCAACTCGCCTCAGACGAGCTGGAAACTCACAGACTCGATGTTCTCACGGAGGAAACGCTGAGAGAGAGTTCCTCAAGGCGGCATGCTGAACACTCGTTTATCAGAACAAGTTTATCATATTTGTAATGACCAGAAAGAGATCATCTGGGTTTTATCTTGAGATGTCAGCCTCTGGAGCTTCTGGGTAACCCCAGTACTTTCCCCTTTAACATGTTTGAGTTCAGAAAGTCTGTACAAATACAGAGATAACTTTAAACCTGAGCAGATACAACTTTACAAATGGGCGATAAGTCGAGACATATGGGTTTGTGTCTCAAGAAAATCACAGATACTTCATATTGTGACCTCGTGACATTTTAATTTAAAGTTATAACATGTCAAATGTCCACATCTAAATGTCCTATGTGATATGTTTAGTTTGAGTTGTGAGATGTTTCATATTAATAATAATAATACACATGTCATTTATTTAACTGGGCATTAATCAACATTTCTGTAAATGTGCCCGTTAGCGTAGAATTTATTTTTCACCTGTAGTCCCAGGACAAATCTAATTGTTAACAAGTAAATACAATCAAATAAAAACCTGCAACATACAGGACTGGAAATGTTGAAGGACACCTGTCATGCTATATTTAAATGATATATTGTAGGGCCATACCTATATAAGGTATATTTATACGTTTCCGTTTTCAAAACACCAAACAGATCCTGCATTTTAGCCACGCCTCATTTCGCTCTATTTGCTCTTTCCAGCCCTGTTTTTGCAGGGGCTGATTCTGTGAGCTGCAGCTGACCACGCCCCCTTGTAACTGACCACGCCCCCTTGCAGCTGACCACGCCCCCTGCGGCTGACCACGCCCCCCTGCAGGAGAGGGGAGCGCGCTCTGATCAAGTCAGAAGAGGGGGAGAAAAATAGATCTCCGTCCTCCGTGTTTTATGATATGATGATATCGAGTCGTTATGCATTTGTTTTAAAGCTCAATAAATGACAAAGAAGACCTCTGACCGGCACTTTTCTAATTTGTCCGGAAGATTTAAACTTTAACGGACATGTTGACCGGCGAACTGAAACTCTGCCGCATGGTCCCCTCGTCTCTTGGAAGAGGCGGAGAGGTGGGTGTTAGTCATCTGCTGGTGGACTAACCGGAGAGAACTACAGCGCTCGCCTCGACGGGGAGGGAGAGAGAGAGCCACAGAATAAACAGAAGGGCAACCATGCGCGGGAAGTCTTCTTCGCTGCTTTTGTGGCAGACTGCAGCGCCACCTACAGGCCTGGCATATGTACTACAGCGTCTCCAGCGCTTTCGAGCTGATAGGTGGAGAGTTGACCAATAGCCGTAGCGCCACCGTCCTGACGTCAGGACAGTGTTCAGATCCGGATCAGTCTGTGTCAGATCCGCTGCAGCCCCGTTTCTAGAGATTTGGGTACGGAGGAAAAGAGAGAGGGTTGTGTTTTCTGACACTTGGTGAGTTCCCTGGAACACCGGGGACACACGGTCATGAATACAAGACGTACAAACGTGCATTTTGCATGAGAGGTCCCCTTTAAAAAAACAAAAAACATAAAAAGGTTAAACAAAAGGCAATGATCGATGAGTAGACAGAAGAGATGGGAATCCCAGAGATCTTGAAAGAGGGATTCCCGAGGTCGGGAGCTGCCGCAGAAAAGGCTCTGCGTGGTTTGGACAAATCCTGACTTGTTCAGAAAAATGTCAAAACATGCAGACTTTCTCTAAAAATCGTATTACTTTCTTCTCCAAACGGTTTCAAGACTTTTTCTCAAAACGCTGACTCTGACTTTTTCTAAAATGTTGAATCTTTTCAAAAAATCTCTAAATTCTGGCCAAGAGACCTGCTGAGCTCGATCTGAGGGACTTTGGGGGTCGGTAGGGGGCTTTGTAGGCGAGGACCAGTATCTTGTAGTTGGTGCAGTGGGAGACAGTTCAATCAATCAGCA
>CM070497.1:39262313-39277313 GCA_036324585.1 Champsocephalus esox
TACTTTTACTCAAGTACAAGATCTGAGTACTTCTACTTTTACTGAAGTACAAGATCTGAGTACTTCTACTTTTACTCAAGTACAATATCTGAGTACTTTTACTCATGAACAAGATCTGAGTACTTCTACTTTTACTCAAGAACAAGACCTGAGTACTTCTACTTCTACTCAAGAACAAGACCTGTGTACTTCTACTTTTACTCAAGTACAATATCTGAGTACTTCTACTTTTACTCAAGTACAAGATCTGAGTACTTCTACTTTTACTCAAGAACAAGATCTGAGTACTTCTACTTTTACTCAAGAACAAGATCTGAGTACTTCTACTTTTACTCAAGAACAAGATCTGAGTACTTTTACTCAAGTACAAGATCTGAGTACTTCTACTTTTACTCAAGTACAAGATCTGAGTACTTCTACTTTTACTCAAGTACAATATCTGAGTACTTCTACTTTTACTCATGAACAAGATCTGAGTACTTCTACTTTTACTCATGAACAAGATCTGAGTACTTCTACTTTTACTCAAGTACAAGATCTGAGTACTTCTACTTTTACTCAAGAACAAGACCTGAGTACTTCTACTTTCTACTCAAGTACAAGATCTGAGTACTTCTACTTTTACTCAAGAACAAGATCTGAGTACTTCTACTTTTACTCAAGAACAAGATCTGAGTACTTCTACTTTTACTCAAGTACAAGATCTGAGTACTTCTACTTTTACTCAAGTACAAGATCTGAGTACTTCTACTTTTACTCAGGTACAAGATCTGAGTACTTCTACTTTTACTCAAGAACAAGATCTGAGTACTTCTACTTTTACTCAAGAACAAGATCTGAGTACTTCTACTTTTACTCAAGTACAAGATCTGAGTACTTCTACTTTTACTCAAGTACAATATCTGAGTACTTCTACTTTTACTCAAGTACAATATCTGAGTACTTCTACTTTTACTCAAGTACAAGATCTGAGTACTTCTACTTTTACTCAAGTACAAGATCTGAGTACTTCTACTTTTACTCAAGAACAAGATCTGAGTACTTCTACTTTTACTCAAGTACAAGATCTGAGTACTTCTACTTTTACTGAAGTATAAGATCTGAGTACTTCTACTTTTACTCAAGTACAATATCTGAGTACTTCTAATTTTACTCATGAACAAGATCTGAGTACTTCTACTTTTACTCAAGTACAAGATCTGAGTACTTCTACTTTTACTCAAGTACAATATCTGAGTACTTCTACTTTTACTCAAGTACAAGATCTGAGTACTTCTACTTTTACTCAAGAACAAGATCTGAGTACTTCTACTTTTACTCAAGAACAAGATCTGAGTACTTCTACTTTTACTCAAGTACAAGATCTGAGTACTTCTACTTTCACTCAAGAACAAGATCTGAGTACTTCTACTTTTACTCAAGAACAAGATCTGAGTACTTCTACTTTTACTCAAGAACAAGATCTGAGTACTTCTACTTTTACTCAAGAACAAGACCTGTGTACTTCTACTTTTACTCAAGTACAATATCTGAGTACTTCTACTTTTACTCAAGTACAAGATCTGAGTACTTCTACTTTTACTCAAGAACAAGATCTGAGTACTTCTACTTTTACTCAAGAACAAGATCTGAGTACTTCTACTTTTACTCAAGAACAAGATCTGAGTACTTCTACTTATACTCAAGTACAAGACCTGAGTACTTCTACTTTTACTCAAGTACAAGATCTGAGTACTTCTACTTTTACTCAAGTACAAGATCTGAGTACTTCTACTTTTACTCAAGTACAATATCTGAGTACTTCTACTTTTACTCAAGTACAAGATCTGAGTACTTCTACTTTTACTCAAGAACAAGATCTGAGTACTTCTACTTTTACTCAAGTACAAGATCTGAGTACTTCTACTTTTACTGAAGTACAAGATCTGAGTACTTCTACTTTTACTCAAGTACAATATCTGAGTACTTTTACTCATGAACAAGATCTGAGTACTTCTACTTTTACTCAAGAACAAGATCTGAGTACTTCTACTTTTACTCAAGTACAAGATCTGAGTACTTTTTCAACCTCTGGTATAAAGATAACATGGAAATACTCAGATAGGAAGTGCAATACTTGAGTAAAGACTTTTTGTTCTACTTCATCGAGGTGGAGGAGGAGGGGAGGAGGAGAGGAGGGGAGGAGGAGGAGGAGGAGGAGGAGGAGGAGGAGGGGAGGAGGAGCAGGAGGAGGAGGAGGAGGAGGGGAGGAGGAGAGGAGGGGAGGAGGAGGAGGAGGAGGAGGAGGAGGAGGAGGAGGAGGAACGGGAACGTTCTGCCAAACCTCTCGCAATTCCTTCTAGTCCTCTAAAGGTCATTGATTTTGAACACGCCTCTAAAGACGCAGACTGACTGCAGAGAGGAGCTGTAACATCTCGTGATGGAGCAGAGTGGCAACAGGAGGAACCATGTGGAAGAGTGACGGAGCCCAAAGGGGCATTTGGCGGCCATCTTTGAAGAGTAGCGCCCATAGAGTTCAGGGATGTCGTATCTTTTGTAGGCGATCTCCCTCGTCCAATGAGATGTCTCCATGTGATTTTGGATTGTTGCAGAAAATAATCTCTGTGTCAATCAAACGTTTATGATATCTACAGGTTTAGTTCAGCAGGATAATGTATACATATTAACACCACGTTATGATTTCTGAAGTAGAAAGCTAATGTTGGGCTATCAAGGAACTACAGCACGGTCACATGACTTCACGTCACCACCGCTAAGCTAAAGGAGGCTAATGTTGGGCTATAAAGGAACTACAGCACGGTCACATGACTTCACGTCACCACCGCTAAGCTAAAGGAGGCTAATGTTGGGCTATAAAGGAACTACAGCACGGTCACATGACTTCACGTCACCACCGCTAAGCTAAAGGAGGCTAATGTTGGGCTATAAAGGAACTACAGCACGGTCACATGACTTCA
This sequence comes from Champsocephalus esox, assembly GCA_036324585.1. Lineage (NCBI taxonomy): Eukaryota > Metazoa > Chordata > Actinopteri > Perciformes > Channichthyidae > Champsocephalus > Champsocephalus esox. The sequence goes on from CM070497.1 coordinate 39,265,271, forward strand.
CGTCACCACCGCTAAGCTAAAGGAGGCTAGTGTTGGGCTATCAAGGAACTACAGCACGGTCACATGACTTCACGTCACCACCGCTAAGCTAAAGGAGGCTAATGGAATAGTTTAAGTCAACAGGTAGCTTGTAAAAAACAAACATGGCCTCCTTCCTCCCTGCAGAGTCACGTGATTGGCTCCTGGAGACAGGTTGGCCTCTCTGCCGTTGGATGCTGTTTCACTGGAGACTTTCCGCTCTGAAGCCGCTGAATCTCCCATGACATTTTCGTGACATTTCAGCGTCTGGATGTGTCGGCCTCAGCCTGGCAGAGCCTCCCATCTGCGGGGCCCCTGGGGGCCACAGCCTCTCAGAGAGGAGGGCACAGGGAGAATCATTCCCCCTAAAGCTGAACACTGTTATCTGCTGGCTTTTATGAGACGTGATGAACTGCAGAAGGGAACAATGGACAGTCCTTTGTTTCGTTCTATGAAAAACGTTCACAAATCAAAGCGCACAAAAGATGTAAGAATGGAAAACGTAAATCATTTTTTCTCTCTACTGTCTGCTTGCAGAGTTTCTAAAATGAAACGTTACGATATGTCAAGATACAAGATGATACAGTACGGTAATCTGAAGCATATGCAGTTTTAAAGTGATGCATATATACAGTATACAGTAGAGTATACAGTATATATACAGCAGAGTATACAGTATACAGTATATATACAGTAGAGTATACAGTAGATAGTATATATACAGTACAGTATATAATAGCCTACAGCAGATACAGTCAGATTTGTGTAAAGTTAATCCAGCGTCGCTGAGGTGAGGCTTATTGCTGCATTGCATCCTGGGAGCTAAAGCGGGAGGAAGTTCATCAGATAAGCCTCTTAACGTGCACTTTATTTTCTCAGAGCACAAACACAATATTCGGTCAGTAACCCAGAGGGTCTCGCATTTCCTGCTGAGGAAATCAGAATCATTCAGAGGACGAGATTCATCGTTCTGAAACGCTTCATGAATCTCATTAAATGCAATGCGTGGCTTCTGATTGGATGATATCGCTGGAAGAAGAACTCAAGTCTCTTGTTTCAGGAGAAGTGCAAAAAGAACCTGCTTTCATAAACTGAGGTCAATATACTCCTTTGTTTACTTCCACAACATGGTGACATCACTACGGAACACTCCTCCTCCTCCTCCATCGTGATTGGCTACCTGATGTTGAGGGCGGGGCTTAGGTTTGATGATGCGTACAGCCAGGTGGAGCTCGCCAGGCTTTTACCAGCAACTTCAGACCGACAAACCATAGACATGCATTGTTTCTGCCCACTAGGGGGCAGCCTAGTCAAGCTGTAACACACGGGACTCCTTTGTTTACTTCCGTAACATAGTGACATCACTGTGGAACACTCACGCTCCTATTGGCTGGCGGTCCAACACATTTTTGGAGAGATTTAACAAATAGAGATGCTTGAAAGATGACATTAGGGATGTATATCTGTCCACGGGAGATCCAGGGAGACGGTTTACAAACCAAGGGGACATAAGAACTGGATTCCTTCTGGTTCTCCATTGTGATCAGAATAGATATCTTGATCTGAATGCCAAGCAGCAGAGTGAGTGTGTGTGAGAGTAAAGTGAAAGAGAACACGAGCGTCTGTAATTAAAGCGACTCGAGCACACATCCATTATTCATAACGCTTGTTTTTCAGCTCGGCTTTAATTCAGGTGCAAAACGTGAATCTGCATAAAGAGGAACAGGAGGAGGCGTTCCAGAGAGAGAGGAGTCCACGAGGAGCCTCTGCAGACACCACGAGAGAGGCCCTGGTTCCCGTGCTGTTCACACGGAGCATGCTTCAGTCATCTGAGGAAACGGAGGACACGACTTAAGCCAGATCTCAGCTGATCGACGGACACCAAACACACGTCCATCATCTCTGTCACAGAGTTACACAGCCAGATGAAAGTACAGGTCAGTACACACAACTGATCAAACATAGTACTACGAAACACTTAGACTGAATACTCTGGTTCTGATGTTGGCCGAGACGTTTCAGAGGAGAAATATAAAACAGGACGACATGCGGAGGAACTACGTGATGTTAGTGAATACAACGAAATACCACCTTCTATTCGTAGTGGAGTACACATACTTCGTTACTGTACGTAAGTACATGTTTCTGGTATCAGTACTTTACCCCACTACTTATTTTTCTGACCACTTTTTACTTTCTACTTCTCACATGTTGAACTCAAATACCTGTACTTTCTACTTCTTACATGTTGAACTCAAATACCTGTACTTTCTACTTCTCTACATGTTGAACCCAAATACCTGTACTTTCTACTTCTCTCATGTTGAACCCAAATACCTGTACTTTCTACTTCTTACATGTTGAACTCAAATACCTGTACTTTCTACTTCTTACATGTTGAACTCAAATACCTGTACTTTCTACTTCTTACATGTTGAACTCAAATACCTGTACTTTCTACTTCTCACATGTTGAACTCAAATACCTGTACTTTCTACTTCTCACATGTTGAACTCAAATACCTGTACTTTCTACTTCTTACATGTTGAACCCAAATACCTGTACTTTCTACTTCTTACATGTTGAACTCAAATACCTGTACTTTCTACTTCTTACATGTTGAACTCAAATACCTGTACTTTCTACTTCTCACATGTTGAACTCAAATACCTGTACTTTCTACTTCTCACATGTTGAACTCAAATACCTGTACTTTCTACTTCTTACATGTTGAACCCAAATACCTGTACTTTCTACTTCTTACATGTTGAACTCAAATACCTGTACTTTCTACTTCTTACATGTTGAACTCAAATACCTGTACTTTCTACTTCTTACACGTTGAACTCATATACCTGTACTTTCTACTTCTTACATGTTGAACCCAAATACCTGTACTTTCTACTTCTTACATGTTGAACACAAATACCTGTACTTTCTACTTCTCACATGTTGAACACAAATACCTGTACTTTCTACTTCTCACATGTTGAACACAAATACCTGTACTTTCTACTTCTTACATGTTGAACACAAATACCTGTACTTTCTACTTCTCACATGTTGAACACAAATACCTGTACTTTCTACTTCTTACATGTTGAACACAAATACCTGTACTTTCTACTTCTCACATGTTGAACTCAAATACCTGTACTTTCTACTTCTCACATGTTGAACTCAAATACCTGTACTTTCTACTTCTCACATGTTGAACCCAAATACCTGTACTTTCTACTTCTTACACTTTGAACTCAAATACCTGTACTTTCTACTTCTTACATGTTGAACTCAAATACCTGTACTTTCTACTTCTCTCATGTTGAACTCAAATACCTGTACTTTCTACTTCTCACATGTTGAACTCAAATACTTGTACTTTCTACTTCTCTCATGTTGAACTCAAATACCTGTACTTTCTACTTCTCACATGTTGAACACAAATACCTGTACTTTCTACTTCTTACATGTTGAACCCAAATACCTGTACTTTCTACTTCTTACATGTTGAACTCAAATACCTGTACTTTCTACTTCTCACATGTTGAACTCAAATACCTGTACTTTCTACTTCTCTCATGTTGAACCCAAATACCTGTACTTTCTACTTCTCACATGTTGAACTCAAATACCTGTACTTTCTACTTCTCTCAATTTGAACTCAAATACCTGTACTTTCTACTTCTCACATGTTGAACTCAAATACCTGTACTTTCTACTTCTCACATGTTGAACTCAAATACCTGCACTTTCTACTTCTTACATGTTGAACCCAAATACCTTGACTTTCTACTTCTTACATGTTGAACTCAAATACCTGTACTTTCTACTTCTCACATGTTGAACTCAAATACCTGTACTTTCTACTTCTCACATGTTGAACTCAAATACCTGTACTTTCTACTTCTTACATGTTGAACTCAAATACCTGTACTTTCTACTTCTTACATGTTGAACTCAAATACCTGTACTTTCTACTTCTTACATGTTGAACTCAAATACCTGCACTTTCTACTTCTTACATGTTGAACCCAAATACCTGTACTTTCTACTTCTTACATGTTGAACTCAAATACCTGTACTTTCTACTTCTCACACGTTGAACCCAAATACCTGTACTTTCTACTTCTTACATGTTGAACCCAAATACATGTACTTTCTACTTCTTACATGTTGAACCCAAATACCTGTACTTTCTACTTCTCTCATGTTGAACTCAAATACCTGTACTTTCTACTTCTTACATGTTGAACCCAAATACCTGTACTTTCTACTTCTCTCATGTTGAACACAAATACCTGTACTTTCTACTTCTTACATGTTGAACCCAAATACCTGTACTTTCTTCTTCTTACATGTTGAACTCAAATACCTGTACTTTCTACTTCTTACATGTTGAACTCAAATACCTGTACTTTCTACTTCGTACATGTTGAACTCAAATACCTGTACTTTCTACTTCGTACATGTTGAACTCAAATACCTGTACTTTCTACTTCTCACATGTTGAACTCAAATACCTGTACTTTCTACTTCTCACATGTTGAACCCAAATACCTGTACTTTCTACTTCTCACATGTTGAACCCAAATACCTGTACTTTCTACTTCTTACATGTTGAACTCAAATACCTGTACTTTCTACTTCTCACATGTTGAACTCAAATACCTGTACTTTCTACTTCTCACATGTTGAACTCAAATACCTGTACTTTCTACTTCTCACATGTTAAACCCAAATACCTGTACTTTTTACTTCTTACATGTTAAACCCAAATACCTGTACTTTCTACTTCTTACATGTTGAACCCAAATACCTGTACTTTCTACTTCTTACATGTTGAACCCAAATACCTGTACTTTCTACTTCTTACATGTTGAACCCAAATTCCTGTACTTTCTACTTATTACATGTTGAACTCAAATACCTGTACTTTCTACTTCTCACATGTTGAACTCAAATACCTGTACTTTCTACTTCTTACATGTTGAACTAAAATACCTGTACTTTCTACTTCTTACATGTTGAACTCAAATACCTGTACTTTCTACTTCTTACATGTTGAACTCAAATACCTGTACTTTCTACTTCTTACATGTTGAACTCACATACCTGCACTTTCTACTTCTTACATGTTGAACTCAAATACCTGTACTTTCTACTTCTTACATGTTGAACTCACATACCTGCACTTTCTACTTCTTACATGTTGAACCCAAATACCTGTATTTTCTACTTCTTACATGTTGAACTCAAATACCTGTACTTTCTACTTCTCACATGTTGAACCCAAATACCTGTACTTTCTACTTCTTACATGTTGAACCCAAATACCTGTACTTTCTACTTCTCTCATGTTGAACCCAAATACCTGTACTTTCTACTTCTTACATGTTGAACCCAAATACCTGTACTTTCTACTTCTCTCATGTTGAACTCAAATACCTGTACTTTCTACTTCTTACATGTTGAACTCAAATACCTGTACTTTCTACTTCTTACATGTTGAACTGAAATACCTGTACTTTCTACTTCTTACATGTTGAACTCAAATACCTGTACTTTCTACTTCTTACATGTTGAACTCAAATACCTGTACTTTCTACTTCTCACATGTTGAACTCAAATACCTGTACTTTCTACTTCTCTCATGTTGAACTCAAATACCTGTACTTTCTACTTCTTACATGTTGAACTAAAATACCTGTACTTTCTACTTCTTACATGTTGAACTCAAATACCTGTACTTTCTACTTCTTACATGTTGAACCCAAATACCTGTACTTTCTACTTCTCACATGTTGAACTCAAATACCTGTACTTTCAACTTCTTACATGTTGAACTCAAATACCTGTACTTTCTACTTCTCTCATGTTGAACTCAAATACCTGTACTTTCTACTTCTTACATGTTGAACTCAAATACCTGTACTTTCTACATTTTGAATACGAATGCTTTCTGAATACAAGTACCCGTTGTTAGAGTAGAAACATGCTTTCTGAATACAAGTACCCGTTGCAAAGTAAACACTATACTATTGAGGAATTTGGTGCAACATTGTCATTCATTCTCCTTGTGTTGTCCTCATATACAAATAATAATAACAAATATAATTTTTCGGAAAAATACTTTTAATGCAAGTACTCTTTTTCAGACTAAGCAGACAAATACAAATAAAAACATAAGATGCAATACATAAAAACAAACCAGAACAAACAAAGGTTAAAAGATGACTTCAGGAGGAGGAGAGGAGGAAGAGGAGGAGGAGGAGGAGAGGAGGAAGAGGAGGAGGAGGAGGAGAGGAGGAAGAGGAGGAGGAAGAGGAGGAGGAAGAAGATGAAGAGGTAAAGAGGAGATATTTAGGATCTTATTTGCCTCTCCTCCTCTCTCTCTCTCTCTCTGTCTCTCTCCCTTTCTCTCTCTCTCTATCTCTCCCTCTCTCTCCTCTCCCTCTCCCTCTCCCTCTCTCTCTCTCTCTCTCCCTTTCTCTCTCTCTCTCTATCTCTCCCTCTCTCTCTCCCTCTCTCTCTCTCCCTCTCTCTCTCTCTCTCTCTCTCTCTCTCGTCTGTCTCTCTCTCTCTCTCTCCTCTCCTCTCTCTCTGTCTCTCTCCTCTCTCTCTCCTCTCTCTCTTTCTCCTCTCTCTCTCTCTCTCTCTCTCTCTCTCCTCTCTCTATCTCCTCTACCTCCCTGCAGTTCCCCTCTCCGCCAGCAGGGGGAGCTTCTCTCCTTCCTCTCGAGAGAAAGAGAGAAAAGGGGAGAGAGGGAGATGATTAAAGAGAAGAAAGGCAGCATGAGGAGAGAGGAGGGAGGAGGGAGGAGGAGGAGGGAGGAGAGAGGAGGAGGAGGGAGGAAACGTCAGCACTCCATGCGTTAAAAGGGCAGATGGTAACGGCGGGTAACTGAGGATCAGCTCAGAGGAAGAGGAGGAGGAAGAGGAGAGAGGACCGCGAGACGAAGAGCTTCTGAGCGGAGGATATAACCAGAGAGGGGGAGACACACACAGAGAGAGGAGTCCACGAGGAAGAGGAGAAGTGAAGAAGAGGAGGAGGAGATCAATGAGAGGCTGAGGTTTCAGGAGATTCAGCAGAAAGAGAGGAAGAGGAGCGACTGTGAGGAAGGACACATGGAAGACTTTAGGAGAGGAAGAGGAGGAGACGTATTCACAGAGTTCACTCAAACTTAGAGAGGAGGACGAGGAGGAAGAGGAGGATATCCGAGAAACTGCTTTTATTATACGAGAGGAAGAGGAGGAGGAGGAAGAGCACTCCTCCCTGCTCTCTGACCCGATGGCCTGTTACTACATCGTGATCAGCTCCACTCACCTGCACGGCGGACAGCTGCGGAGCATCAAAGGAGTTTTCAGAGGACCAATCGGAGCCGGAGGAGCACACAAGGTAAGACATCACAGAAACAGGCTTTTATTTTGAAAGGTTTAAAGCGTGGGCGCTGTGGGGATGAACCGTGGCTGTCGTGGGTTTGAAAGTCCAGGATTTGTGGGGTGATTTTATCTCCAGAAGTTGCTGAGACAACAAAAAAAAAGTGCTTTTATTTTGTTAATGAATTCCACATTTATTACTTTGCATCGTGCTTTTATTGTGAAAGGTTATACATGTGCATTGCGACCGTCACGTCTTTAAACTGCAGCGTGTGTTGTGATTTTACATCCGGAAGTTTGCTATGAGACAGAGAAAAAATAATTGTTTACGTGCTTTAATTTTGAAATGTGCTTTTATTTTGAAGGGGTTAAGAGTGGTGCACGGTGGGGATGAACTGTGGCTGTCATGGTTTGAGTTGTGTTTGTGGTTTCATGAGCAGAAGACAAAGAAAAACAAAGCTCTTATTTTGGAAATAAATTACAAATCTATTACTTTTCATCATGCTTTTATTTTGAAAGGGTTACGAGTGTGCACTGTAACTGTCATAGTTTGAGTTGTGTTTGTGGTTGCAGTGTTGTTGTTGTGAGACAGAGGGAAATAATGTTTACATGCTTTTATTTTTGAAAGATGTCAGAAAGAGTTCAAAACACGATTAAGTGCTTTTATTTTGAAAGGGCTAAGTGTGGTGCACTGTGGGGATGAAGTGTGGCTGTCATGGTTTTGAAACTCCAGGATTTTTGGGGTAATTTTATCTTCAGAAGTCGTTTTTGGAGTGCTTTTATTTTGGAAATCAAATACACATTTATTACTTTTCACAGTGCTTTTATTTTGAAAGGTTATACATGTGCACTGTGACTGTCACGTCTTTACACTGCAGTGTGTGTTGTGATTTCATCTCAAGAGTTTGCTGTGAGAACTACTGTTTGCGTGCTTTTATTTTGAAAGACGTCAGAAAGAGTTAAAACCACGACGAAGAGCTTTTATTTTGAAGGGGTTTAGCGTGGCAATTATCGGTCTAAACTGGGAACGTCACTTCTTTGATATGAAGGAATTTATTTCGTGTCTTCACCTCCAGAAGTCGCTGTGAGAAAGAGACATTTCTATTTTGTTTTTGAAGCGCTTTTATTTTGGAAAATATTTATAGATGTATTACTTTTCATCGTGCTTTTATTCTGAAAGGTTATACATGTGCACTGCGACCGTCACGTCTTTAAACTGCCGTGTTTGTTGTGGTGATTTAATATCAAGAGTTTGCCGTGAGAGAGGGAACTAATGTTTACATGCTTTTATTTTGAAATATGTCAGAAAGAGTTAAATACACTATGAAGTGCTTTTATTTTGAAGGGGGTAAGAGTGGTGCACTGTGGGTCTAATCTCTGACCGTGGCGTCTTTTAACTACATTTTGTAATTTCACCTCCAGAGTTTGCTGTGAGAAGAAGTTTACATGCTTTTATTTTGGTAATTAATCACACGTTTATTACCCTTGGCAGTGCTTTTATTTTGAAAGATTTTAAGCGTGTGCGTTGTAGTTCATCTCCAAGATGTATGTTAAAATGTCACCTCCTGACGATGCTGTGGGAAAGAGAAAAGGGCTTTCTCACAGTGCTTTTATTTTGGTAATTAATTCCACATGTATTACCCTTCACAGTGCTTTTATTTTGAAGGGTTACGCATGTTCATTGTGGGTCTAAAGAGTGACCGTCACGTCTTTGATCTCCAGGATTTGTTTGTATCTTCGCCTCCAGAAGTTTCTGTGAGACAGAGGAAAACAATTGATTACGTGCTTTTATTTTGGTAATGGTTCACACATTAATTACTTTTACAGTGCTTTTATTGTGAAAGGATTATGCAAGTACATGGGGGTCTGAACGGTAACTTTCATCTCTTTAAACTGTACCTTAACCGCCTGGAGTTGCTATGAGACAGAGGAAAAGCCTTTCTCGCAGTGCTTTTATTTTGTTGATCAATCACACAGTTTTGTTGTGAGACAGAGCAAAAGCATATCTCCGTGCTTTTATTTTGAAAGTCCTGCAGATCTTTGACAGTGTGCATCACAGCGGAGAGCATCTGGGTTTGCTCTCTTAATTAATTACCACTTCCATTAGGTTAATTGACTTTGCGTTGGAGGCAGGGGGGGGGAGTAAAGAGGGGCTCTGACTAAGAGCTCCCCTTCAGCTCCAGGTCCGTGTTTCTAACCTTTAAATAGCCTTTCTCTTCAAATATACATGTATCCTCAGGTTGACAGGAAGCGCTCTCCGGTCGCTCAGACATCACCGTGTTTCAAGAGCTTCACGTCTTGACGCTAAACAAAATACTACTTTCTGAAATACTAAATGAAAAGCACGATGTTTTGTCGACGACGACTGACGCCACAGATTCACCAGCGGTACTTTAAAGTGAATCTGCAATTCTACAAATGATCTGCTTTAAACCCTCAGAAGACAAAACGTATATTCCCTGGATGTCTTAAAGTTAAGAAACCCTACCTGGTGCTCCTGAAAGCAGAGCAGAGAAAGGTATGACATGGATTAGTTGAACACTCTATGCTGATTGGTCGATTCAGAACACGTGACGCGTCCAGAACAGACAGACCGCTGTGAAGGATTTGCTGTCCGTAACGGCCCGTCCGCACTACGGTCCGAAAACGGGTTCCAGCGCGTCTGCCCGTTCGCTTTGATGGGGTGACGTCACTTTTCGCCGAACTGCATTGTGGGAAGCCGAGCGGAGCTTTCCTGGCGTGGCTGCAAAAGTTGAGCAATGTTCAACTTTTGAAGCTTCTGAAGCTTTCGGTGGAAGCGTCAGCCAATCAAATCACATGCCCGTACAAGCTCTAGCCAATCAAACCGCTGCTTGTGTGTCAGGGGCGGAGATTCATGTGATATCTTAAGTGTCTCTGAACAAACTCCTCTTTAGGTTTTTAAAGTAGAAGTACTCAGATCGTGTTCTTCAGTAAAAGTAGAAGTACTCAGATCTTGTTCTTCAGTAAAAGTAGAAGTACTCAGATCTTGTACTTGAGTAAAAGTAGAAGTACTCAGATCTTGTACTTGAGTAAAAGTGAAGTACTCAGATCTTGTACTTGAGTAAAAGTAGAAGTACTCAGATCGTGTTCTTCAGTAAAAGTAGAAGTACTCAGATCTTGTTCTTCAGTAAAAGTAGAAGTACTCAGATCTTGTACTTGAGTAAAAGTAGAAGTACTCAGATCGTGTTCTTGAGTAAAAGTAGAAGTACTCAGATCTTGTTCTTGAGTAAAAGTAGAAGTACTCAGATCGTGTTCTTCAGTAAAAGTAGAAGTACTCAGATCGTGTTCTTCAGTAAAAGTAGAAGTACTCAGATCTTGTACTGAGTAAAAGTAGAAGTACTCAGATCTTGTTCTTCAGTAAAAGTAGAAGTACTCAGATCGTGTTCTTCAGTAAAAGTAGAAGTACTCAGATCGTGTTCTTCAGTAAAAGTAGAAGTACTCAGATCTTGTACTTGAGTAAAAGTAGAAGTACTCAGATCTTGTTCTTCAGTAAAAGTAGAAGTACTCAGATCTTGTACTTGAGTAAAAGTAGAAATAGTCAGATCTTCTATTTGAGTAAAAGTAGAAGTACTCAGATCTTGTATTTGAGTAAAAGTAGAAGTACTCAGATCTAGTACTTGAGTTAAAGTAGAAGTACTCAGATCTTGTACTTGAGTAAAAGTAGAAGTACTCAGATCTTGTACTTGAGTAAAAGTAGAAGTACTCAGATCTAGTACTTGAGTTAAAGTAGAAGTACTCAGGTCTTGTTCTTCAGTAAAAGTAGAAGTACTCAGATCTTGTATTTGAGTAAAAGTAGAAGTACTCAGATCTAGTACTTGAGTTAAAGTAGAAGTACTCAGATCTTGTATTTGAGTAAAAGTAGAAGTACTCAGATCTAGTACTTGAGTTAAAGTAGAAGTACTCAGATCTTGTACTTGAGTAAAAGTAGAATTACTCAGATCTTGTACTTGAGTAAAAGTAGAAGTACTCAGATCTAGTACTTGAGTTAAAGTAGAAGTACTCAGATCTTGTATTTGAGTAAAAGTAGAAGTACTCAGATCTAGTACTTGAGTTAAAGTAAAAGTACTCAGATCTTGTACTTGAGTAAAAGTAGAAGTACTCAGATCTTGTACTTGAGTAAAAGTAGAAGTACTCAGATCTTGTACTTGAGTAAAAGTAGAAGTACTCAGATCTTGTACTTGAGTAAAAGTAGAAGTACTCAGATCTTGTACGTGAGTAAAAGTAGAAGTACTCAGATCTAGTACTTGAGTAACAGTAGAAGTACTCAGGTCTTGTACTTGAGTAAAAGTAGAAGTACTCAGATCTTGTTCTTCAGTAAAAGTAGAAGTACTCAGATCTTGTTCTTCAGTAAAAGTAGAAGTACTCAGATCTTATACTTGAGTAAAAGTAGAAGTACTCAGATCTTGTACTTGAGTAAAAGTAGAAGTACTCAGATCTTGTACTTGAGTAAAAGTAGAAGTACTCAGATCTTGTTCTTCAGTAAAAGTAGAAGTACTCAGATCTTATACTTGAGTAAAAGTAGAAGTACTCAGATCTTGTACTTGAGTAAAAGTAGAAGTACTCAGATCTTGTACTTGAGTAAAAGTAGAAGTACTCAGATCTTGTACTTGAGTAAAAGTAGAAGTAC
>CM070497.1:39279932-39292432 GCA_036324585.1 Champsocephalus esox
GTACTTCTTAAACCGTAAATAAAAAGACAATGAAACATGTTTTCTGGACGTTTTCTTTAATCCTTCATCCGTCCGTTTGCACACCGCTCGACATCTCATCTTCATCATCATCATCATCATTAATATTATTATAGTTAAGTGCATACAGTGTGTGTGTGTGTGTGTGTGTCTCTGTGTGTCTCTGTGTCTCTGTGTGTCTGTGTGTGTGTGTGTCTGTGTGTGTGTGTGTGTCTGTGTGTCTGTGTGTCTGTGTGTGTGTGTGTCTGTGTGTGTGTGTGTGTGTCTGTGTGAACGTCCTCACAGCAGGTTACAGTAGAATAAGTTAAACACACCTCTCTCTCTCTCTCTCCTGTGAAACCAGGTAAATAACGCGTACGCTTCCTTCTTCAGGACATGAGACGCCGCGGGGATCGAACCGGCGGCGAAGAGGCCAATAGCAGTGATTCAGACCTTTTTTTAAAACGGGGGCGGGCGGGGGGGTTCGTCAAAATAATTTAAAAGAGTTAAATACGAGAGGACTCTAAAAAGGGGCTCCGGGCAAACCGCTCTCTCAGCACCAGGACACCACCGGACCGCCTCTCGGAGTCCGAGTGAAAGGACGGTCCGCGTCGAAAGCAGGACGTACCAGACGCGTGTCGTCATTAAAACAAAGCGTTACATTTAAATTAAAGTGATTTTATTCTTCATTATTCCAGTTTTATGTTTGGTCATGCGTCAAATCGTGTGATCCGCAGCCTCGTCACAAAAAACCCCTTCGGATGACTAAACATGAAACCGGATGTATTCGGCATGGCTTTAAAACACGGGGGAGAAAGTCAGAAATGGACACGAATGGATCGTCCGCCGCCTCATGACGTGGCGGATTTCAGGTACGCCACCACGTCCGTGCGCTCGCCCTTCTTCTTGATGCCGGCGAAGATCATTTTGGTGCCAGGAATGTACTTCTTCGGGTTCTCCAGGTACTCCATCAAGGTGGCGTCGCTCCAAGTGATACCTGGGGAGGAGGAGAGGAGGGGCGAGACGGAGAGGTGAGTCGAGAGAAGAGAGGACCATCTAGAGACCTGAGCATTAGGGCGAAGAGTGCAGGGGTTAGGAAGGACCTAAGGTATCGATCAAGCAATCAACCCGAGAGGAAAGGAGACCAGAGCAAAGCGACGTTTAGATGGATAGATACTTTATTAATCGCAATTTAAAAGCCTTAAGAAAGGGTTATTTAAGGGGTTATTTAAGGGTTCTTTAGGAGTTACTTAGGAGTTACTTAAGGATTATTTAAGGGGTTATTTAAGGGTTCTTTAGGAGTTACTCAAGGGTTATTTAAGGGGTTATTTAGGGGTTACTTAAGGGTTACTTAGGAGTTACTTAAGGATTATTTAAGGGTTCTTTAGGAGTTACTCAAGGGTTATTTAGGGGTTCTTTAGGGGTTACTTAAGGGTTATTTAGGGGTTCTTAAGGGTTATTTAGGGGTTCTTTAGGAGTTACTTAAGGGTTATTTAGGGGTTCTTTAGGAGTTACTTAAGGGTTATTTAGGGGTTCTTTAGGGGTTACTTAAGGGTTCTTTAGGGGTTCTTAAGGGTTATTTAGGGGTTCTTAAGGGTTATTTAAGGGTTCTTTAGGGTTATTTAGGGGTTCTTAAGGGTTATTTAGGGGTTCTTAAGGGTTATTTAGGGGTTCTTAAGGGTTATTTAGGGGTTCTTTAGGAGTTACTTAAGGGTTCTTTAGGGGTTCTTTAGGAGTTACTTAAGGGTTATTTAGGGGTTCTTTAGGAGTTACTTAAGGGTTACTTAAGGGTTATTTAGGGGTTTATTAAAAGGGGTCAGTGAGGGGTCAGTGAGGGGTCAGTGAGGGGTCAGTGAGGGGTCAGTGAGGGGTCAGTGAGGGGTCAGTGAGGGGTCCTCACCTTTGCTCTTGTTGGCGTCCGTGTAGGAGTACCCCACCCCCTGGCCGGTCTTGCGTCCGAACAGACCCCACAGGTTGGGGCCGACCTTATGTTTCCCCCCTTCCTCCACTGTGTGGCACTGAGCGCATTTCTGCACAAACGCCTTCTTTCCCTTCGCTACGTCGCCCATCGTCAGCTGCACAAACAACAACAACAACAACAAGGCAAGGTTATTTACACAGCACCTTTCAACACAGGGCAAAGTGCTTTACGAACACGAAAGACTTTCAGAGCATGAAACCCGTTGGGGGGCGAAGATAACAAATCACGGATAACAGCTATGAGCAGAGATGTGGACAGTTCGAAGCAGCCACGTGTTCAGCCTGGATTCAAAAGCCGTCCGACTTCCAGAGAATACCTTTAATATACGGTTACATGCCGCTTTGCAGAATCAGGTTGCCCATAAACTACATGTCCCACAATGCATCTCGTTTTGTGACACGCGCACTGAAGAGACTTGCTATTGTTTGCCCTGGACTTCTGCGTTCGCACGTAGTTCATTACTATCCCATCCGATAATAATCCAATTCAAAAGGCAATAATGTAATACAACACATTATTTTAAATATATTATATTTATATAGTTGCAACCGGCCCTTTGAGCGCAACCATAATGCTGATGTGGCCCGCGATGAAATTGAGTTTGACACCCCTGCTCTAACCCTTCAATATTCCTTTCACCCGTTTAGCCCCCCCAGACACACCGTCCCCGTGTCACTGCCCGATCTGCGTCACTGCCCGATCTGCGTCACTGCCCGATCTGCGTCACTGCCCGATCTGCGTCACTGCCCGATCTGCGTCACTGCCCGATCTGCGTCACTGCCCGATCTGCGTCACTGCCCGATCTGCGTCACTGCCCGATCTGCGTCACTGCCCGATCTGCGTCACTGCCCGATCTGCGTCACTGCCCGATCTGCGTCACTACCCGATCTGCGTCACTACCCGATCTGCGTCACTGCCCGATCTGCGTCACTGCCCGATCTGCGTCACTGCCCGATCTGCGTCACTGCCCGATCTGCGTCACTGCCCGATCTGCGTCACTGCCCGATCTGCGTCACTGCCCGATCTGCATTGCTCAGGCGCGAGGCGGTCCGCCAGATTGCACAGCTACATACGGCAACCCAGATAGGACATTTGACACAGTGGCGTTTTGCAAAGCAGAACGACAACAGGAATCTGAACGCGAGAGATGAGGTATTGTGAATACAGCCTGACTTCACCATTATTAACTTGCAGTGGGTTAAAGGGTAACTTTTTAAACGACATCTCTGCTTAACCTGGCCTGGGAATTACAGTTAAAAATGTGAACGCAGGATTTGATATGTTTTACAAGACACTCTCAGAATAAGTGAGAAATGGATTAAACGTCTGCAGCCATCACACTGAACACTGAAGAATGATTGACTGCGAATTTAAGCTCAAATATATGGCGTTAATAATTTATATCTAATTACACTAACTGTGAATGTCTTTCAAATTCAATAAAATATTTGTGTGTAGATATTTCAGACGTTTATGACGCAATGCAAATCGGCAGTCTCACCCCGTTTCACTGTTACCCGAACCCATCTTTGACCTTTGACCCCTAACCGACAATGTAAACAACATGATTTATTATCGTCTGCACGTCGCCCCGAAAGAACGGAAATCTGACACGGTGTGAAATGTATTTTTTAGCTGCTCTGTCGGCGTCTGTGCAAACCATATTTTTAATATATGTGTGTGCCGTTAATAACTGTGCTGGCTGCAGCTCCTCAGAACTGCTACAGGGCGTGTATTTAGTGAATTGTGTAATTCTCGCTGTTTATGCATGCTTCTTCGTTAGCATTAAGCTATCTCTTTGTGTACGTGTTCCCTCGAATGAATATCAATACAGGGTTTGGCTATTTATAGGCAAATATGGGCGTTACGTGAAGCCCGAATTTCGAATTGATTGTGAATCAGGTCAGGTGAATGACATGCCGTGCAGATAAAACTGATGCGTGTCAAAGGTCACGAGAGAAGCTAATCACTTTTCATTTAGCCGCTTCTTTTCTATTCGTGGTCTCAGTTATGGCAGGAATCTCTTTGTCTTTCTGCCCGGCGACACGGAGTGAAGGTCGTTTGAGGTCAAAGATACATGTCTGCACCGGGGTGTTACTCCGCAAACAAGACACGGAGGTCATTGCAGAGAAATGTGACGCGGATAGCAACCGGAAACAGATCCAATACTGGATATATGGAGTACAACAAAACGTAGCTTAAGATCTGTGTGTGTGTGTGTGTGTGTGTGTGTGTGTGTGTCCAATACCAGGGAAGCCTTTACAGTAGACACACTTGCTTTAAATAGACTTCACTATCTCCTACAACACATGGAAGCTTTTCAAAGTAAAAGCTCAAATGTCATTTAAAGGTGTACACACACACACACACACACACACACAACAAGTCATGACTTTCCCTCCCAGCACGGAGGTCATTCCAGGGAAATGTGACATGGATAGAAACCGGAAACAGCTCCAAACAGAAGCCTCAGCTCGGGTTACATCACAAGAAAAGGGGTTGTGAAATAAGGGAGCAACGATTGATGTACTTAGCGTAAGATATACATGATGAAACTGTGACTAAAAGCGTGCACAAAACAGTATGTGTGGTGTGTGTGTGTGTGTGTGTGTGTGTGTGTGTGTGTCCACTCCTTACACGACCAGTACCAGGGAAGCCTACAGTGAATACATAACCAGACATTAGCTTCACTATCAGTGTCTCGTACATTACATGGAGGCTTCCGATGTGTAGCAGGTAGCGCTTTTCAAAATAAAAGCTCAAACGTCATTTTAAAAAAGGGGTACACACACACACACACACACACATTGCTGTCCATGACCCACAAGAAAGAAAACCCGCAGTGAGGAGAACACGACTCACGACTGAGACAAAGGGGATTGGGAGTTGCTGACCGTTATCTCGGAGCAGTTACATAATGTTAACCGGTATTTCCCCGCCATGTTATATCTCGCCTATCAGCTGTTAACGTCCATCCCATTCCCTACAATACTACTATAAGACAAAGATAGCATCGGTACCACAACCCAGATAGCCTTTTAATAATCTGACATCGCGGGCCACCCCTCACACACATTCTTCCCATCAAGGACACACACGTCATGAAGTTAAAAATAAGCTTCCATGCTTTTATTTCGAAACGTAGGCTTATTATGTTCTTCTCATCCGCGCGTACACTTTGATATTACGGTAACCCTCTGTATCCTAGCTGCTAGCAAGGTTAGGGTTCAAGGATGCTTCAATGTCGGCGTAGTTAACGAACACCTGTACTGCCAGGAGAAGACACAAGGAAGGACATTCAATATACATATTTAAAACAACGATTAAATCCACCATTTGAGTAGAATCAAAGATGGATTTGCGTAAAGAGAGTAGCCGGCGCGATGCACCAACATGGGCGGCCGGTAGCGAACCGTTAGTTCTCAGCATCTCTTCCTCTTTGATCCCTTATATTGTATTTTAGCATAATTTAAACCCCAACACCCCCACCCTCAGCGTCTGTTTGATATACAAGCTGAGTGTGAAGTGTGATAGTTTACCTTTTGGTGGAGATATGCGGGGATACAGCAGGTTCTTCTCTCGGCTGATGGTTCCTCTCTGTCGGAGAGAAGGTCACTTCACTTTAGAGGCACCGGCTTTCGACGTCATCATCCATCACGTGAGCGGCGATTACGTTGGAGATCCCTACGTCCTAGATTCATTCCGGGCTGCGTCCCATTTCTACAAACCAACGTTTCCTTACACGACTTTACATAATTAATCTCAATTAAATCGATAGTTTATGATGTACACGGCACTACAATAAACACTGATAAGACACTTATAGTGACAATTTTAAATATAATGCTTAAATTCTTCGTAATTCTCGTAAAGGTAAGCCAAGGACGCTAGAAAGGAAGCGATACATGTATGTTGGGATGCGCCCACGAATTCCCAAGCAAGAGGCACCTGCTGGAGTATCCTTATAAGGGCATACATTGAAAAATACATTAAATTAATGGAATAAAAACACAAAAAAACGAGTAAAATACTTTTTATACATTATGAGATTAGGGGCAAGTCCACATCAAATAAATATATAATTAAGTAAGATGTGGTAAA
Source organism: Champsocephalus esox (assembly GCA_036324585.1). Classification (NCBI taxonomy): domain Eukaryota; kingdom Metazoa; phylum Chordata; class Actinopteri; order Perciformes; family Channichthyidae; genus Champsocephalus; species Champsocephalus esox. Next base: position 39,286,012 of record CM070497.1, read on the forward strand.
GAGGAATACTTAATTTATAGCAGCATAATATACATTTCTTCTTGGGAACTTCAAACAGACTTTTCCAATTATATTCCATTTTATAATGTTTGTGTTTCTGGTAAAATCTTCATAAATCTGACTCAATATGAGGCAAACATCTGGTTCGCGACACCTTGGAATATAGCATCTTAACAATAACATTTAAAAATAAACAATGTAATACAAATAAACAAAAACAGGTCTTAGCTAAAATGTTTTCAGATAACTCAATAAAGTCTAATTTGATATTATTGTTAAAGAGTGACACTGAAAAGAAAGAGTGTATCCATTGTCCTCAAAAGGGTCACTCGACACCACACACACGCACACACACAGACGCAAGCATGCACACACACCGACGCAAGCACGCACACACACACGCACACACGCACACACAGATGCACGCACACACACCGACACACGCACACATACAGACGCACGCACACACACACGCACATATACAGACGCACACACACACACACACGTACACACACACACACACACACTGTTATCCCTGAGCTCTCACACACACACACACACACACACACACACTGTTATCCCTGACACTCTCACACACACACACACACACACACACACTGTTATCCCTGAGCTCTCACTCCTACACACCCACACACACACACACACACACACACACGCAAGCACGCACACACACAGACGCACACGCACACACACACACACAGAGAGAGAAACACTCTCACACACACACACACACACACACTCTCACACACACACACACACACACAGAGAGACACACACACACACACACACTCACCCACACAGATATCATCCCTGAGAAACCAACAGCTCACAAGTTTCTGACGCCATGCATCAGCTGACGGGGAGTTGACGTATACTTAGTCCAGCATATTAATACGTAGTTTTAAATAGATTAAGATCAACTTGTGATCCTTTCATATGTTCTCATTAATAGCTTGTTCCCAGTCACTAAATCACTAAACCGATCGACATTGACTACATCTTTGATTTGAGCTATCTCTCCGACCCGGTGGCTGAACGATGAAATGTTTTGACTTTTAAATATCGATTAAAAGATTTCAGAAGAATCCAGAAATCACTTTTTTTGTCGACGATTTAAACGTTAAACCAGTGGTCGTAGTTTTCCTCTACTGTGTTGGAAACTCTCTTATCTGATCAATTAAACTAAATAAAATATACACAAATACTCGACTTTTATGCTTTTAAAACCAAATTAAATGTTATGATTCTGTTTAGTTATTTTTTGTTGTGTGCTTTTTTGGGTTTTTTCCTGTCCCTTCTCAACACACTCTCACTCCCGAAGCGTCCAATAGCGACGTTTGGTCAGTGTCCGTGGCGTCCAATTGTGACGCTCCTAGGCTCCTTCAGCGTCATAAAGGGACGCAAATAGCTGATTGCAATGTATTCCCATCTGCGTCGGGATTTGACGCACATGGAAGCACGGCATTCGTTTAATGCCGGCTGCCCTTGAAGGCAATGTGAGCGTCCATTCCCATTGGATAACGGAGAATGTTCTCTGTGTTCCTCTGCGGGGCTGGTGTGTGGCGTTGGCTGGCTCCTCCCGGTAGCACACCTGTTTCCACTCACCTCTTCACCTGTAGATATGAAAGCCCGGTCCTCGTGCCACTTCCCTGCCAGATCATTCCTCTGTGTCTCGACCCTCCGGTGTGTCTCGCTGCTCTCCTCCCTGACGTCTCAGTGCCAGCCAACTTCCTGACTCTAGTCTTTTGCTTTGGGGTCCAATATTATATAGGCCTTAACATTAAAAGCATAAAAGTATTTTACCACTTTTATATCGTATTTGACTGATATTGAAACTTACATTTCTTGCCACCAATACTAAACTGTCAAATATGATTTAGATTATAAAGACATTTCTAATTTATTACATTGTTTGAAAGACCCTTAAGCATTGTTTGTTGTGTTAAATGTATTGTATATATATATATTACTATTTCCCTTTAGAGGTGAAATATGTTATTTAATTCAATCATAGTACATTTTTTAAAGAAAAATACTTTTATTCTACACCTTGAAAAAAGCTTTGTCATTAAAAATGACTTATCTTTATAGAAATGTGATTTATATAACCTAATCAGGTGTTATAAAAGCTTCCTGCCGCATCCTTGTGTAACAGAGTGCAGTTACACCCCAGCGCCTCAAGGGGCGCTGTTCTGATGCGAAGACGGCTTCATAACTTCATCACCTCATCGCCTGTATCCAAATATTATATTTTATATCATATTTCTTGACTCATTTAAGTTCTGTTTACCCATGGGGTTTGTTAACTCTCAAGAAGGTATCTGGTGTTTAGGAGGATAAACATTTCACTTTGTTTTTCGTTATTCTGAGCAATATTTAATTAATTTAATTTTACATTTATTTTTCAGTTTTTATCTTATTTTATTTTTAGCAATTTTATTTTTTAACTTTAATTTGTAAATATATTTTTTATTTATTTATTTGTAGCTAATTTTAATTGTATTTGTATCTTTCTTTTTATGTATACTATTTGTATTCATTGTTGTGTCTTGTTTTATTTTTTTAACTTAGCTGTATATATATTTTGTTTATATATTGTATTTATTTTTGAACAATTTTTTATTTGTATTTATATTTTCCATTTCTTCAAATGTTTTGCTGATTTTAGTAATATTTCCCTCATGGTCCTCCCCTTCTTGTCCCATGATCTCCGCTCCGCACACTAGGGGGCGGTAATGCGCCTTGTACACCTTAAGTCCCGCCCGGCATTGCACCACCAGAAGAAGAAGAAGAAGAGCCGGAGGAAGAAGTAGCTCGTCACTAGTCTCGCTTCCAGTTTGCATCAAAGATGGAGGACCTACCCGCCAAACAGGAGAACCTGGACGACCCGCCCAACAGCCGGCTGTTCGCCGTCACCAGCCGCTCCCTCACGGAGGAGCAGCTGCGGGAAAGCTTCGCTGTTTTCGGGGACGTTCAGGGCGTGTGGGTGGTGAAAGATAAACAGACAAAGGAGTCCAAAGGGATTTCTTATGTTAAATTCAGCAAGTCGTCACAGGCCTGCACCGCCATGGAGGAGATGCACGGGAAGGTCCTGGTGGAGGGAACAAAACCTATTAAGGTAAATAATATATATACTGTGATATTATATATATCATAATACACGGAGGAGAAGCAGATGAGGGAACTAAACCTGTCAAGGTAAATAATATATATATACATTACTATAACATGTATATCCATATAATACATGGAGGAGATGCACGGGAAGGTCCTGGTGGAGGGAACAAAACCTATTAAGGTAAATAATATATATATCATAATACACGGAGGAGAAGCAGATGAGGGAACTAAACCTATCAAGGTAAATAATACAATATAATATATATATATATATATATATATATACATTACTATAACATGTATATCCATATAATACATGGAGGAGATGCACGGGAAGGTCCTGGTGGAGGGAACAAAACCTATTAAGGTAAATAATATATATATCATAATACACGGAGGAGAAGCAGATGAGGGAACTAAACCTATCAAGGTAAATAATACAATATAATATATATATATATATATATATATATATATACATTACTATAACATGTATATCCATATAATACATGGAGGAGATGCACGGGAAGGTCTGGTGGAGGGAACAAAACCTATTAAGGTAAATAATACAATATAATATATATATACATATATACATTACTATAACATGTATACAATACATGTTATAGTAATGTGTGTGTATATATATATATATATATATATATATATATATATACACACACACATTACTATAACATGTATACAATACATGGAGGATAGGCAGAGGAAGGTCCTGGTGGAGGGAACAAAACCTATTAAGGTAAATAATATATATACTGTGATATTATATATATCATAATACACGGAGGAGAAGCAGATGAGGGAACTAAACCTATCGAGGTAAATAATACATTATAATATATATATATATACATACATTACTATAACATGTATATACATATAATACATGGAGGAGATGCACGGGAAGGTCCTGGTGGAGGGGACAAAACCTATTAAGGTAAATAATATATATACTGTGATATTATATATATCATAATACACGGAGGAGAAGCAGATGAGGGAACTAAACCTATCGAGGTAAATAATACAATATGTATACTATAACATGTATATACATATAATACACGGAGGAGAAGCCCGGGAAGAAGGGAACAACCTATCAAAGTAAATAATATATATATTTTAGTGTGTGCTTTGTTAACATGCTGTTGTATCCAAAATAGCTTCCGAGTTTGGGATCAATAGAGTAAATCTAATCGGGGGTTGGTTTCCACGCCTCATTAAACTATAATTACAGATGTTTGGTTCCCGAATGTTAATTAACCCGTATTTATAAATGTTCTCCTCTCTCGTTCAGGTGTTTATCGCCCAGAGTCGCTCCTCGAACAGACACCGAGACGTGGAGGATGAAGAGCTGACCAGGATCTTCGTCATGATCCCCAAAACCTTCTCAGAGGAGGACCTGAAAGACACCTTCAAGGTAAACGCTCGCATCTCTCATTCACCGTCACCTTGACCTCATCTTACCGTAACCTAATCCTAATCCCCGTGTTCGCCTGCTTGCCTTCCAGGAGTACGGAGATATCGAGTACTGTGTGATCATCAAGAACAAGTTCACCGGGGAGAGTAAAGGCCTCGGATACGTCAGATACTACAAACCCTCCCAGGCTGCCTTCGCGATAGAAAACTGCGACAAAAGTAAAATGCTGCTCAGATATATCGACTGTAGTTTACACTTTAAAGGTCTCCTGTCGGGCAGGGATTCGCTACAGTCTCCATCATCGAATATTATTTTTAAAAATCGATTTTATTTAAATATATATATTATGGAAGCCCATTTCCGCCACTTGAAAAAAATAAAATCCCCATGAAAAGTCATAATGAGATAAGAAGTGCGCATGCGCTGCAGTGGCGCTGCCTTCAAAGGTCCCTTCCTCCCCTTGCTGCTCTCCACCATGCAAACGGCTTCTAGTCCTAAATGAGGTAACTATTACAGGTGACCTTTGTAAATGTTAGATGTTACATATAGCCTGTATTGCAGCTACACTACAACGATGCAGTTCATAGCTTTGACATTACCTGCTATGAATATAATATATATGCCTATAGTTTTGTGGTAACGTTCACGGGTTGGAGTTAGAGCAACTCACAGCAGCAGTACGCCTACACTATTGTCATTAGTGGCGTGAACGTTCCCTTCGAACTGCTTCACACCGACCCCACCCCCCCCCTCCCTCACACCCACCCCCCCTCTCCCTCACACCGACCCCCCCCCTCTCCCTCACACCGACCCCCCCCCCTCTCCCTCACACCGACCCCCCCCCCTCTCCCTCACACCGACCCCCCCCCCTCTCCCTCACACCGACCCCACACCCCCCTCTCCCTCACACCGACCCCCCCTCTCCCTCACACCGACCCCCCTCCTCCCTCACACGTGCGACTAAAGATGAACAAAGCGGCCGGTAAAAACAGTGGAGTTGGAGTTAGAGCAACTCACAGCAGCAGTACGCCTACACTATTGTCATTAGTGGCGTGAACGTTCCCTTCGAACTGCTACACACCGACCCCACCCCCCCCCTCCCTCACACCGACCCCCCCCCTCTCCCTCACACCGACCCCCCCCCCACCCCTCTCCCTCACACCGACCCCCCCACCACCCTCTCCCTCACACCGACCCCCCCCCACCCTCTCCCTCACACCGACCCCCCCCCCACCCTCTCCCTCACACCGACCCCCCCCCCACCCTCTCCCTCACACCGACCCCCCCCCCTCTCCCTCACACCGACCCCACCCCCCCCTCTCCCTCACACCGACCCCACCCCCCCCTCTCCCTCACACCGACCCCCCCCCTCTCCCTCACACCGACCCCCCCCCACCCTCTCCCTCACACCGACCCCCCCCCCCTCTCCCTCACACCGACTCTCCCTCACACCGACCCCGCGAAAAGGTCGATCGAATAATCGATTATTATTCGCCAGGGCTGCCGAATAATCGATTTGGATCACGGTCACTTTCTGGCAACCCTACTATCGGGCAGAATGCACTTTTTTAGGACTTCTCCACATCACCACGTGTCCCCGGCGTCAGGAGATAAAACCCTCCGTACCCACACCTCTAAAAACGGGGCTTTTGTAAAGCAACAGACCCAGAATCAGCACTTTAGTATCAGGGCTGGAATAGAGGGGGATTTCTAAAATGCATGATCCGACATGTTTCTATAGATCTGTATATCTCTGAAACCCATCATACATGCCTAACATAGCAAGAGAGGAGGCCTTTAATACTTGCTTGACATACTAAATATTTGACGTTACTAAAT
>CM070497.1:39297432-39327432 GCA_036324585.1 Champsocephalus esox
ACGGTGAGTGCCCAGAGTGTATATAAAAACATGTACTACACTGTAAACTACTAGCATGTACTATACTGTAAACTACTAGCATGTACTATACTGTAAACTACAACCAAACTACAACCAGGTACTATACTGTAAACTACAACAAGGTACTGTACTGTAAACTACAACCATTATACTGTAAACTACAACCAGGTACTGTACTGTAAACTACAACCAAACTACAACCAGGTATTATACTGTAAACTACAACCAAACTACAACCAGGTACTATACTGTACTGTAAACTACAACCATTATACTGTAAACTACAACCAGGTACTATACTGTACTGTAAACTACAACCAGGTACTATACTGTAAACTACAACCAAACTACAACCAGGTAATATACTGTAAACTACAACAAGGTACTGTACTGTAAACTACAACCATTATACTGTAAACTACAACCATTATACTGTAAACTACAACCAGGTACTATACTGTACTGTAAACTACAACCAAACTACAACCAGGTACTATACTGTACTGTAAACTACAACCATTATACTGTAAACTACAACCAGGTACTATACTGTACTGTAAACTACAACCAAACTACAACCAGGTATTATACTGTAAACTACAACCAAACTACAACCAGGTACTATACTGTACTGTAAACTACAACCATTATACTGTAAACTACAACCAGGTACTATACTGTACTGTAAACTACAACCAGGTACTATACTGTAAACTACAACCAGATATTATACTGTAAACTACAACCGTTATACTGTAAACTACAACCAGGTACTATACTGTAAACTACAACCAGGTACTATACTGTAAACTACAACCAGATATTATACTGTAAACTACAACCAGTATACTGTAAACTACAACCAGGTACTATACTGTAAACTACAACCAAACTACTACCAGATACTATACTGTAAACTACAACCGTTATACTGTAAACTACAACCAGGTACTATACTGTAAACTACAACCAAACTACAACCAGATATTATACTGTAAACTACAACCAGATATTATACTGTAAACTACAACCAGGTACTATACTATAAACTACAACCAGGTATTATACTATAAACTACAACCAGGTACTGTACTGTAAACTACAACCAGGTACTGTACTGTAAACTACAACCAGGTACTATACTGTACTGTAAACTACAACCAGATACTGTACTGTAAACTACAACCAGATATTATACTGTAAACTACAGCCAGATATTATACTGTAAACTACAACCAGGTACTATACTGTAAACTACAACCAGATATTATACTGTAAACTACAACCAGATATTATACTGTAAACTACAACCAGATATTATACTGTAAACTACAACCAGATATTATACTGTAAACTACAACCAGATATTATACTGTAAACTACAGCCAGATATTATACTGTAAACTACAACCAGGTACTATACTGTAAACTACAACCAAACTACAACCAGATATTATACTGTAAACTACAGCCAGATATTATACTGTAAACTACAACCAGGTACTATACTGTAAACTACAACCAAACTACAACCAGATATTATACTGTAAACTACAGCCAGATATTATACTGTAAACTACAACCAGGTACTATACTGTAAACTACAACCAAACTACAACCAGATATTATACTGTAAACTACAACCAGATATTATACTGTAAACTACAACCAGGTACTATACTGTAAACTACAGCCAGATATTATACTGTAAACTACAACCAGGTACTATACTGTAAACTACAGCCAGATATTATACTGTAAACTACAACCAGGTACTATACTGTAAACTACAACCAAACTACAACCAGATATTATACTGTAAACTACAACCAGATATTATACTGTAAACTACAACCAGATATTATACTGTAAACTACAACCAGATATTATACTGTAAACTACAACCAGATATTATACTGTAAACTACAACCAGATATTATACTGTAAACTACAACCAGATATTATACTGTAAACTACAACCAGGTATTATACTGTAAACTACAACCAAACTACAACCAGGTACTATACTGTACTGTAAACTACAACCAAACTACAACCAGGTACTATACTGTAAACTACAACCGTTATACTGTAAACTACAACCAGGTACTATACTGTAAACTACAACCAAACTACAGCCAGATATTATACTGTAAACTACAACCAGGTACTATACTGTAAACTACAACCAGGTACTATACTGTAAACTACAACCAGATATTATACTGTAAACTACAGCCAGGTATTATACTGTAAACTACAGCCAGGTATTATACTGTAAACTACAGCCAGGTATTATACTGTAAACTACAGCCAGATATTATACTGTAAACTACAGCCAGATATTATACTGTAAACTACAGCCAGATATTATACTGTAAACTACAGCCAGATATTATACTGTAAACTACAGCGTTGGATCATTTCTGGAACATTTGGGGGAACGTCCCAGAAATCCTGAGTTTTGAGTCACAGAGGAACGAGGGGCTTCATCGCAACTGACTAGCTATGTTTATATTCAGATAAAGTAGAAGTAGAAGTACTCGGATCTTGTACTTGAGTAAAAGTAGAAGTACTCAGATCTTGTACTTGAGTAAAAATAGAAGTACTCAGATCTTGTATTTGAGTAAAAGTAGAAGTACTCAGATCTTGTACTTGAGTAAAAGTAGAAGTACTCAGATCTAGTTCTTGAGTAAAAGTAGAAGTACTCAGATCTTGTACTTGAGTAAAAGTAGAAGTACTCAGATCTAGTTCTTGAGTAAAAGTAGAAGTACTCAGATCGTCTACTTGAGTAAAAGTAGAAGTACTCGGATCTTGTATTTGAGTAAAAGTAGAAGTACTCAGATCTTGTGCTTGAGTAAAAGTAGAAGTACTCAGATCTTGTGCTTGAGTAAAAGTAAAAGTACTCAGATCTTGTTCTTCAGTAAAAGTAGAAGTACTCGGATCTTGTATTTGATTAAAAGTAGAAGTACTCAGATCTTGTACTTGAGTAAAAGTAGAAGTACTTGAGTAAAAATAGAAGTACTCGGATCTTGTATTTGAGTAAAAGTAGAAGTACTCAGATCTTGTACTTGAGTAAAAGTAGAAGTACTCAGATCTAGTTCTTGAGTAAAAGTAGAAGTACTCAGATCTTGTACTTGAGTAAAAGTAGAAGTACTCAGATCTAGTTCTTGAGTAAAAGTAGAAGTACTCAGATCGTCTACTTGAGTAAAAGTAGAAGTACTCAGATCGTCTACTTGAGTAAGAATAGAAGTACTCAGATCTTGTACTTGAGTAAAAGTAGAAGTACTCAGATCTAGTTCTTGAGTAAAAGTAGAAGTACTCAGATCGTCTACTTGAGTAAAAGTAGAAGTACTCGGATCGTCTACTTGAGTAAGAATAGAAGTACTCGGATCTTGTATTTGAGTAAAAGTAGAAGTACTCGGATCTTGTATTTGAGTAAAAGTAGAAGTACTCGGATCTTGTATTTGAGTAAAAGTAGAAGTACTCAGAGATCTTGTACTTGAGTAAAAGTAGAAGTACTCAGAGATCTTGTACTTGAGTAAAAATAGAAGTACTCGGATCTTGTATTTGAGTAAAAGTAGAAGTACTCAGATCTTGTACTTGAGTAAGAATAGAAGTACTCGGATCTTGTATTTGAGTAAAAGTAGAAGTACTCAGATCTTGTACTTGAGTAAAAGTAGAAGTACTCAGACCTAGTTCTTGAGTAAAAGTAGAAGTACTCAGATCGTCTACTTGAGTAAAGTAGAAGTACTCAGATCGTCTACTTGAGTAAAAGTAGAAGTACTCGGATCTTGTATTTGAGTAAAAGTAGAAGTACTCAGATCTTGTGCTTGAGTAAAAGTAGAAGTACTCAGATCTTGTACTTGAGTAAAAGTCGAAGTACTCGGATCTTGTACTTGAGTGAAAGTAGAAGTACTCAGGTCTTGTTCTTGAGTGAAAGTAGAAGTACTCAGGTATTGTACTTGAGTAAAGTAGAAGTACCAGAGTGTAGGAATACTCTGTCACAGTAAAAGTCCTCATTCAAAATGTCCCTCAAGTGAAAGTAGAAAGTATTCTCATCTGAATATAGTGAAAGACAGTGAAAGTAGTCGTTGTGCAGATTGGTCCATTTCAGAATAATATATATGATATGTTTTATAATGATTGATCATGAAAGTGTTCACCCAGATCTGTAAAGTAACTAAAGGTATTTAATACATGTAGTGGAGTAGAAGTACACAGTAATACTCAAGTACCTCTAACTTGTACTTCAGGCTGTTTCTCTCCTCTTGATTAACTCTTCAGCTTCTTGTTCCCTAGGCGACTGTTGTCATGACACAAAGACACGTGACCTGCCTCGACCTCTGACCTTTGACCCCGTCTGACCCGACCTTTACTGAGATCTGCAGTCTGACTTTCTTTAGATATTTTCCACGGAGTTTCAGCTCTTTTAGTTTTGTTGAGATTCCAGGTGTTTTAAAGACTGACTGTAATCCGTGTTTTCCTCTCAGTGAGAAATAAACATCAGTTAATCAACTCCTCTGTGTCCTGATCAATTATTGGTGTTGTTATTATTGTTTGTGTGTATCTGTTGTCGGTCCCGTTTTTGCTAAATCTTGTTATTAAGAATAATAAAGCAGCTAAAGTCAAGTTTCGTCTGAATATTCTCAACGTACGGTGGCCCAGACGGTTCAACGCGGCTCAACGTGCACTGTTCGTCAGATATCTCGTTATAAATTGTGCAAAACCGTTGAATAAATGACGAGATTTCCCACAATTGTAATTAGACGACATTGGATAATTAAAGTATGCGTACATGTTATTAAATTAGCAGATATCTTACCTGTAACACCGCGTTTACGTTCTGCTACAACGGCACAAAGCGCATTCAGAAGCGTGTAAAAACCTGCAAACGATAAACAAAGTCGGGGTTTGTGTGTTTTTCATTTCTGTATCTGCAGGTGTGTTGTAGTCGCAGAAGGTAAACGCGGTGTTACAGGTAGATATCTGCTCATTTAAATACATGTTTGCTTACTTTAATCATCAAATTAAAATGGTGGGAAATCTTGGCCTTTATCCAATGGTTTTAGGAGGCTAAAGCCTGCACGCTTATTGTCGTTTGTGTTATTATTTATGTGTATCTGTTGTCTGGAAAGGCTCCCGATTTACTTTTAGTTTTCTATCATGGGCTTTTTTGCTAAATCGTGGTAATTTGAGCTCAAGTCAAGTGTCCTCTGAATATTATAAACGTACAGTAGACAACCTGTTAATTAGATATATTTTTGTAATCGTGCAAAACCAATAAATAAATGCCAAAATGTCCCACTTTTTTTAATTGGATGACGTTGGATAATTAAAGTATACATCATATACTGTATATATAAAGATACATCTAGAGAGCCGAAGCCCCTCCCTTTCCGGTGGAGCTCCATGGGACCTTACTTCAGAAAAAGTATGTATTGAAGTCAATGGCGAGAGAAAGATTATCTTTTGATCCCGTTTGAATTGTGCCACGGATTACACATAATGATGTTTGTCAATTTAAAAGATAAGTTTGCAAGTCAAAACAATAAAAATATGTCGTAAAACTGTGAAGTAACACGTTGTTTTGCGTGTAACCGCTCAATGAACTACATCTCCCGTCTCGCACCACACACCAAGATGGCCGGCACGTTGGAACATTTCACTTCTATCTTTCAGAATGAGGCGAACGTCACTCCTCGGGGCACGTTGAGAGCTGTCCATACACACGAGGCCAAGGGGAGTTCGTCGGTTCCGTGAGAGCCAGCATGCGGGACCGGGATTTGTAGTCGTTCTAGTTGCGTATTTGTCATCGTCTTATATTTCAACAGTTTTACGACAAAACTGACTTTTTTGACATGGAAATGATTTTTTAAGATTGACAAAGATAAGTGTAATTCGTGGCACAATTCAAACGGGATCGAAAGATACGTCGTCTCTCTTCATTGAATAATGTTTCTGAAATAAAGTCCCAGGACCGGAAGTAGATGGACGGGACTTCGCCTCTCAGGGTGTCCGTGGGGTCTTACAAAGTATTACAAGTTGATAAATCAATCTATTTTGGAGCTGTTTCCAGTAAGTATATGAACGGTCCACAGAGGTTGTGTTCTGCCGTCTGCCTGAATGTAATCATGGCGTAGGTGTGTAGTGTGATTCTGTGTAGTTTATTGATGGCATCCCGTTGGGTTTGGCGACGCTCCGTTTACGCCGGTTGCTAAGCAACATCGTTACGGGGAAATGCAAGTCTGCGTCCAAATGGTTGGAAGAGAAGGAGGAAGGACAATCAATACTGTATAGTCAATGTGAGGTGAAGTGTGTCGTCATGGTAACCGGTTAAAACTCAAAGTGGCGATGAGGTCTTAAAATGTATGGAAAGGGTCTTATATTTGACTTCAGGATTCCTGCAAATACCCTGATATAATTAAATTAGCAAATATCTACCTGTAAAACCACGTTTACCTTCCAATGTGACGCTGCTTAAGTTAATTATTTAGTTTCATGTCATTGTATTACACGTTCGAAATAAATCAAGAGTGGTACTGCTCTGCATGAATGGGGAGGAGCTTCAGTAGCACTACAGGTGAGTTTGATCCAATCAGTGAGCAGCAGGCGAGAGGCCATGGAAGAGAAGACGCACACTGGATGTACAGATATCTTTATTATTCAGGAGGAAACTCAGGAGAATATTATTTACATTTCATTGGAAATAATTCATCAGAAGCTCGAAGAAGCTTCCTCCACGAACCAGTTTGAAGCCAAAATTAAACATGTTTTATTTTGAGGGAAACGATCTTTATTTTGGTTTCAGAGCCGATGAACAGATTCAGTTTCTTACAACAGAATCACTCCTGTTCATGTCTCACACTTTATTATTGGTACGGAAGAGGATGAGGACCACGTGAGGAGATCGGATCAAAAGTTGAGGGGGGAAAATCCAGAAGAGTCGGAAAAAAACCCGTCCGACTTTATTCAAACTTACGACTTAAATCACTTTGGGCCAAATGCTATAAGTCAAAGAAAAGTCATTATTTGTCCAGAACTACGAAAGAAAATACACGTTGGATGTCAAGTCTTAATTCTGACTTGTTTCGGTGTCGGAAGCTTTTGAAAAAGTAAAACAAAATAAATCGGAAAAAGTCTGAAAAATAGTTGAGAGGAGACAAGGGGAGATTATAGGAGACAAGGGGAGATGGGGGAGTCGAGAGGAGACAAGGGGAGATTATAGGAGACAAGGGGAGATGGGGGAGTCGAGAGGAGACAAGGGGAGATTATAGGAGACAAGGGGAGATGGGGGAGTCGAGAGGAGACAAGGGGAGATGGGGGGAGTCGAGAGGAGACAAGGGGAGATTATAGGAGACAAAATCATAATTCGGATTTCCCCCCCGAAAACCTCCCGATGAAGGATCTTTCCACGTGACCCTAAACTCTTCCGTATCTCCATCATCCATTGACGTTATTTAAAATCTGAGGGTGAAGGTGTGACTGCCAGTTCCGTCGAGCAACGAGAAGCGCACAAATTCTGCTTTTAATGGAAATATCTGGACGCCGACAGAAAACAAAGATGTGGTAGTCGGCCGAGACAGGAAGTGATGTCATGAGATAATCAGGCTGTGTTTCTGGAGTCTCTGAAGTTTTAAAATCAAACGCCGGGCCTCTTTGTCGCCATGCATCCGTCCGTCTGCAGCTCATTGAGTCCTGCTGCGAACACGTGGAAGCCCCCAGAGCGCAACGATGCAGCCGTCGAGGAAGGGTCCGAACACACGGAAGCTGCCGGACGCTAACCTGCAGGCGTTGGGGAATTAGCACGATTAGCATAAGCTAATATGCAGATTTGGACGATTTGAGTGTTTTTGGGGTCGATAACCAGAAAGTAGTTATATTTGAACTTTGTGAGCTGATAGGATTATCTTTTTGAAGTGTACTCCGGATCATTGGGATGGGACACATCGCTTATTTGAAAGAAACTGTCCACAGGAGAGGTAATAATTGTTATGGTACAGATATGGACACTTTCTAGTTAAAACGGCCATTTCTGATCCTGAGAAGCCTCGATAACTGACCGAGGCTGATTCTGATCAGTCTTTGAAGGAGACTCCGGATCATTCAAATCCTAATTCCGCCCAGAGAGAACAAATAAAGCACTTCCTGGTTGAAACGGCCATCTTTGATCCCGATGACCCCAAAAACACTCAGCTACTCCAGAATATGCTAATCGCGCTACCCAACCCCTGCAGCTTAGCATCCGGCAGGTTCCGCGTCCGGAGACCCCTCCTCTCCATCTCCATCGTTGCCCTTTGGGGGGTTCCTCTCCGGTCCACAGCCTTCACGTTGTGTCTCAGTCCTCCAGATTCAGTTCGTTCAGTTCCTCGTCCAGCTCCTCCAGGTCTTCTCCTGTGAACAAGTTCTCGTCCACCGGTACTTCCTCCACTTCCTCTTCCTCCTCCTCCTCCTCCTCTTCCTCCGACAGACCGTTAGTGTCTTCGCCGCCGCAGGCTCCGTTCAGCAGCTCCTCTGTGGGGAGAACACGTGAACAGTCAGACACACAGTCTCCTATAATCTCCCCTTGTCTCCCTGTTTCCTCTCAACTCCCCCATCTCTCCTATAATCTCTCCTTGACTCCTCTCAACTCCCCCATCTCCCCTGGTCTCCTATAATCCCCCCTTGTCTCTTTGTTTCCTCTCAACTCCCCCCCCCATCTCCCCTTGTCTCCTATAATCTCCCCTCGTCTCCTCTGAACTCCCCCATCTCTCCTATAATCTCTCTTTGACTCCTCTCAACTCCCCCATCTCCCCTGGTCTCCTATAATCCCCCCTTGTCTCCTTGTTTCCTCTCAACTCCCCCCCATCTCCCCTTGTCTCCTATAATCCCCCTTTGTCTCCTTGTTTCCTCTCAACTCCCCCCATCTCCCCTTGTCTCCTATAATCCCTCCTTGTCTCCTCTCAACTCCCCCCATCTCCCCCCCCCATCTCCTTTTGTCTCCTATAATCTCTCCTTGTTTCCTCTCAACTCCCCCCATCTCCCCTTGTTTCCTATAATCCCCCCTTGTCTCCTCTCAATTCCCCCAGCTCTCCTTGTTTCCTCTCAACTCCCCCATCTCTTCTTGTTTCCTCTCAACTCCCTTATCTCCCCTTGTCTCCTCTCAACTCACCCATCTCCTTTTGTCTCCTATAATCTCCCCCTCTCTCCTTGTTTCCTCTCAACTCCCCCCATCTCTCCCATCTCCTTTAGTATCCTATAATCTCCCATTGTCTCCTCTCAACTCCCCCCCCATCCCCCCTTGTCTCCTCCCAACTCCCCCATCTCTCCTTGTTTCCTCTCAACTCCCCCATCTCCTTTTGTCTCCTATAATCTCCCCGTGTCTCCTTGTCTCCTCCTCTAAAAAAAGTCAGAAAAGTCCACAAAAAAAATCTGGTTTTAATGCCTGGTTAATCTGTGTGTTGTTGTTGTTGATATCCTGGTTAATCTGTGTGTTGTTGTTGTTGATATCCTGGTTAATCTGTGTGTTGTTGTTGTTGATATCCTGGGTAATCTGTTTGTTGTTGTTGTTGATATCCTGGTTAATCTGTGTGTTGTTGTTGTTGATATCCTGGGTAATCTGTTTGTTGTTGTTGTTGATATCCTGGTTAATCTGTGTGTTGTTGTTGTTGATATCCTGGTTAATCTGTGTGTTGTTGTTGTTGTTGATATCCTGGTTAATCTGTGTGTTGTTGTTGTTGTTGATATCCTGGTTAATCTGTGTGTTGTTGTTGTTGATATCCTGGTTAATCTGTGTGTTGTTGTTGTTGTTGATATCCTGGGTTAATCTGTGTGTTGTTGTTGTTGTTGATATCCTGGTTAATCTGTGTGTTGTTGTTGTTGATATCCTGGTTAATCTGTGTGTTGTTGTTGTTGTTGATATCCTGGTTAATCTGTGTGTTGTTGTTGTTGATATCCTGGTTAATCTGTGTTTTGTTGTTGTTTATATCCTGGTTAATCTGTGTGTTGTTGTTGTTGTTGATATCCTGGTTAATCTGTGTGTTGTTGTTGATATCCTGGTTAATCTGTGTGTTGTTGTTGTTGTTTATATCCTGGTTAATCTGTGTGTTGTTGTTGTTGATATCCTGGTTAATCTGTGTTTTGTTGTTGTTTATATCCTGGTTAATCTGTGTGTTGTTGTTGTTGTTGATATCCTGGTTAATCTGTGTGTTGTTGTTGTTGTTGTTGATATCCTGGTTAATCTGTGTGTTGTTGTTGTTGTTGTTGATATCCTGGTTAATCTGTGTGTTTTGTTGTTGTTTATATCCTGGTTAATCTGTGTGTTGTTGTTGTTGTTGTTGATATCCTGGTTAATCTGTGTTTTGTTGTTGTTTATATCCTGGTTAATCTGTGTTTTGTTGTTGTTGATATCCTGGGTAATCTGTGTGTTGTTGTTGTTTATATCCTGGTTAATCTGTGTGTTGTTGTTGTTGATATCCTGGGTTAATCTGTGTGTTGTTGTTGTTGATATCCTGGTTAATCTGTGTGTTGTTGTTGTTTATATCCTGGTTAATCTGTGTGTTGTTGTTGTTTATATCCTGGTTAATCTGTGTGTTGTTGTTGTTGATATCCTGGTTAATCTGTGTGTTGTTGTTGTTGATATCCTGGTTAATCTGTGTTTTGTTGTTGTTTATATCCTGGTTAATCTGTGTGTTGTTGTTGTTGTTGATATCCTGGTTAATCTGTGTGTTGTTGTTGATATCCTGGGTAATCTGTGTGTTGTTGTTGATATCCTGGTTAATCTGTGTGTTGTTGTTGTTGTTGTTGATATCCTGGGTTAATCTGTGTGTTGTTGTTGTTTATATCCTGGTTAATCTGTGTGTTTGTTGTTGATATCCTGGTTAATCTGTGTTTTGTTGTTGTTTATATCCTGGTTAATCTGTGTGTTGTTGTTGTTGATATCCTGGGTAATCTGTGTGTTGTTGTTGTTGATATCCTGGTTAATCTGTGTTGTTGTTGTTGTTGATATCCTGGTTAATCTGTGTTGTTGTTGTTGTTGATATCCTGGGTAATCTGTGTGTTGTTGTTGTTTATATCCTGGGTAATCTGTGTTTTGTTGTTGTTTATATCCTGGTTAATCTGTGTGTTGTTGTTGTTGATATCCTGGTTAATCTGTGTGTTGTTGTTGTTTATATCCTGGTTAATCTGTGTGTTGTTGTTGTTTATATCCTGGTTAATCTGTGTGTTGTTGTTGATATCCTGGGTAATCTGTGTGTTGTTGTTGTTGTTTATATCCTGGGTAATCTGTGTTTTGTTGTTGTTTATATCCTGGTTAATCTGTGTGTTGTTGTTGTTGATATCCTGGTTAATCTGCGTGTTGTTGTTGATATCCTGGTTAATCTGTGTTTTGTTGTTGTTTATATCCTGGTTAATCTGTGTTGTTGTTGTTGATATCCTGGTTAATCTGTGTGTTGTTGTTGTTGTTTATATCCTGGTTAATCTGTGTTTTGTTGTTGTTTATATCCTGGTTAATCTGTGTGTTGTTGTTGTTGATATCCTGGTTAATCTGTGTGTTGTTGTTGTTGATATCCTGGGTAATCTGTGTGTTGTTGTTGTTGATATCCTGGGTAATCTGTGTGTTGTTGTTGTTGATATCGTGGGTAATCTGCGCTGCTCACCGGAGTCTGGGTCTGTGGGCCGGGCCTTGCTCCTGGCGGAGAAGCGGTCCGTGGAGGCGACGGTGATTCCCACGGTGTGGTCGACTTCTTGTGGAACAAAGCGGGAAAGATCGATGTCCTGGACGTCGACAAAGTCATCCTGGAAAAAACGAAACATTCAGACACGAGGAAAATAATATCTCTGAGAGATCCCGTGAGTGTGGATTCAGGGGATGAATACCCGTCTGGTGCTCCTGAGTGTGTGCACCTGGTGCCCTGTGCTGCCCCCCCCCACCTGTGTCTAGTGGCTGATTAGTGTGTGTGTGTGGTAGTGTGTGTGTGTGTGTGTGGTAGTGTGTGTGTGTGTGTGGTAGTGTGTGTGGTAGTGTGTGTGTGTGGGTGGTAGTGTGTGTGTGTGTGGGTGGTAGTGTGTGTGTGTGTGTGGTAGTGTGTGTGTGTGTGTGTGTGTGTGTGTTCCTGGTGGCGGTGCTCAGGTGAACAGCAGATTGAGTCACGTGTCTGTGATAAATGCTTGAACTCGGACGCTCCTCCTCCTCCTCCTCCTCCTCCTCCTCCCCCTCCTCCTCCTCCTCCTCCTCCTCCCCCTCCTCCTCCCCCCCCTCCTCCTCCTCCTCCCCCTCCTCCTCCTCCTCCTCCTCCACAGATTGTTAATCAGCTGTTTAATGACTTAATAGCTCCATTCAGCGTATCCGAGGCAGAAACTGAACTCTGACTGTTG
Source organism: Champsocephalus esox (assembly GCA_036324585.1). Taxonomy (NCBI): domain Eukaryota; kingdom Metazoa; phylum Chordata; class Actinopteri; order Perciformes; family Channichthyidae; genus Champsocephalus; species Champsocephalus esox. The sequence goes on from CM070497.1 coordinate 39,309,808, forward strand.
CCGGGCAGATATGCCGTGAAGTGCGCCTCAGCCCTGAGCCGGGTGCAGGTCTCAGGCTCAAAGGCCTTTCCAGAACAAAGGACCGTATCCTCTAAACGGGAAACGTTAATAATCGTTGTTCTCAAGGTAACGATGAACCTGTGAGTCGGGGTGCAGACGAGTCAGGATCAATATCGATGTTTTTATTTTAAAGTTAATTCAGATTGAACATCGAGAACACGGTAAATGATAGTCCGTCCAAAACACATGTTGTACTGACAGTGAAACCACCCTTGGGTGACGGTTCGTAGACGAGAAGCGTGACCTTTGAGAGGTTTAGCAACAAAAACACTTCTCCTATAATCTCTCCTCGACTCCTCTCTCCTTGTTTCCACTTAGGGTGGATTTTCCATATCTCTGCCCTTCGATCGTGATGATTGACATCTCTTTCTAACCGTCAGAGCCAATGGAATCGAGGGGAAGTCACACACACACACACACACACACACAGTACCACCACACACACACACACACTACACCACACACACACACACACACACCACCACACACACACACTACCACCACACACACACACACACACAGTACCACCACACACACACACACACAGTACCACCACACACACACACACACACACACACACACACTACCACAAACACACACACACTACCACACACACACTACTCACACACACACAGGTTACCAAATAAGGAGTGAGAGAGACGCGTAGCCAAAACCGGAGCTGTTGCTAACTTTTCTTCTCCTATTTTTGCATAAAAATTAAAGTATGGATTATCAACACTTTGGATTAACCTTCAGCCGCGTTGTCTCTCGTTGTAATGCCGTTGAACACGACCTTTGATCAGAGTAACGGCGGAGGTGAGCGTATCTCCGCTGCGTGTCGTCTGTGTTTGCTTCTGGTCGCTCAGCGGTCCGTATAGCTCCATGATCTGTGGACTCTCAGGACGACAGCTCAGCTGGTTTGTGCAGATCCAATGAGTATATCGTCGGTATAGCTCGAGGTCTGTGCTAACGGCCTTCACATGTCTTCGCTCGGGGCTGCGGTTCAGCGGGTGAAGTACTCAGTTAGACATTGAGGGCCTTGCTGTCTTTATTGTGTCTGAAACGACTGTGTAAATAAAGTTTGATTGAACATAGTCAAGAGAGAGAGTGTGAGTAACTGTACCTCCTCCATTTCGTTCTCATCTTCATCGTCTTCATTGATGTATCGAGTGTCGTCGGCTTCGTCGTCGTCTTCGTCCACCAAATCTGGACGGAACTCAAACACCTCGCGTCCGCTCACCTGCAGAGAACGGTTTCATTTCCATGTCATTACATTTCCACAACAACGAGCTTTGATCCCTTATCCCACGTGTCCTCTCAACTCCCCTCGTCTCCTATAATCTCTCCTCGTCTCCTCTCAACTCCCCATCCGCCCTCGTCTCCTATAATCTCCCCTTGTCTCCTCTCAACTCCCCATCGCCCCTCGTCTCCTATAATCTCTCCTCGTCTCCTCTCAACTCCCCATCTTCTCTCGTCTCCTATAATCTCTCCTTGTTTCCTCTCAACTCCCCATCTCCCCTCGTCTCCTATAATCTCTCCTTGTTTCCTCTCAACTCCCATGTCTCCCCTCGTCTCCTATAATCACTCCTTGTTTCCTCTCAACTCCCCATCTCCCCTCGTCTCCTATAATCTCTCCTTGTTTCCTCTCAACTCTCCTGAAGCCCCTTGTCTCCTATAATCTCTCATTGTCTCCTCTCAACTCCCCTCGCCTCTCCCCATCTCCCTCGTCTCCTATAATCTCTCCTCGTCTCCTCTCAACTCCCTCGTCTCCTATAATATCTCCTTGTCTCCTTTCAACTCTCCTGTGTCTCCTTGTTTCCTCTCGACTCCCCCTGTCTCCTATAATCTCCTGTGTCTCCTTGTTTCCTCTCAAATCCTCTTGTTTCCTATAATCTCCCGTGTCTCCTTGATTCCTCTCAACTCCCATTGTCTCCAATAATCTCCCCTTGTCTCCTTGTTTCCTCTCAACTCCCATTGTCTCCAATAATCTCCCCTTGTTTCCTCTCATCTCCTATAATCTCAGTGTCTCCTTATTTCCTCTCAACTCCCCTATCTCCTATAATCTCCCCCATCTCCTATAATCTCCCCTTGTCTCCTATAATCTCCCCTTGTCTCCTCTCAACTCCCCCATCTCCCCTTGTCTCCTATAATCTCCCTGTGTCTCCTTGTTTCCTCTCGACCCCTCCATCTCCTTTTGTCTCCTATAATCTCCCCTTGTCTCCTTGTTTCCTCTCGACCCCCTATCTCCTTTTGTCTCCTATAATCTCCCCTTGTCTCCTCTCGACCCCCCCCATCTCTTTTTGTGTCCTATAATCTCCCCTTGTCTCCTTGTTTCCTCTCGACCCCCCCATCTCCTATACTCTCCCCTTGTCTCCTTGTCCCCCCTTATAGCAAACACAGAACACATTCTCAAAACATTAAATAATAATAAATGAGTAAATAAATCCCAAAGGACGAAGTGTCCTCACCGAGCAGACGGAGCATGCAGGCGAGGACACTGAAGACCCGGGTGTTTGATCTAGTCCCGCTCCACTCGGGGATTACGAGATGTGAAGCGTCATAAACAAGATGTCCGACTCACCGTTAGCGATTTCCCCGCCTTGAAGTCGGCCTTCTTCTTCTCCATCTGCTCCCTCGCTTTCTCGATCTGTCCGAGGAGGAGATTAGAAACACATCGTTAACAATGAGACCTGAATAAATGAAAACCTGCATCACCGCGGGGATTTAATTATTCACCTCAACACATTTGCTTTATTTCGTTCTCCTGGTTTAATTCATATACCTGGTTTAATCATAATCTAAACATCGTGTATTTTAATAGTTTCCAACATTTAAAAAGGGTTTTCTGCCTCTTTATATTATTAGTAATAAAAAAAGGAAATATATATTATGGCGCGTTTCCAGTTTCATCAGATGAGCATCGTCCCTTTATAATAAATAAACATAACTATAGCATCGTTAGATCTAAATTCTCTCGAGAACATGACGCCCGTATACAAGATGGACGTCAACAACGCGGCTCTCATTTCTTCTTCTATGGTCAGAGCTTTGTAACCAACCGATGTTTCTTTAAAAATATATAAAACATGTCCCCACCTTCTCCTGCCTTTTCCTCTTCTTCCAGGCCAGGAACGTCTCCAGAGTGATGCGAGTCACGTTAGCTCCCAACGCCGCTCTCTGAGGAGAGACGAGAGTTCATTCAGACACATGGAGAATAGCACGGTCACATGACTTCACCACCGCTGAGCTAAAGGAGGCTAATGTTGGGCTATAAAGGAACTACAGCACGGTCACATGACTTCACGTCACCACCGCTGAGCTAAAGGAGGCTAATGTTGGGCTATAGAGGAACTACAGCACGGTCACATGACTTCACGTCACCACCGCTAAGCTAAAGGAGGCTAATGTTGGGCTATAAAGGAACTACAGCACGGTCACATGACTTCACGTCACCACCGCTAAGCTAAAGGAGGCTAATGTTGGGCTATAAAGGAACTACAGCACGGTCACATGACTTCACCACCGCTAAGCTAAAGGTGGCTAATGTTGGGCTATAAAGGAACTACGGCACGGTCACATGACTTCACGTCACCACCGCTAAGCTAAAGGTGGCTAATGTTGGGCTATAGAGGAACTACAGCACGGTCACATGACTTCACGTCACCACCGCTAAGCTAAAGGTGGCTAATGTTGGGCTATAGAGGAACTACAGCACGGTCACATGACTTCACGTCACCACCGCTAAGCTAAAGGAGGCTAATGTTGGGCTATAGAGGAACTACAGCACGGTCACATGACTTCACGTCACCACCGCTAAGCTAAAGGAGGCTAATGTTGGGCTATAGAGGAACTACAGCACGGTCACATGACTTCACGTCACCACCGCTAAGCTAAAGGTGGCTAATGTTGGGCTATAGAGGAACTACAGCACGGTCACATGACTTCACGTCACCACCGCTAAGCTAAAGGAGGCTAATGTTGGGCTATAAAGGAACTACAGCACGGTCACATGACTTCACGTCACTACCGCTAAGCTAAAGGAGGCTAATGTTGGGCTATAAAGGAACTACAGCACGGTCACATGACTTCACCACCGCTAAGCTAAAGGTGGCTAATGTTGGGCTATAAAGGAACTACAGCACGGTCACATGACTTCACGTCACCACCGCTAAGCTAAAGGAGGCTAATGTTGGGCTATGAAGGAACTACAGCACGGTCACATGACTTCACGTCACCACCGCTAAGCTAAAGGTGGCTAATGTTGGGCTATAAAGGAACTACAGCACGGTCACATGACTTCACGTCACCACCGCTAAGCTAAAGGAGGCTAATGTTGGGCTATAAAGGAACTACAGCACGGTCACATGACTTCACGTCACCACCGCTAAGCTAAAGGAGGCTAATGTTGGGCTATAAAGGAACTACAGCACGGTCACATGACTTCACGTCACCACCGCTAAGCTAAAGGAGGCTAATGTTGGGCTATAAAGGAACTGCAGCACGGTCACATGACTTCACGTCACCACCGCTAAGCTAAAGGAGGCTAATGTTGGGCTATAAAGGAACTACAGCACGGTCACATGACTTCACGTCACCCGCTAAGCTAAAGGAGGCTAATGTTGGGCTATAAAGGAACTACAGCACGGTCACATGACTTCACGTCACCACCGCTAAGCTAAAGGAGGCTAATGTTGGGCTATAAAGGAACTACAGCACGGTCACATGACTTCACGTCACCACCGCTAAGCTAAAGGTGGCTAATGTTGGGCTATAAAGGAACTACAGCACGGTCACATGACTTCACGTCACCACCGCTAAGCTAAAGGAGGCTAATGTTGGGCTATAAAGGAACTACAGCACGGTCACATGACTTCACGTCACCACCGCTAAGCTAAAGGAGGCTAATGTTGGGCTATAAAGGAACTACAGCACGGTCACATGACTTCACGTCACCACCGCTAAGCTAAAGGAGGCTAATGATGGGCTATAAAGGAACTACAGCACGGTCACATGACTTCACGCACCACGCTAAGCTAAAGGAGGCTAATGTTGGGCTATAAAGGAACTACAGCACGGTCACATGACTTCACGTCACCACCGCTAAGCTAAAGGAGGCTAATGTTGGGCTATAAAGGAACTACAGCACGGTCACATGACTTCACGTCACCACCGCTAAGCTAAAGGAGGCTAATGTTGGGCTATAAAGGAACTACAGCACGGTCACATGACTACGTCACCACCGCTAAGCTAAAGGTGGCTAATGTTGGGCTATAAAGGAACTACGGCACGGTCACATGACTTCACGTCACCACCGCTAAGCTAAAGGTGGCTAATGTTGGGCTATAGAGGAACTACAGCACGGTCACATGACTTCACGTCACCACCGCTAAGCTAAAGGTGGCTAATGTTGGGCTATAGAGGAACTACAGCACGGTCACATGACTTCACGTCACCACCGCTAAGCTAAAGGAGGCTAATGTTGGGCTATAGAGGAACTACAGCACGGTCACATGACTTCACGTCACCACCGCTAAGCTAAAGGAGGCTAATGTTGGGCTATAGAGGAACTACAGCACGGTCACATGACTTCACGTCACCACCGCTAAGCTAAAGGTGGCTAATGTTGGGCTATAAAGGAACTACAGCACGGTCACATGACTTCACGTCACCACCGCTAAGCTAAAGGAGGCTAATGTTGGGCTATAAAGGAACTACAGCACGGTCACATGACTTCACGTCACTACCGCTAAGCTAAAGGAGGCTAATGTTGGGCTATAAAGGAACTACAGCACGGTCACATGACTTCACGTCACCCGCTAAGCTAAAGGTGGCTAATGTTGGGCTATAAAGGAACTACAGCACGGTCACATGACTTCACGTCACCACCGCTAAGCTAAAGGAGGCTAATGTTGGGCTATGAAGGAACTACAGCACGGTCACATGACTTCACGTCACCACCGCTAAGCTAAAGGTGGCTAATGTTGGGCTATAAAGGAACTACAGCACGGTCACATGACTTCACGTCACCACCGCTAAGCTAAAGGAGGCTAATGTTGGGCTATAAAGGAACTGCAGCACGGTCACATGACTTCACGTCACCACCGCTAAGCTAAAGGAGGCTAATGTTGGGCTATAAAGGAACTACAGCACGGTCACATGACTTCACGTCACCACCGCTAAGCTAAAGGAGGCTAATGTTGGGCTATAAAGGAACTACAGCACGGTCACATGACTTCACGTCACCACCGCTAAGCTAAAGGAGGCTAATGATGGGCTATAAAGGAACTACAGCACGGTCACATGACTTCACCACCGCTGAGCTAAAGGAGGCTAATGTTGGGCTATAAAGGAACTACAGCACGGTCACATGACTTCACGTCACCACCGCTAAGCTAAAGGAGGCTAATGTTGGGCTATAAAGGAACTGCAGCACGGTCACATGACTTCACGTCACCACCGCTAAGCTAAAGGTGGCTAATGTTGGGCTATAAAGGAACTACAGCACGGTCACATGACTTCACGTCACCACCGCTAAGCTAAAGGAGGCTAATGTTGGGCTATAAAGGAACTGCAGCACGGTCACATGACTTCACATCACCACCGCTAAGCTAAAGGAGGCTAATGTTGGGCTATAAAGGAACTACAGCACGGTCACATGACTTCACGTCACCACCGCTAAGCTAAAGGAGGCTAATGTTGGGCTATAAAGGAACTACAGCACGGTCACATGACTTCACGTCACCACCGCTAAGCTAAAGGAGGCTAATGTTGGGCTATAAAGGAACTACAGCACGGTCACATGACTTCACGTCACCACCGCTAAGCTAAAGGAGGCTAATGTTGGGCTATAAAGGAACTACAGCACGGTCACATGACTTCACGTCACCACCGCTAAGCTAAAGGAGGCTAATGTTGGGCTATAAAGGAACTACAGCACGGTCACATGACTTCACGTCACCACCGCTAAGCTAAAGGAGGCTAATGTTGGGCTATAAAGGAACTACAGCACGGTCACATGACTTCACGTCACCACCGCTAAGCTAAAGGAGGCTAATGTTGGGCTATAAAGGAACTACAGCACGGTCACATGACTTCACGTCACCACCGCTAAGCTAAAGGAGGCTAATGTTGGGCTATAAAGGAACTACAGCACGGTCACATGACTTCACGTCACCACCGCTAAGCTAAAGGAGGCTAATGTTGGGCTATAAAGGAACTACAGCACGGTCACATGACTTCACGTCACCACCGCTAAGCTAAAGGAGGCTAATGTTGGGCTATAAAGGAACTACAGCACGGTCACATGACTTCACGTCACCACCGCTAAGCTAAAGGTGGCTAATGTTGGGCTATAAAGGAACTACAGCACGGTCACATGACTTCACGTCACCACCGCTAAGCTAAAGGAGGCTAATGTTGGGCTATAAAGGAACTACAGCACGGTCACATGACTTCACGTCACCACCGCTAAGCTAAAGGAGGCTAATGTTGGGCTATAAAGGAACTACAGCACGGTCACATGACTTCACGTCACCACCGCTAAGCTAAAGGTGGCTAATGTTGGGCTATAAAGGAACTACAGCACGGTCACATGACTTCACGTCACCACCGCTAAGCTAAAGGAGGCTAATGTTGGGCTATAAAGGAACTACAGCACGGTCACATGACTTCACGTCACCACCGCTAAGCTAAAGGAGGCTAATGTTGGGCTATAAAGGAACTACAGCACGGTCACATGACTTCACGTCACCCACCGCTAAGCTAAAGGAGGCTAATGTTGGGCTATAAAGGAACTACAGCACGGTCACATGACTTCACGTCACCACCGCTAAGCTAAAGGAGGCTAATGTTGGGCTATAAAGGAACTACAGCACGGTCACATGACTTCACGTCACCACCGCTAAGCTAAAGGTGGCTAATGTTGGGCTATAAAGGAACTACAGCACGGTCACATGACTTCACGTCACCACCGCTAAGCTAAAGGAGGCTAATGTTGGGCTATAAAGGAACTACAGCACGGTCACATGACTTCACGTCACCCACCGCTAAGCTAAAGGAGGCTAATGTTGGGCTATAAAGTAACTACAGCACGGTCACATGACTTCACGTCACCACCGCTAAGCTAAAGGAGGCTAATGTTGGGCTATAAAGGAACTACAGCACGGTCACATGACTTCACGTCACCACCGCTAAGCTAAAGGTGGCTAACGTTGGGCGCGATGACTTTAATCGTCTCATTTCGACACTTGTTAGCACCATATTTCTATATTCTATCCCTCCTCTCTTTCCTCACCTCGTTCTCGATCAGCTCCTCCAGTGAGATCTTCTCTTCCTCCTTCTCGTCCTTCTTCTTGTCCTTCTTCAGGACGAAGCCCGGTGGCAGAGCGTGGCGGTACATGCAGACTTCTCCGCCTGACGGACACGCCCAGAACCAGCCGTACTTGTTGCCCTCGATGGCGTCCAGGAAGTGCTTACACACCTGCACACACACACACACACACACACGGTTAATGGAAGTTGTATCACCATGGCAATAGAGCTAGTGCAATGTTTCAGTGGCAGAAAGCACAAAGCCTTCTTATCTCTTCGTCATCTGTTCATTTCCCATCATGCACCTGCCTCCTGACCTTCTCCGTTATTGATAGGACTCACGATATTTGTTTTGACTTTCTTCTTCTCTGACTCTCCGTGCTTATGGGCCACCACCTCCTCCAGCTTCTTCTCGTCCCAGCCGTCCATCGTGTCTACAAACAACAATAACAACAACAACAACAACATTCATTTAACACATAATTAAGCTTCTTATAAACGACTAAACCCCTGAAAGTAGAATCCAAGTCTCTGTGAAAGCGAAAATAAAGCTCCGAACAGTCTTATAGTGAAAACCAAATGATGGGTTAGTACAGTGTTTTTCAAAGTGGGGCCCCGACCCCCCGGGGGGCACCAGGGGGGGCGCCAGGGGGGGCCGCCAGGGGGGTCGCCAGGGGGCCACGCAAAGTTTGAGGGAAAGGGGAATTTTTCTTTTTAGATGTTATTAATAACTGCATATCTATCAATCTGTCCTCCTTTGATGCCAATCTTTTAATATTTTTTATTTATTAATATTTTATTTTGAAATCACACGACCGCCCTTCAAGCCAATCAGAATCGAGCAGCCGCTGCTGAGAGTGAAACTAGCTACTTGCTCGTGAATATTTCGCCCTGCAGCTGGATGAGAGCACGGATGGAGCAAATACCGTTTATATATATGAATATAAATATGTTTATTGTTAATATTACTGTTGAATATTATATATAAATAGCTTTCAAAAATTCCCAGTCGATCGCGAGATGTGTCTAAAAATAGAACAACAACATTCTGTTTTATCGTTAATGTCCTGTAACATAATCTTCCTGTCCAGAATAATGCACTTGAACGCATCAAAGCTTTGCGATTGGCCGGCCTCACCCCATGTGTCGGGGCGTGGCTGGTGGGCTGTATTTCGCTGACGTTGTCCGTGGCAACAGCAATTATGGCAGAAGCAAAAAAGCCCAAAATATATAATGTTCGCTCCGAGTGGGAGGATGGTTATTTCTGTGTCTGTTCCAGCTCAAAGTCCATCTGTCTCGTCCGCAAGGCGAGCGTGGCTTTATCGAAGAAGGGTCATTTAGGAGCGGCATTTCAAAACAGTGCACAAACGCTACGAGACGGAATTCCCTCCTAATTCTACGCTCAAAAAGGGGAGGGGCCTGAGAGGACAGCTAAAGGGGAGGGGCCTGAGAGGACAGCTAAAGGGGAGGGGCCTGAGAGGACAGCAAAAGGGGAAGGGGCCTGAGAGGACAGCTAAAGGGGAGGGGCCTGAGAGGACAGCTAAAGGGGAGGGGCCTGAGAGGACAGCTAAAGGGGAGGGGCCTGAGAGGACAGCTAAAGGGGAGGGGCCTGAGAGGGCAGCTAAAAGGGGAGGGGTCTGAGAGGACAGCTAAAGGGAGGGGCCTGAAAGGACAGCTAAAGGGGAGGGGCCTGAGAGGACAGCAAAAGGGGAGGGGCCTGAAAGGACAGCTAAAGGGGAGGGGCCTGAAGGAAGCTAAAGGGGGGGGGCCTGAGGACAGCTAAAGGGGGGGGCCTGAGAGGAGAGCTAAAGGGGAGGGGCCTGAGAGGACAGCTGAATGCACAGCAGTCTATTTTCACCAGGCCCGACAACAAGAGCCAGGATGCTCCAGAGCATCTCATCGTGTCCGTCACGTTCTTGAGAAACACACGAAGTCTTTAAAGGACGGCGACGTTGTGAAAGAAGCGTTCCTGGAGGCTGCGACGCGCTTTTTGGGGACAGTAAAAATAACGGAAGCATTTCACAGGTTTTTGATACGATAAAAACTCACGTTAGATACCGTTATTAATCAGCTGTACGTTTGAGTTTGTTTGAACTTATTCATTATAATTATTGTACAAACATGGTATAAGAATGCAAACTGAAATAGATTATAGTCTGTCATCAGTTCAGGTTCAGAAGCTAGTGTTCCTCGCATCCTATTTTTAAAGGCATTTATTTTTATACTCTAATAAAATGCAACAAAAAAAGGGTTTGATTTGATTAATTCTGTCTTTAATTGGCAGCAGGTTCCTGAGTAGCTTCAGATCTCAGTCGTCTTATCAGGAAGCCTCATTTATACTTTTGTAGCAACACTATTTTGTATATAATGGCACAGAGAGGGTTCAGAGTCTTCTCTTTGTCCCTGTGTCATGTGGCAGCCCGGTTCAATGCTTCTTGAACACATTACCCACCGTAGTGACGTGTGCATAAACTCCAACTCTGTATCAGCAGCACTGTTGTGTAACTCCAGTTAAATACTTGTGTGTGTGTAGATTAGGGATGCCAGCGATTATTCGTTACAGTCTCCATAATCGAATATTATTTTTAAAAATCGATTTTATTAATATATATATTTTTTATGTTTATTTTTTTTCTGCCTTAGTTTCAACCTAAATATATATGTAAATATATAGGTCGAATCATCGATTATTATTTGCCAGGGCTGCCGAATAATCGATTTTGATCATGGTCATTTTCTGGCAACCCTAGTGTGGATTAGAAAGAGGTGAGATGAAGGATCTGCAGTATGTTATGAAGTATTAATCGTACGAAGGTCAGTTTTATTCAAGTAGAAGTGTGTATGTACCTGGCAGCAGGCTGTCAGTAACGCCTCTCTATTTGGACGGGTAGATCTCGGCAGACTGGCCACTTTAAAAGTAGCTCTCGGTTCAAAAAAGGTCGGGCACCCCTGCTGTAACCATTGGAATCTGTGGACTCTCAGCTTTCAGTGATATCTAGTTTGTGCAGATCCAATGAAGTCTAAAAGATCGCTAACGGGAGTTACGTGCCGACGGGGGCAATCGGGCTTAACAGTGGTTCTCAAACTTCTTCTGTCGGGCCAACACAAGTCAGGCTCAGAGATGTATTTTGGGGGTGCTGTGGGGTAGCTTGACGTTTCATAGAGGGTGCTCAAACATTTAGGGTTTCCCTTTAATGTACCGGGCGCTACAGAGGAATGTAGAGAGAGAGAGAGAGAGAGAGAGAGACACACACACACACACACAGGTGTAAGCAGGGGTAAAGTGCTATTTCTTTAGGTGGTGTGTGGACCTCACAGAGGGGGGTCCGGGGGCATGCTCCCCACTTTGAAACCGCTGTGTTAGGGCATGATGGTATAAAGTATTCCCCGACCTTTCTCCAGCTCGTCGTCCCTCTTGTCGACGTACAGACTCCTCTTCTCACACTTCCTCTCCATGGTGAGGTCATGGCTGAACTTGCACTTGTCTCCTTTGGTGCACTGGCCCTGTTTGAAGAACGCACACAGCACCGACTTGGGGTCCACGCCTGCAGGAGAACACGCGGGATTCGAGGGTTAACAAATATCCACCACACGATAATAGTTTAGTGGTCGGGTCAGGCGTACCTGCGGCGACTTTCTGAGCAGCGATGACGGGTTTGAAGAGGTCGTTGAGTTCTTCCAACTCCTTCTTCTTATCCGTCTTCTTGCCATCCGTCTGACACACACACACACACACACACTGAGACAGACACACACACACACAGTAGAGACACACACACACACACACAGAGACACACACGCACACACACACAGAGCACGCACACAGAGAGAGACACACACACAGAGAGAGACACACACGCACACACACACAGAGAGACACACACACACACACAGAGACGAGAGACACACACACACAGAGAGAGAGACACACACACACATAGAGACACACACACACACAGAGAGAGAGACACACACACACAGAGAGAGAGACACACACACACACACACACACACACACAGAGAGAGAGCAGACACACACACAGAGAGCACACACACACAGCACACACACACACAGAGAGAGACACACACACACACACAGAGAGAGAGAGACACACACACACACAGAGAGAGACACACACACACACTAGAGAGCACACACACACACACACACACAGAGAGAGACACACACACACACACACAGAGAGAGAGACACACACACACACACAGAGAGAGAGACACACACACACACACACACACAGAGAGAGAGAGACACACACGCACACAGAGAGAGACACACACACACACACAGAGAGAGAGACACACACACACACACACACACAGAGAGACACACACACACCACACACAGAGAGACACACACACAGAGAGACGAGAGACACACACGCACACACACAGAGACACACGCACACAGAGAGAGACACACACCACGATTATTAAATACGATTATTCATTGACTTTGAAAACATCCATTTATCTTTAAAACAAATTAAACTAATCTGAACAGTATCTTTTTAACTGTTGATTACCCTGAAACACATTTAAATAAATAATACCAAAATAATAAATACCAATACACTAGATCAACAAATATTTTGGCGCGCACTTCAACAAGCGACTAAACAAATATAAATATGATAAATAAATTAGACTAAAATAAAGTAGACCAAACATGTTGCCGTTAGCGATGGGTATCGTTTGAAATGCATCGATTCCGGTTCGCATCGATTCCCCGTTTCGATTCCAAACAGAAAGGTCAAACGTTTCGATAACAAACATATCTTTATCCGATATTTTTTACAAATAAAAAATATACATGCAATAAAAATGTATTGCTCAATAGCTGTGCTTTATGTGAACGGAGCGATGAGCAGGCTTTGCACCGTGCCCCGTCTTTCTCTTTCTGAGCGTAGTGGAGCGTCGCTTCAGAGCGTTTACCGCGACCCATCTTTGGTGTTATGAAGCGACTGAGCTCGTGAACTGTCTACGGGGGGCGGGGGGCCTCGCTGCGGGGCAACTGGGGACCTCTGACGACCGGCCGTTCTGTGATTCTCCAGAACACACAGGTGGCCAGTCCGCCCTTACCCTGTATTCCACCGCGGCGCCGACGGACCCGGTGGAACACAGCGTCTACCGCGTTTAGGAACCGTTAAGCAGAACCGAAATTGTGTATTTCGTACGGGTACCCGATACCCGGCACTTTCTTATCGAGTTTGGGTTCCCAACTCGAGTTGCCGTGAACTGTCACAACCTAGCAAAGCTAAATTATCGTTTTTTCCGATTATGTTGTTTTCGCAATTGTGGCAGGCCAAAACCGTAATTGCGATTAAAATACGATTAATTGCACAGCCCTACGTCGTGCGTCACTACGCCGAACACTCCTCTCAGTTAGCTTCTGTTCGGCTTGGAAGCCAGTCCCCGCCTCCTGCAAAGTGTTCACACAAACGCTTCAACTCGTTCCATCTGGAATCTGAGTGTTTGAATCTGGATCTGAAGTCGGCGAGACGTTGAAGTCGTGCGGCTGGACTCGCTGCAGCTCCTTTGTAGCATCGCGTTAGCATGTAGCTTCTGGACGTTAGAGTTATGATTAGAACGTTATGAAAGTAGACTCGTGGAGATTATCCTGAACTAAACGTGCATTTATCAAACAGATTCGTTTTCCACGATCTTATTTTTTACAATATTCCCGAACCCTCTGGAGAAACCCGTTTGCTTGTTGCCGAGGGAACCGGCCGCTTCCTGCCGGGCGGAACTACCCAAAGCAACACCCTGCCCGCTCTGTGGTGACTGAACAGAGATGTCCCGCTGACCTTTGTCCTCGGAGGTCCTCCCGATTTGACCTGGTGCTCCACGTTCTTTATGAACTTCTGCTGCTTCCCGCCCTTCTTGTTCTTCAGGCCGAATGTCTTGTCCTGGAAACAGAAACGTGCAAAAAGAACATTTAATCAAATGCATTCTCAAAGTGAAAAGACTGAACTCCTGGGAGGAAATGTTGAATATGGTTCATCTCTCTGGAGAACGGAAAGCTGTAATGTAATTAATTGTCCCCGCGGTCCGTACTTTAAACTGATTTTAACTGCATTACTTTTTAAATGTCATTATTTTGTAATCTGCCTTATCTCTAATGCTGGGGAGTGTTGCGTTTGTGTAATGTGATAAACGTAAAAAATCAATAAATACATGTTTAAAAAGGAAAATGCATTCTCAAATAATGTCCCGATGAAGCAGCTTCACCTCAACAACAACACACAGCTACTGCACTTTGTTGTCATTATTACAAACCCACAACATAAAGAGGGGCGCATGGTTCTACCATTGGGCAGTTCTTCAAATGAAGGGTGCAACAAAGACGACAGCACTCTTCATGTGCAACACATGTATATATAGTTCCACCTGTTGAACTTTCACCTGGCTGCTGCTGTATCCCTGAACCCGGTTGGTGCTGGATGCGTCCTTTCTAGTTTTCTATCTTTTATATGTTGATGCTTCTTGAGATATATTAGATAGGTGGATGGATAGATAGATAGATAGATGAATGGATGGATGGATGGATAGATGATGGATGATGGATGGATGGATGGATAGATGGATGGATAGATGGATGGATAGATGGATGGATAGATGATGGATAGATGGATGGATGGATAGATAGATGGATGGATGGATGGATGGATAGATGGATGGATAGATGGATAGATGGATGGATGGATAGATGGATGGATAGATGGATAGATAGATGGATAGATAGATGAGATGGATGGATGGATGGATAGATGGATGGATAGATGGATAGATAGATGGATGGATAGATGGATAGATAGATGATGGATGGATGGATGGATAGATGGATGGATAGATGGATAGGTAGATGAGATGGATGATGGATAGGATAGATGGAAGGATAGGTAGATAGATGGATGGATAGGATGGATAGATAGGATGGATAGATGGATGGATAGATGGATAGATGGTGATAGATGGATGATAGATGGATAGATAGATAGATGAGATGGATGGATAGATGGATGGTAGATGGATGGATAGATGGATAGATAGGTAGATGGATGGATAGATGGATAGTGGATAGATGGATAGATAGATGGATAGGTGGATAGATGGATGGATAGGTGGATAGATGGATAGATGGATAGGTAGATGGATATGTGGATAGATGGATGGTAGATGGATAGGATGGATAGATAGGTGGATAGGTGGATAGGTAGAGAGATGGATGGATAGATGGATAGGTAGATAGCTAGGTAGATGGATAGGTAGATGGGTAGAGAGATGGATGGATAGATGGATAGATAGAGAGATGGATGGATCGGTGGATAGATGGATAGATAGAGAGATGGATGGATAGGTGGATAGATAGAGAGATGGATGGATAGGTGGATAGGTGGATAGGTGGATAGATAGAGAGATGGATGGATAGATGGATAGATAGAGATGGATGATAGATGGATAGGTAGAGAGATAGATGGATAGGTGGATGGAGAGATGGATAGATAGAGAGATGGATGGATAGATAGAGAGATGGATGGATAGATGGATAGATAGATAGATGGATGGGAGTGGCTATATACAGGACGGTCCTGCACAGAAGCCCTGAAATGGCTTTTTATGTAGTCTACAGAAATATGGATATAATTGGTTTCTCCGATTTCTAAAATAAAAATGCCGGCGTAGCCGATAAATGGTTTGTGTTGCTTTCAATGCAAAATCACTACACGTCAAAAAAACCTTCAGTTTTAATAAACCGAGTAGTCTTTAAAGTATGCAGTGATATCCTTTACAAGTCAAACATTGTGCATTGGAAAATATAAAGTAGAAAATGATTGAAACAACAAGTGGCACGGAAAGAGATTTAATTGCCACCATTTTATATTGAGGGAAACTCATTGAAAATAACGTTGTCGTGAGAATATGTATCTGTGAATCCTATCCCGACATCACCACCCGCAAAACTTGCTTAAGCATGCTATAATAGCCCGGTCTGTATATAGCCGTTTGACGTTAGCTGCAGGACCGTCCTGTATATAGCCATTTCAGATATCTTATCCACAGGACCGGCCTGTATATAGCCTCGGCCTAGATGGATAGGTAGAGAGATGGATGGATGATGGATAGAGAGATGGATGGATGGATGGATAGATAGAGAGATGGATGGATAGATAGATGGATAGGTGGAAAGATGGATGGATGGATAGATAGATAGAGATGGATGGATAGATAGATAGAGATGGATGGATAGGTGGATAGGGAGATGGAGATGGATGGATAGATAGATAGATAGAGAGATGGATAGATGGATAGATAGAGAGATGGATGGATAGATAGATAGGTGGAAAGATGGATGGATAGATAGAGAGATGGATGGATGGATAGAGATGGATGGATAGGTGGATAGGGAGATGGAGATGGATGGATGGATAGATAGATGGATAGATAGAGAGATGGATGGATGGATAGAGAGATGGATGGATAGATAGATGGATAGATAGATAGATAGATGGATAGATGGATGGATAGATAGATGGATGGATAGATAGATGGATAGATAGAGAGATGGGTGGATGGATAGGTGGATAGATGGATGGATAGAGAGATGGATGGATAGATAGATGGATGGATAGATGGATAGGTGGATAGATGGGATGGATAGATAGGATAGATAGATAGATAGATGGATGGATAGATAGATGGATGGATAGATAGATGGATAGATAGAGAGATGGATGGATGGATGGATGAGATGGATGGATGGATGGATAGATGGATAGGTGAGAGATAGATGGATAGATGGATAGATAGAGAGGTGGATAGAGATGGAGATATTTGTGTTACAGAAGCAGTGTGTTCAGACATTAAAATACAAATACTTAAAAAGTGGACATTAATAAATGAAAATGAAAAATAGGATATCAATTATAAACCAAATAAACTCATTCTTGATAATTGAAAGCTATGTTTGGCTCTCTGCGGTAACAACTGTCCAGTATATCAAACAAAGGTATTCTGATTCAAAACACAAACGTCGGAATATCTGCATAATTAACGTAAAGATACCCCTGCCAATTTAACTGCCACGATGTCCTCAAATGTTTTCCAAATACCCACAAGCATATGTATGTTTTACAATGATACATGACAACAACCAAAATAGATTATATTATGGATGTTTTTCTGTCAAAGGACTTTTTGGTGTCAGTTTGTTAGAAATAAACTTGCCTGGGAAAGG
>CM070497.1:39332432-39342432 GCA_036324585.1 Champsocephalus esox
GACTCCTCTGTCCTCCGGTAGTGACCCGGAAATGAATTTTAGCGCGCCATGTTGAAGGACATCCCATTTCTCTAAATGCACGTCGAGGACCGAGGATCGAGCGTCGAGGAGCCTCTCTGGAGGAGCTCTAACCGAGGATACACTGATGGGTCCTCCATGGTCCTCCACGGCTCCTTCGCTCGCATCTCCTGTGGGCGGGACTAAGTATCGAGGATAGGAGTCGAGGAGGGGAGTCGAGGAGGGGAGTTCGAGAAATGAGAAAGGGCCCAGGTGCTCAGACAGAAAGGAAGCAGACATCAAACACAAATGTTCCAAAACTCGTGCTTTGCACCTGTCGGCCTCCGTACTCTCGAACCATTGATCAGATTCACCAGCAGCTTCCCCCCTGAGCACTTCAAGGCCTCCTCGTGTTGATTCCAGATCTTACGACGTGTTGAAAAAGCCCTGAAGTCACGGAACACTCCTCGCGGTGAGATGGTTTTCTCGAGTTGTTCTTTATTTTCCCATCGTCTCCTGCTCTCCTCCCCGAGCCGTTCAATTCAATCTTTATTGTCCCACGAGATGCGTAGGGATTGCAGATGGAGTTTAACAATAAAATAATGAAATAGAAAACAATAAAAAGGCGCTGAAGGAATGCACTAAAATAAAAGGAGCAGGAGTGAAATCGCATGAACCGGGTTTTATGCTGATGGCAGCCCGCGGGGAGCCAGCATGATGCAATAACAACAAACATCATCGCCGCAGACACTGAGAGGAGTTGGGGACGTATGACGGAGAATACAACGGTTTACAAAACGCTGCGGCTCGGCTTCCCTCCACTGGCTTCCGGTCCATTTTAAGATGTTATTGTTTGTTTTTAAATCGCTGAATGGGCTGGCCCCTCGGTACTTCTCCGACCTCCAACAGGTACACCCCCTCGAGGGCTTTGAGCTGATCAGCTGCCGCTGGTAGTCCCTAAAACAGGGGTGTCAAACTCAATTTCATCGCGGGCCACATCAGCATTATGGTTGCTCTCAAAGGGCCGGTTGTGACTTTAAGACTATATAAAAATACATATATAAATACATCATATATATAAAATAATGTATTATATTACATCATTGCCTCTGCATTGGATTATCATCGGATAGGGTAATAACTTCGTAATTAACTACGTCTGAAAGCAGAAGTCTCTTCAGTGCGTATGTCCCAAAATGATTTTTGAAATAAAAATCTAATTCTGAGAAAAAGGAATTCTATGAAAAAATGCATATTTTGAAGAAAAAAAGGCAAATTCTGAGAAAAAAGTCATATTCCAGATGCATTGTGGGACATGTAGTTTATGGGCAACGTGCTTCTGTAGCATGTAACCGTATAATAAACATATTATATTCTTTGCAAGCTCTTGCGGGGCCACGTGAAATGAAGTCGCGGGCCGAATGTGGCCCCCGGGCCTCGAGTTTGACACCCCTGCCCTTCTCAGCCGTGGCCCCCCAGGCTCGAGCTTCTACTTTTACTCAAGTACACAATCTGAGTACTTCTACTTTTACTCAAGTACAAGATCTGAGTACTTCTACTTTTACTCAAGAACAAGACCTGAGTACTTCTGCTTTTACTCAAGTACAAGACCTGAGTACTTCTACTTTTACTCAAGAACACGATCTGAGTACTTCTACTTTTACTCAAGTACATGATCTGAGTACTTCTACTTTTACTCAAGTACACAATCTGAGTACTTCTACTTTTACTCAAGAACACGATCTGAGTACCTCTACTTTTACTCAGGTACACGATCTGAGTACTTCTACTTTTACTCAAGTACAAGATCTAAGTACTTCTACTTTTACTCAAGAACAAGATCTGAGTACTTCTACTTTTACTCAAGTACAAGACCTGAGTACTTCTACTTTTACTCAAGAACACGATCTGAGTACTTCTACTTTTACTCAGGTACACGATCTGAGTACTTATGCTTTTACTCAAGTACAAGATCTAAGTACTTCTACTTTTACTCAAGTACAAGACATGAGTACTTCTACTTTTACTCAAGTACACGATCTGAGTACTTCTACTTTTACTCAAGTACAATACCTGAGTACTTCTACTTTTACTCAAGTACATGATCTGAGTACTTCTACTTTTACTCAAGAACACGATCTGAGTACTTCTACTTTTACTCAGGTACAAGATCTGAGTACTTCTACTTTTACTGCGACAGAGTATTCTTACACTCTGGTACTTCTACATGTACTCAAGTACAAGACCTGAGTACTTCTACTTTTACTCGAGTACACGATCTGAGTACTTCTACTTTTACTCAAGTACAAGATCTGAGTACTTCTACTTTTACTCAAGAACACGATCTGAGTACTTCTACTTTTACTCAGGTACACGATCTGAGTACTTCTACTTTTACTCAAGTACAAGATCTAAGTACTTCTACTTTTACTCAAGAACAAGATCTGAGTACTTCTACTTTTACTCAAGTACAAGACCTGAGTACTTCTACTTTTACTCAAGAACACGATCTGAGTACTTCTACTTTTATTCAAGTACAACATCTGAGTACTTCTACTTTTACTCAAGTACAAGATCTGAGTACTTCTACTTTTACTCAAGTACAAGACCTGAGTACTTCTACTTTTACTCAAGTACACGATCTGAGTACTTCTACTTTTACTGTGACAGAGTATTCCTACACTCTGGTACTTCTACATTTACTCAAGTACACGATCTGAGTACTTCTACTTTTACTGAAGTACAAGATCTGAGTACTTCTACTTTTACTCAAGTACAAGTTCTGAGTACTTCTACTTTTACTCAAGCACAATATCTGAGTACTTCTACTTTTACTCAAGTACCAGATCTGAGTACTTCTACTTTTACTCAAGTACAAGATCTGAGTACTTCTACTTTTACTCAAGTATAAGATCTGAGTACTTCTACTTTTACTACAAGATCTGAGTACTTCTACTTTTACTCAAGTACAAGATCTGAGTACTTCTACTTTTACTCAAGTACAAGACCTGAGTACTTCTACTTTTACTCAATACATGATCTGAGTACTTCTACTTTTACTCAGGTACAAGATCTGAGTACTTCTACTTTTACTCAGGTACAAGATCTGAGTACTTCTACTTTTACTCAAGTACAAGATCTGAGTACTTCTACTTTTACTCAAGCACAATATCTGAGTACTTCTGCTTTTACTCAAGTACAAGATCTGAGTACTTCTACTTTTACTCAAGCACAATATCTGAGTACTTCTACTTTTACTCAAGTACCAGATCTGAGTACTTCTACTTTTACTCAAGTACAAGATCTGAGTACTTCTACTTTTACTCAAGTACAAGATCTGAGTACTTCTACTTTTACTACAAGATCTGAGTACTTCTACTTTTACTCAAGTACAAGATCTGAGTACTTCTACTTTTACTGAAGAACAAGATCTGAGTACTTCTACTTTTACTCAAGAACAATATCTGAGTACTTCTACTTTTACTACAAGATCTGAGTACTTCTACTTTTACTCAAGCACAATATCTGAGTACTTCTACTTTTACTCAAGTACCAGATCTGAGTACTTCTACTTTTACTCAAGTACAAGATCTGAGTACTTCTACTTTTACTCAAGTACAAGATCTGAGTACTTCTACTTTTACTACAAGATCTGAGTACTTCTACTTTTACTCAAGTACAAGATCTGAGTACTTCTACTTTTACTGAAGAACAAGATCTGAGTACTTCTACTTTTACTCAAGTACAAGATCTGAGTACTTCTACTTTTACTACAAGATCTGAGTACTTCTACTTTTACTCAAGTACAAGATCTGAGTACTTCTACTTTTACTGAAGAACAAGATCTGAGTACTTCTACTTTTACTCAAGAACAATATCTGAGTACTTCTACTTTTACTACAAGATCTGAGTACTTCTACTTTTACTGTAACAGAGTATTCCTACACTCCGGGGACCACTTTTCAAAAGTAAAACGTATACATAGGCGGATACTTTCGTGGGAGAAAAGGTCCCTGCGTCTGATTGGCTGGGCGGATTGCAAACCACGCCCCGTGACACTCCCAAAGGTCTGCCTGGATCTATGAATTCATGTCCGTGACTCCCACAGCTGCTTCATATATTTATATTTATAACGCGTTAACTTGACAGCCCTAGTAATAACTTATTTTTTTTCGAGGGGTCGCTACTGGGGCACAAACGTATCTCGTGCCCTCATTGGTCGTGTGCGCGTCCGTGTGTGTTGGAGGAGGGGCTCTGTGAGGAAGGGGCAGATTTGTTCCGGTTGCGCACTCGAGCTGGTTTCTCCCAAACGACCGACCGCACCTTAATTAATATCTTCACAGAACATTCGGAGGTGTTTCATTGCACTCCTCTCTCAGCTGACATTTCATACATGCAGGTACATTTTTAGCAGCCATTCAAACTAAACCAGTTGTCCCTCCGCAGGACCAACAGATCCATCTCCGCGGCCCCCCCCCCATAACTGAGCCAGGCCTCGTATACCTGTGAAAGGGCGAGGCTGTGGTAACGGCATTGGATCACTACACACCAGATGCACGATGAGAAACAGACTGAGAACAGGTGACAGGCTCTGACTTAGCGCCACCATCAGGCCTTTCCGTGTTGTCGTCCGTTTACACTTTAATACCCGCTTATTTTGTCGTTGGTTTATTTAATTAAAAAATCTGCTGCTTATGTTTTGTTTTTTTGTTATAGCATTTTATAAATGATAATATTGGTGTTAATGTTCACTTTATTTTAATTTAAGAGGTCATGTATATTTAAGTTATATTTATTTTTGATTTTTTAATGTTCCATTCAATTTTTTTATTAAAAAGGCATGGACACCGTAACAGATGACTATTGAGGTCTATTGTCAGGAATGTCACGGCCCGTCCGCACGACAGCGTCGACAGCTCCAATCTGCCCGTTCCCTTTCAACGGGGTGACGTCACGTTGCCTCGCTTTTTCGCCGAACTGAATTGTGGGTAGCAGAGCGGTCCGTCTCAGGCCGGAGTAGCCAGCGCCAGCCAATCAAATCCCGTTTCCCAAAATCTGACAGCTGAAGCCGTAGCCAATCAAACCGCATCTAAGCTGGGAGAGATATCCCGCCGTTCATTTCTATATTTCAAAACAAGTCGGAGGAGAAACTAACTATCGCCGTAGCGATCACCCGGTTGTGTATGACCAGACCCTCTTCACCTACCGGGACACAAACCGGAGGAACCAGCATGGAGGGAGGGGAGAGACAGTGGGGGAACTGGTAGGTTTCCTGTTTGGGGAGTTTATATATATATATATTGCTCCCATAAAATCCCCGGGGTTTTTGCTCTGTGTGTCGGGGGCGGGAGATTCATGTGATTGGTTGTTGGTCGTGTTGCTTGAGTAAAATCCCCCAAGCTCCAGACACGCCCAGCTCCAAGCTTTGTTTGAAGCTGTAGTGCGGACTCTCCGTTAGGGTTATATCAAATAGTGAATTCCACTGCAGCAGAATGTGGCCCGTCTCAGGGTCAGAACATACTGTGCGGTTAGTGTTGGACTACACGATGGATGCAAGCCTGCAGGTGGAGTTATTTAAAGCATCAATGAGTGGTTGGGTTCTGGAGGTGTGGTGACAGCAGTGTGCTTGGTTGGCGTGGCCTGGGCCTGGTGGGGGGGCCCAATGTGACATATTTTCATGGGGCCTCAAAATCCCTGGTGGCGCCCCTGCCTGTCTATATAGTAAGGAAATGAGTGTGAACAAAAAAAAGGTATATAAATATGGTGTGAGTGCAAACATTGCACCGGCTAAACGGATCGGTTGTACTTCTCACAGCGCCACGGCTTCTACAGATGCATTTCTTTGATGCATCTGTAGAAGATGCATCAAAGCACTTCAGATATCCATCGCTATCGGGATGTTCAGAGCATTCCATGGAATATCACAAGAAGTGTATCTCGAGCCGGTTTCTCAGACTTACCCACCTTTAAGCTGAAGCTAACAGTAATAACTATAAGATCTGTCTGAAATAAAAGTGCACTGAAACAAATACCAATTACTGGATTGCATTGTGTGTGTGTGTGTGCGTGTGTGTGTGTGTGTGTGTGAGGCCTGCTCACTGAGAGCTGGAGATAGATGTGTGTGTGTGTGTGTGTGTGTGTGTGTGTGTGTGAGGCCTGCTCACTGAGAGCTGGAGGTAGATGTGTGTGTGTGTGTGTGTGTGTGTGTGTGTGAGGCCTGCTCACTGAGAGCTGGAGATAGATGTGTGTGTGTGTGAGGCCTGCTCACTGAGAGCTGGAGATAGATGTGTGTGTGTGTGTGAGGCCTGCTCACTGAGAGCTGGAGATAGATGTGTGTGTGTGTGAGGCCTGCTCACTGAGAGCTGGAGATAGATGTGTGTGTGTGTGAGGCCTGCTCACTGAGAGCTGGAGATAGATGTGTGTGTGTGTGAGGCCTGCTCACTGAGAGCTGCAGATAGATGTGTGTGTGTGTGTGTGTGTGTGTGTGTGAGGGTGTGAGGCCTGCTCACTGAGAGCTGGAGGTAGATGTGTGTGTGTGAGGCCTGCTCACTGAGAGCTGCAGATAGATGTGTGTGTGTGTGTGTGTGTGTGTGTGTGTGTGAGGCCTGCTCACAGAGCTGGAGGTAGATGTGTGTGTGTGTGTGTGTGTGTGCGTGTGAGGCCTGCTCACTGAGAGCTGGAGATAGATGTGTGTGTGTGTGTGTGTGTGTGTGTGTGTGAGGCCTGCTCACTGAGAGCTGGAGGTAGATGTGTGTGTGTGTGTGTGTGTGTGCGTGTGTGCGCGTGTGTGTGTGTGTGTGTGTGTGTGTGAGGCCTGCTCACTGAGAGCTGGAGGTAGATGTGTGTGTGTGTGTGTGTGTGTGTGTGTGTATGTGTGTGTGTGTGTGTGTGTGTGTGTGTGTGAGGCCTGCTCACTGAGAGCTGGAGGTAGATGTGTGTGTGTCCGTCAGCAGGCCGGTGTGTTCCGAGGTCAGCTGGCGAGGTGGTGGATATACGTAGAGCCGATGTGTTCGTCACCACGTGGTATCTTCCTCTATCTTTGCTGAAGCCGTATCGTCCCCAAAAACTCTGGTCCATATTCTCCGTTCATGTCGATAGTCCCGTTTGAGCCGCCGGACCTCCAGGCGGTCGGCTGCTCCACGACGAGGCAGGTCTTTTGTTCCTTCATCTCCCATGAGTTCACGTCTGGTCCCAGCTGTGGTGTTTCTCTCGTGAGGCGCGTCGCCCTCGGTCCAGCACTCCTCTCGGTACGGGCCGGAGTCTGAACGGGTCAGGTTCTGGGTCTCGTAGGAAGAGGTATCGGCCGCGCTGACGAGTCGTTGGTTCAGGTCTTCAGGCACCGAGGAGTTCTGGTTCCAGAGGGCAGAGGTGTTCCACAGGACCAGCTTCTCAGGCAGCAGCCGGCCTCCTCCGGGAGCTCGAAGCTGAGCGTCGCTCTCCTCTCGGAGGACGCCGAGGTCTTCAGCGTGGATGTGGCCGATGAGAGCGAGCAGCAGCACGGAGAGCTCTGAGACGGCAGCCATTCTGCTCCGAGCTTTCCTCCAGAGTGCAAACACCGCTCACTCATAAGATCTGTGTCAACCCTCAGCGACAGCGTCTCATTGGTGGACCGAACACACGACTTCTTCATCTCATCGTCAGTGGAAACTCTGAAGGGTTATCAGGTCGTCTCTGGTCTGGACTTCTGATCTGAACGTGTTGATATCTGGAGTTTGCTGCACAGGAAGACTTTGATCTGATGGTTGGAGTCGAGGGGGTCCAGACCCCAGTTTGGGGACTGGGGCTGTGAGAGGTGTTCTACCAATAGCCGCGTTCACACTGCGGTACTTTCCCATTCATGCGAACTTAGTTCATGATCGCGTTCACACCAAAAAGAGCCGGTGCTAAAAGTAGTTCATGCAAACCTTTTGACCCGCTCCAAAGTCCCTGCTAGAGAGCAGGGACTTTGGACTTATATGTCTGATTGGCTGGCGGATTGCAAACCACGCCCCGTAACACTCCCAAAGAGTTTTGTGAAGCCGCCATTTTATTATCCTCGCATTAGCATTCTTAGCATTAGCATTAGCCCAGCGCAGAAACGCAGAGAGACTAACTTATGGCAACACAAAATAAAACATGGGAGCGGTGGAGATGAGGAGGTGTCGGCGTTCTGGAGATTCACTCGGAAGGCTTCAGTAGCAGCTGCTGGGACTCCCAGCAGCTGCTACTGAAGCCTTCCCCAACTCCGGAGTCCCCGGCCGGGGACTTCCGGCCGGGGACTCCGGGCGGCAGTATACGCCGTGAAGTGGGTTGCGGCCTGCCAGTAAACCCAAAGCAGAAGAAGAAGAAGTGACGTCAGCGGCTTCATTTGCCTAATCCTCCACCAGGGACTTTTTCTGGTGTGAACGCGATCTGTACTAAGTTCATGAGAACTAAAGAGTTCTCATGAACCTTTGTGGGAAAAGTACCGCAGCGTGAACGCGGCTAAAGGAAGGGTCGGGGGTTTGATCCTGATACTCGACCCCGAGCTGCTCCCGACGGCCGGTGTGTGGATGGTAGTTTCTCTGAGCAGTGGGCTCCTCGTTTGGCAGCCTCTCTATCGATGGCTGTACATTGGTAAATGCTGCACTTAGAGGGTGGAGAGGTGGCACCCCAAGGATCAGTGCTGGGTCCACTTCTCTTTCCGGTTTGCATGCTCCCTCTTGACCACATCCTCCCGTGAACACACCTTCAGTTTCCATCTTAATGCAGATGACCCAGATGTATTAATAGACCTGGTATGAGCAGCAATGCTATCTTGCTCGGTTCTCCTTCAAATGAATACTGTATTATTTCGTGCTGCCTCTTCACGTTGCACTTCTTCATACCGTAACAACAACCCTGTAATGATGGCTCCGTTAAACGGCGGTGTGATGGGGCAGCTCAAGAAGAAGCTCAACAAACAACCTGATGCTATTTAAAAATAGCAGCTGCACACATCGTGCTGCTCTGGCTTCCTGCGAGACATCACTCAGGCTTCAGCTGCGTCAACAGGAGGCTGCGGTGAGTCCCTCGGGACCCTCCTCTCTAAACTCTTCACTTTGCACACTCTCAGCATCACACGGGCAGAAAGAGATCCACGAGGAGAGGAGGAGGGAACGGCAGTCTGCGCACCGACAGCCGCCTCCAGGGAGCCAGCACAAAGCATCGAGCACCCCCCCCCTCCTCCCAGAGACCCACACCCCCCCCCTCCTCTCAGAGACCCACACCCCCCCCTTCTCCCAGAGACCCACACCCCCCCCCTCCTCTCAGAGACCCACGCCCCCCCCTCCTCTCAGAGACCCACACCCCCCCCTCCTCCCAGAGACCCACACCCCCCCCCTCCTCCCAGAGACCCACACCCCCCCCCTCCTCTCAGAGACCCACACCCCCCCCTCCTCTCAGAGACCCACACCCCCCCTACTCTCAGAGACCCACACCCCCCCCCCTCCCAGAGACCCACGCCCCCCCCTCCTCTCAGAGACCCACGCCCCCCCCTCCTCTCAGAGACCCACACCCCCCCTACTCTCAGAGACCCACACCCCCCCTACTCTCAGAGACCCACCCCCCCCCTCCTCTCAGAGACCCACACCCCCCCCTACTCTCAGAGACCCACACCCCCCCCCCTCCTCTCAGAGACCCACACCCCCCCCCTCCTCTCAGAGACCCACACCCCCCCCTCCTCTCAGAGACCCACACCCCCCCCTCCTCTCAGAGACCCACACCCCCCCCCTCCTCTCAGAGACCCACACCCCCCCCTCCTCTCAGAGACCCACACCCCCCCCCACGCCGGCTCAGAGAGCTTCCTGTTCTCTGGGGACAGAGCAGTTCCAACGTCAATGTAGACGTGGAGTTTTTCTAAACTAAACACAAATTACAAACTGCTTGAAACACAACATATCTGGAGTGAGAGGAGGAGGAGGAGGAGGAGGAGGAGGAGGAGGAGGAGGAGAGGAGGAGGAGAGGAGGAGGAGGAGGAGGAGGAGGAGGAGGAGGAGGAGGAGGA
>CM070497.1:39349932-39354932 GCA_036324585.1 Champsocephalus esox
CCTCTGTCCTTAGACCCTCTGTCCTCAGACCCTCTGTCCTTAGACCCTCTGTCCTCAGACCCTCTGTCCTCAGACCCTCTGTCCTTAGACCCTCTGTCCTCAGACCCTCTGTCCTTAGACCCTCTGTCCTCAGACCCTCTGTCCTTAGACCCTCTGTCCTTAGACCCTCTGTCCTCAGACCCTCTGTCCTTAGACCCTCTGTCCTCAGACCCTCTGTCATTAGACCCTCTGTCCTCAGACCCTCTGTCCTTAGACCCTCTGTCCTCAGACCCTCTGTCCTTAGACCCTCTGTCCTAGACCCTCTGTCCTTAGACCCTCTGTCCTTAGACTCTCTGTCCTCAGACCCTCTGTCCTTAGACCCTCTGTTCTCAGACCCTCTGTCTTAGACCCTCTGTCCTCAGACCCTCTGTCCTTAGACCCTCACATCGTACAAGGAAAAACTTCCGAAGAAAACCCAGTTTAAGGGAACATGGAGAAACCTCAGGGAGAGCACAGAGGAGGATCCTCTCCAGGACGGACAGACTGCAATAGATGCCGTGTGTAAATTGAGAAGATAATACATTTGCAACATAGGTAGTCCAAATGTTTGGAAATGCATGTGTGTATAATAGGAAGATGAATCCACGAGGATATCCATCCAGGACCGATGATCCAGGACCACAGCCACGACTCAAGATCCAGCGCTCGCGATCCAGGACACAAGACCGCAGGATCATCCGTGACTCCGGATCCCAGCGTATATAGACACCAAAAAGAAAGACATTTGGGGAAGCTGGGTTAATCGGAACATGAGAGTACACGGGTATAGACAGAGAGAAGGAAGAAGTGAGATGTCCCCATGAGAGGACACAGGTACAGACAGAGAGAAGGAAGAAGTGAGATGTCCCCATGAGAGGACACAGGGTACAGACAGAGAGAAGGAAGAAGTGAGATGTCCCCCGACAAACTAAGCCTATATCAGCAAAACTAGGGGCTGAATCTAATCAGCCCTAACTATAAGCTTTATCAAAAAGGAAGGTCTTAAGCGCACTCTTAAAAACGGATAGGGTGTCTGCCGCCCGAACACAAACTGGAAGCTGATTCCACAAATGTGGAGCTTGATAAGAAAAGGCTCTGGCTCCCATTGTACTTTTAGAGACTCTAGGAACAACCAACAACCCTGCATTCTTGGAACGCAATGCCCTAGTAGGACAGTAGGGTATAATGAGTTCTTTAAGGTAAGATGGCGCCTGCCCATTAAGGGCTTTGTAGGCGAGAAGAAGAATTTTAAATTCTATCCTGTGTTCTATAGGGAGCCAGTGTAAGGCAGCCAGAACAGGAGTAATGTGGTCCCTTCTCCTAACTCTGGTTAGTACACGAGCCGCAGCATTTTGAATCAGCTGAAGCGACTTGATTGACTTTTTGGTACTCCCTGATAGTAAAGAGTTACAATAATCCAGCCTAGAAGTAACAAATGCATGGACTAGTTTCTCTGCATCGCTTTTGAGGCAAGATATGCCTGATTTTTGCAATGTTACGTAGATGGAAGTAGGCGGTCCTTGAAATTGATTTTATGTGGGCGTTAAAGGATAAATCCTGATCAAATATAACACCAAGATTCCTTACAGTCTCACTGGAGGCCAAATTAATGCCATCCATAGTTAGTATATCTTTAGATAATTTGTTTCGTAGATTCTTCGGGCCAAGTACAATAACTTCAGTTTTGGTCGTGTTTAACATCAAAAAGTTTAAGGTCATCCACGTTTTTAAGTCCTTAAGGCAGTCTTGAATTGTATTTAGATGATTAATTTCATCAGGCTTGATTGATAAATATAGTTGAGTATCATCCGCATAACAATGAAAGTTTACAGAATGATTCCTTATAATATTGCCTAACGGAAGCATATATAATGTGAACAAAATAGGTCCGAGCACTGAGCCCTGTGGCACTCCATGGCTAACTTTGGTTTGCGTGGAAGATTCATCGTTAACACGTACAAACTGAGAGCGTTCAGATAGATAGGACCTAAACCAGCCTAAAGCAGTTCCCTGTATGCCAACCAAGTGCTCTAGTCTTTGCAATAGGATATCATGGTCGATAGTATCAAATGCAGCACTGAGATCGAGCAAACAAGAATAGAGACAAGTCCCTTGTCTGAGGCTATTAGAATATCATTTGTGACTTTAACCAGAGCTGTCTCTGTGCTATGATGTGTTCTAAAGCCAGACTGAAAATCTTCAAATAAATCATTGTTTTTTAAGTAATCACACAGCTGTTTTGCGACCGCTTTCTCAAGAATCTTTGAGAGGAACGGAAGATTAGAAATAGGTCTATAGTTGGCTAAAACCTCTGGATCGAGGTTGTGCTTTTTAAGAAGCGGTTTTATCACTGCTACTTTGAATGATTGTGGAACATAGCCTGATAATAAAGACATATTCATAATGTTTAATAGAGAAGTGCTAATTAATGGAAAAAACTTCCTTCAACAGCTTAGTTGCCAACGCCAATAACAAACAAATCATTAATTTGACTGCAACACCCTTCTGACTGGCCTTCCCATAAAGCTCCTCAAGAGCAAATAGTCCAGAACCCTGCTGCCGGCCCCCCCCCCACCAACTCATCACCACATCACCCCACTCCCACTCAGCTACACTGAGTGTCAAAAAATATAAAATATAACATTCAGAATGTAAGATGTAAAATAAATAAAATAAAAATAAATAAAAACTGAACATGGAGAAGCAGCGTTCAGTTGTTATGCTCCAAACATCTGGAGCTCCCAGAAACCTGCAGGTCCGCTGCGACTCTGACTACTTTCAAATCCAGCAAGAAGACTTTTCTTTTTGTCGCTGCTTCTAATTGAACTATTCACATCTTAAACTGCACTGTGACTTTTATCCGTGTACTTTTTCTTTTAATGTTTATTTTATTATCTTTTCTTTTTAATGACTGGTTTTAAATGCCATTTTCTTAATGAATTTCATTTTTTGTAAAGCACTTTGAATTGCCTTGTGTTGAAAGGTGCTATATAAATAAACTTGCCTTGCCTTGCCTTCTGTGTCCTCTTGTGTCCATCTGTGTCCTCTTGTGTCCTTTTGGGTCCATCTGTGTCCTCTTGTGTCATTTTGTGTCCTTCTGTGTCCTCTTGTGTCCTTTTGTGTCCTTCTGTGTCCTATTGTGTCCTATTGTGTCCTTATGTGTCCTCTTGTGTCCTTTTGTGTCCTTCTGTGTTCTTTTGTGTCCTTTTGTGTCCTTTTGTGTCCTTCTGTGTCCTCTTGTGTCCTACTGTGTCCTATTGTGTCCTTCTGTTCCTCTTGTGTCCTTCTGTGTCCTCTTGTGTCCCTTTGTGTCCTTCTGTGTCCTCTTGTGTCCTTCTGTGTCCTCTTGTGTCCTATTGTGTCCTCTTGTGTCCTTTTGTGTCCTTCTGTGTCCTTCTGTGTCCTCTTGTGTCCTCTTGTGTCCTCTTGTGTCCTTCTGTGTCCTTCTGTGTCCTCTTGTGTAATTCGGTGTCCTCTTGTGTCCTTCTGTAGTCCATTTCCTGTTGTTTGTCTTATTTTACCCTGATGACGATTCATGAAATCCACTGTTCTCATGGTTCCCTTTATTACCCTCTGCCCTGTGAGGTGTCCTCGGGTGCTACGAAAGGCACCCCCCAGATGAAATGTATTATTATTATGATCAACACAATAAAACAGATATTAGTGCAAGTCAACAATAAAATATAATGAAAATAGAAACAGTGCAGAACAGTCTAATTGGAATATTGATGAGTTGCAAACAGAGCGTTCAGGTGTGTAACAGTGCATACCATTGACATGCACTAAGTCCTACAGAATACACCACAGAAGAAGAACAGGGCCTCTTTAAGGAAGTGAAGCTGCAGTTAAAGAGGTGTTTTCCAATATTAGAATCAGTGTGTGTGTGTGTGTGTGTGATAGTAGTGTGTGTGATGGTAGTGTGTGTGTGTGTGTGATAGTAGAGTGTGTGATAGTAGTGTGTGTGATGGTAGTGTGTGTGATAGTAGAGTGTGTGATAGTAGAGTGTGTGATGGTAGTGTGTGTGTGTGTGATAGTAGAGTGTGTGATGGTACAGTGTGTGATAGTAGAGTGTGTGATGGTAGAGTGTGTGATAGTAGAGTGTGTGATGGTAGAGTGTGTGATAGTAGAGTGTGTGATGGTAGAGTGTGTGATAGTAGTGTGTGTGATAGTAGAGTGTGTGATGGTAGAGTGTGTGATGGTAGTGTGTGTGATGGTAGAGTGTGTGATGGTACAGTGTGTGATAATAGAGTGTGTGATGGTAGAGTGTGTGATGGTAGTGTGTGTGATAGTAGAGTGTGTGATGGTAGTGTGTGTGATGGTAGTGTGTGTGTGTGTGTGTGATAGTAGGGTGTGTGATGGTAGAGTGTGTGATGGTAGTGTGTGTGTGTGTGTGTGTGATAGTAGAGTGTGTGATGGTAGAGTGTGTGATGGTAGAGTGTGTGATGGTAGTGTGTGTGTGTGTGTGATAGTAGAGTGTGTGATGGTAGAGTGTGTGATATTAGAGTGTGTGATGGTAGAGTGTGTGATAGTAGTGTGTGTGATAGAGTGTGTGATGGTAGAGTGTGTGTGATAGAGTGTGTGATATTAGAGTGTGTGATGGTAGAGTGTGTGATAGTAGTGTGTGATGGTAGAGTGTGTGATAGTAGTGTGTGTGATAGAGTGTGTGATGGTAGAGTGTGTGATGGTAGAGTGTGTGTGATAGAGTGTGTGATAGCAGAGTGTGTGATAGCAGAGTGTGTGATGGTAGAGTGTGTGATGGTAGAGTGTGTGATGGTAGAGTGTGCGATGGTAGAGTGTGTGATAATGTGTGTGTGATAGAGTGTGTGATAGCAGAGTGTGTGATAGTAGTGTGTGTGATAGTAGTGTGTGTGATAGAGTGTGTGATAGCAGAGTGTGTGATAGTAGTGTGTGTGATAGTAGTGTGTGTGATAGAGTGTGTGATAGCAGAGTGTGTGATAGTAGTGTGTGTGATGGTAGAGTGT
>CM070497.1:39359595-39369595 GCA_036324585.1 Champsocephalus esox
GAGAGGAGAGGAGGGGGGAGAGAGAGGAGAGGAGGAGGAGAGAGAGAGGGAGGGGAGAGAGGAGAGAGAGAGGGAGAGGGGAGAGAAGAGGGAGGAGGAGAGAGAGAAGAGAGGAGAGAGGGAGGAGAGGGAGGGAGAGAAGGAGGAGAGAAGGAGAGAGAGAGAGAAGAGAGAGGGAGGGGGAGAGAAGGAGGGAAGAGAGAAGGAGAGGAAGGTGAGAAGAGGAGGAGGGGAGAGGAAGAGGAGGAGAAGGAGAGGGAGAGGAGAAGGGAAGAGAGAGAGGGGAGAAGGAGAAGTAGAGTGGAAGAGGGAGAGGGAGAAGGGAGGGGGGGAGAGAAGAGAAGAGAGGAGGAGAAAGAGAGGGAGAGAAGAGGGAGAGGAGAGAGGGAGGGGGTGAGGAGGGAGAGAGGAAGAGGGAGGAGAGAAGAGAGAGGGGAGGGAGGAGAGGAGAAGAGGGGAGGAGAGGGAGGAAGGAAAGAGAGAGAGAGGAAAGGAGAGGGAGAGGAGAAGGGGGAGGAAGGGAAGTGAAGGAAGAGGGGAGGGGGAGAGAAGGAGAGGGGAGGAGAGAGAGAGAGGGAGGAAGAGAGGGAGAGGAAGGGGAGAAGAAGGAGGAGGAAGGGAGAGAAGAGAGGAGGAGAGGGAGAAGAGAGGAGGAGAGGAGAGAGGAGAGGGGGAAGAGAAGGAGAGAGAGAGGAGGAGAGGAAGGGAGAGGAGAGGGAGAGAAGAGGAAGGGAGGGAAGGAGAGAGAGGAGGGTGAGAGAGAGGGGTGAGGAGGTGGAGGAGAAGAGTGAGAGGGAAGAGAGGGGAGAGGAGAAGGGAGAGAGAGAAGAGAGAGAGAGAGAGAAGAGGGAGGAAAGGAGAGAGGGGAGGAGAGAGGGGAAGAGAGTGGAGAGAGAGGAGAGGAAGAGAGAAGGAGAGGAGGAGAGGGAGAGAGAGAGGGAGAGAGAAGAAGAGGAGGAAAGAGAGAGAAGGAGAGGCAGAGGAGGAGAGAGTAAGAGAGAGAGTAGGAGGAGAGGAGAAGGAGGAGAAGAGGAGAAGAGAGAGGGAGAGGGAGAGGAGAGAGGAAGGGAGAAGAAGGGGAGAGAGTAGGAGAGAAGGAGAGAGTAGGGAGGTAGGAGAGGGAGGAGAGAAGAGAGAGAGTGGAGCGGGAGAGATGGAGAGAGGAGGGGAGAAGGGAGAGAAGGAAGAGGAGAAGAGAGGAGAGAGAGTGGAGGGAGAAGAGAGGAGAGTAGAGTGGAGATGAGAGAGAGAAGTGAGAGAGGAGAGAGAGGGGAGGAGAAGGAAGAGAGAGGGGGAAAGGTGAGAGAGAGGAGAGGAGGAGATGAGAGCGAGAGAGGAAGATGAGAGAGCAGGAGGGAGGGAGGAGAGAGGAGAGGGGAGAAGAGGGAGTGAGAGGGAGGAAGAGAAGGGGAGTGAGAGAAGAGGAGAGAGAGAGAGAGAGAAGAGAAGGAGAGAAGAGAGAAGAGAAGGAGAGAGAGAAGAGAGAGAGGAGTGAGAGAGAAGAGAGAGGGAGGGAGAGAAGAGAAGGAGTAGAGAGGAAGGAGGATGAGAGAGAGAGAGAGGAGAGAAGAAGAGAGGAGATGAGGAAGAGAGAGAGGAGAGAGAAAGAGTGAGAGAGAGAAGAGAGAAGAAAGAGGGAGGAAGAGAGAGGAAGGACGAGAGAGAGAGAGGAGAGAGAGAAGAGAAGAGAGAGAGAGAGATGGAGAGAGGGGAGAAGAGAGGAGAGAGGAGAGAGTGAAGAGGGAGAAGGAGTGAGAAGGAAGAGAGAAGAAGAGAGAGAGAGGAGAAGTGGAGGGAAAGAGGGGAGGTGAGGGGAGAGGAGAGAAGAGAAGGAGAGAGAGGAAGGAGAGGAGAGAAGAGGGATGGGAGAGTGAGAGAGGAGAGAGGAGAGAGAGAAGAGAGGGAGAGAGAAGGGACGGGAGAGGAGGAGAGAGAAGAGAGGAGAGGAGATGGCGAGAGAAGTGAGAGGAAGAGGAGAGAGAGAAGAGGTAGGGAGAAGAGGAGAGGGGAAGAGAGAAGAGAGAGAGGAAGGAGAGATGGGAGAGAGAGAGAGAGAGGAGAGAGAGAAGAGGAAGGAAAGAGAGGAGAGAAGAGAGAGAAGAGCAGAGGAAGAGAAGATGAGAGGAGGAGAGGAGAGGCAGAGAAGGAGAGAAGAGAGGAGGGAGAGAGAGGAGAGAAGAGGAGAGAGGAGAAGAGAGGAAGAGGGAGAGGAGAGAGAGAGGGAGAGAAGGTGGAGAGAGGAGTAGAGAGAAGGAGGGGAGAGAGAGGGAGGAGGAGAGAGGAGAGAGAGGAGAGAGAGAGGAGAAGAGTGAGAGGGAAGAGGAGGAGAGGAAGAGAGAGAAGAGGAGAGCAAGAGGGGAGAGAGGAAGAGAGATGAAGGAGAGAAGAGAGAAGAATGAGGAGAAGAGAGGGAGAGAGAAGATAGGAGAGAGAGAGAGGAGAGAGAAGAGAGAGAGAGAGAGTATAGGAGGAGTGAGAGAGAGAGGAAGTAAGAGGAGAAGAGAGAAGAGAGGTAGAGGGAGAGAAGGAAGAAGGAGAAGGAGAGAAGAAGGAGAGAAGGAAGGAGAGGCGGAGAGAGGAGTGAGAAGGAAGGAGAGAGGAGAAGTGAAGAGAAGAGAGAGAAGAGAAGAGAGAGAGAGGAGAGGGAGAGAGAGAAGAAGAGAAGAAGGGAGAGAGAAGAGAGTGAGAAGAGGAGAGAGAGTAGAAGAAGAGAGAGGAGGAGAGGAGAAGAAGTAAGAAAGAGAAGAGAGAAGAGTAGAGTGAGAAGAAGAAGAGGAGAGAGAAGAGAGGACGAGAGAGGAGAAGAAGAGAGACAAGAAGAAGGGAAGAAGAGAGGAGGAGAGAAGAGAGAGGAAGAAGGAGGAAGAGAGAGAAGATGGAGGAGAGAGAAGAGGAGGAAGAGAGGAGGAGAGAGAAGAGGAGTGGAGAGAGGAAGAGAGAAGAGGAGAGAGAAGAGAAGGAGGAGTGAGGAGAGGAGATGAGAAGAGAGAAGAGAGAGAGAGTAGAGGAAGAGAAGGAGAGAGGAAGGAGAGAGAGAGAAGAGGAGGAGAGAGGAGAGAGAGAGTGAGAGAGGAAAGGAAGAGGAGGAGAGAGAAGAGAGAGGAAGAGAAGAGAGAGAGAGAAGAGAGAGAGACGAGAGAGGAAGAGAGAAAGAAGGAAGAAGGAGGAGAGAGAGAAGAAGGAGGAGAGAGGAGAGAGAGGAGAAGAAGGATGAGAGAAGTGAGAAGAGAGGAGAGAGAAGAGAAGAGGAGAGAAGGGAGAGAGAGAGAGAGGAGGAAGAGAGAGAGGAAAGAGAGAGTTAGAGAGAAGAGAGAAGGAAGATGAGAGTGAGAGAGAGAGAGGAGAAGAGGGAGATGAGAGAAGGAGAGAGGAGAGAAGAGAGTGAGAGAGAGAGAGAAGAGAGGAAGGGAGAGAGAGAGAGAAGAGGAGAGAAGGAAGAGAGAGGAAAGAGAGAGAAGGAGAGAAGAGAAGGAGAGAGAGAGAGAAGGAGAGAGAAGAGAGAGTGAGAAGAGAGAAGAGAGGAGAGAGAAGAGGAAAGAGAAGAGAGAAGAGAAGGAGGAGAAGGAGAGAGGAAGAGAGAAGAGAGAGAAGGAGGAGAGAGGAAGAAAGAGAGAGAGAGGAGAAGAGAGAAGAGGAGAAGTGAGAGAGGAGAGAGAAGAAGAGAAGAGAGAAGGAGGAGAGAGAAGAGAGAGGAGAGAAGAGAGGAGAAGAGAGAGAAAGAAGAGAGAGAAGGAGGAGAGAAGAAGAGAGAGAAAGAGGAGAAGAGAGAGAGAAGAGAAAGAGGAGAGAGGGAGAAGAGGAGGAAGAGAAAGAAGAGAAGGAGAGAGGAAGAGAGAAAGAGAGGAGAGAGGAGAAGAGAGAGAGGAGAGGAAGAGGAGAGGAGAAGGGAGAGAGAGAGGAAGAGAAGAGAGGAGAAAGAGAGAGGAGAGAGAAGAGAGAAGGAGAGAGAAGAAGAGAGGAAGAGAAGAGAGAGAGAGGAGAGAGGGAAGAGAAGGAGAAGAGAGAGAAGAGAGAGAGAGAGGAGAAGAGAGGAGAGAAGGAGAGAGAAGAGAAGAGAGGAGAGAAGGAGAGAGAAGAGAGGAGAGAGAGGAAGAGAAGAGAGGGAGAGAAGAGGAGAGAGAGAAGGAGAAGAGAGAGAGGAGAAGAGAAGAGAAGAGAGGAAGGAAGAGAGAGGAAGAGAAGGAAGAGAGAGGAGAAGGAAGAGGGAGAAGAGAGAGGAAGAGAAAGAGAGGAGAAGAGAGAGGAGAGGAGAGAGAAGAGGAGAGAAGAGAGGAAGAAGAGGAGAGAGAAGAGGAGAAGAGAAGAAGAGAGAGAGAGAGGAAGAGAGAGGAAGAGAAGGAAGGAGGAAGAGAGGAGAAGGAAGAGAGAGAGAAGGAAGGAGAGAAGAGGAAGAGAGAGAGAGAGAAGAGAGAGAGGAGAGAGAAGAGAGGAGAGAGAGGAGAGAAGGAAGAGAGAGAGAGGAAGAGGGAGAAGGAGAGAGGAGAAGAGGAGAGAAGAGAGAGAAGGAAGAGAGAGGAAGAGAGAGAGGAAGAGGAGAGAGAGAGGAAGAGAGGAAGAAGAGAGAGAGAGAGAAGAGAGGAGAGGAAGAGAGAAGGAAGGAGGAGAGGAGAGGAAGAGAGAGAGAAGGAGAAGGAGAGGAGAGGAGAGAAGAGGGAGAGGAGAGAGAGGAAGAGAGAAGGAGAGAGAGAGGAGAGAGAGAGGAGAAGGAGAGAGAGGAAGAGAGGAGAAGAGAGAAGAGAGAGAAGGAAGAGAGAAGAGAGGAGAGGAAGAAGAGAAGGAGAGAGGAGAGAGAAGAGAGGAGAGAGAGAAGAGAGGAAGAGGAGGAGAAGAGAGAGAGGAGAAGGAGAGAGGAGAGAAGAGAGAGAGGAGAGAAGGAGGAGAGAGAGGAGAAGAGAGGGAGAGAAGAAGAGAGAGAGAGAGAGAAAGGAGGAAGGAGAGGAGAGAAGGAGAAGAAGGAAGAGGAGAGGAAGAAGGAGAGGAGAAGAGGAAGAGAGAAGGGAGAGGAGAGGGAGAGGAGAGAGAGGAGAGAAGAGAGGAGAGAAGAGGAGAGGAGAAGAGGAGGAAGAGAGAGAGAGGAAGGAGAAGAGGAGAGAGGGGAAGAAAGAGAAGAAGAGAGGAGAGAGAGAAGAGAGGGAGGAGAAGGAAGAGAAGAAGGAGAGAGGAAGAGAGGGAGAAAGGAGAGAAGAGTGGAGAGGAGAAGAGAGGAGAGAGGAGAGAAGAGAAGAGGGAAGAGAGGAGAAGAGGAGGAAGAGAAGGAGAGAGAGAAGAGAGAGAAGAGAGGAGAAGAGAAGAGGAGAGAAGAGGAGAGGAGAGAGAAGAGAGGAGGGAGAGAAGGAGAAGAGGAGAGGAAGAGAAGAGAGAAGAGAAGAGGAGGAGGAGAGAGAGGAAAGAGAGAGAGAGAGAGGGAGAAGGGAGAGAGAGGAGAGGAGAAGAGAGGAGAAGAGAGAGGAGAGGGAGGAGAGAGAAGAGGAGAGAGAGGAAGAGGAAGAGAAGAGGAGAAGAAGGAGGGAGAGAGGAGAGGAAGAAGAGAGAGAGAGGAAGAGAAGAGAGAGAGGGAGGAAGAGAGGAGAGGAAGAAGAGAGGAGAGGAGAGAGGAGGAGAGAGAGAAAGAGAGAGAGAAGAGAGGGAGAGAAGGAAGAGAAGAGAGGAGAGAGGGAGAAGAAGAGGAAGAGAGGAGGGAGAGAAGAGAAGGAGGAAGAGAAGAGAGAAGAGAGAAGAAGAGAAAGGAGAGGAGAGAGGAGAAGAGGAAGAGGAGAGGAGAGAGAGAGAGAGAGAAGGAAGAGGAAGAGAAGAGGAGAAGAGAGAGAGGAAGAGAAGAGGAGAGGGAAGAGAGAAGAGAGAGAAGAAGGAGAGAGAAGAGGAGGAGAGAGAAGAGAGAGAGGAGAGAGAGGAGAAGAGGAGGAGAGAAGAGAGGGAGAAGAGAGAAGAGGAGAGAAGAGGAGGAGAAGGAGAGAAGAGAGAAAGAGAGGAGGAGAGAGAAGGAGAGGAGAGAAGAGAGAGAAGAGAGAGAGAGGAGAGAAGAGGGAGAAGAAGGAGAGAAGAGGAGAGGAGAGGAGAAGAGAGAAGAGGAGAGAAGGAGAAGAGAAGAGAAGAGGAGGAGGAGAGAAGGAGAGAGAAGAAGGAAGAGGAGAAGAGAGGAGAGAGAGAAGGAGAGAGGAAGAGAGAAGAGGAGAGAGAGAAGAGAGGAAGGAGGAGAGAGAGAGAGGAGAGGAGAGAGAGAAGAGAGGAAGAGAAGAAGAGGAAGAGAGAGGAGAGGAGAGAGAAGAGAGAGAGAGAAGAGAGAGGAGAAGAGAAGGAAGAGAGAAGGAGAAGAGAGAAGGAGAGGGAGAGAAGAGGAAGAAGAGGAGAGAGGAGAGAAGGAGAAGAGAGGAGAGAAGGAGAGAAGAGAGGAAGAAGAGGAGAAGGAGAGAGAAAGGAAGAAGGAGAGGGAGAGAGGAGAAGAGAAGAGAGGAGAGAGGAGAAGAGAAGAGAAGAAGGAGAAGGAGAGAGGAGAAGAGAGGAGAAGAGAGAGAGGAGAAGAGAGAGAGAAGAGAGGGAGAGGAGAAGAGAGAGGAAGAGAAGAAGAGAAGAGGAGAAGAGAGAAGAGAAGAGAGAAGGAGAAGAGGAGAAGAAGAGGAAGAGAGAGAGGAAGAAGAGGAGAGAGAGAGAAGAGAAGAGAGGAAGAGAAGGAGAGGAGAGAAGAGAGAAGAGAAGAGAAGAGAGAGGAGAGAAGAGGAGAAGAGAGAGAAGAGAGAAGAGAAGAGGAGAGAGAGAAGAGAAGAGAGAGGAGAAGGAGAAGAGAGAGAGGAAGAGAAGGAAGAAGGAGGAGAAGAGAGAAGAGAAGAGAGAGAGGAGAAGAGAGAGGAGAGAAGAGAGAGAGAAGAGAAGAGGAAGAGAGAAGAAGAGGAGAGAAGAGAAGAAAGAGGAGAAGAGAGGAGAAGAGAGAGAAGGAGAAGAGGAAGAGAGAAGAGAGGAGAGAGAGAAGAGAAAGAGAGAGGAGAGAGAGAAAGAGAGAAGAGGAGAGAAGAGAGAAGAGAGGAGAAGAGAGGAGAGGAGAGAGAGAAGAGGAGAGGAAGAGAAGAGAGAGAGAGAAGAGAGAGGAGAAGAGGAGAGAGAAGAAGAGAGGAAGAGAGAGAGAAGAGAGAGAGAGGAGAGAAGAGAAGAGAAGAAGAGAGGAGAGAGGAGGAAGAAGAGGAGAGAGAGAGAAGAGGAGAAGAGAAGAGGAGAGAAGAGAGGAGGAAGAGAGAGAGAAGAGAGAGGGAGAGGAGAAGAGAAGAGGAGAGAAGAGAGAAGGAGAGAGAGAAGAGAGGGAGAGAAGAGAAGAGGAAGAGAGAGAGAGAAGAGAAGAGGAGAGGAGAAGAGAGGAGAGAGGAGAGAGAAGGAGAAGAGAAGAGAGAGGAGAAGAGAAGGAGAGAAGAGGAGAGAAGAAGGGAGAGAGAGAAGAGAGAGGAGAGAGGAA
This sequence comes from Champsocephalus esox, assembly GCA_036324585.1. Lineage (NCBI taxonomy): Eukaryota > Metazoa > Chordata > Actinopteri > Perciformes > Channichthyidae > Champsocephalus > Champsocephalus esox. The sequence goes on from CM070497.1 coordinate 39,367,034, forward strand.
GAGAAGAGAGAAGAAGAGAGGAGAGGAGGAGAGAAGAGGAGAGAAGAGAGAGAGGAGGAGGAAGGAGAGAAAGAGAGAAGAGAGGAGAGAGAGGAAGAGAGAGGAGAGAGAGAGAAGAGAGGAGAGAGAAGAGAAGAGAGAGGAAGAGAGGAGAGAGAGAAGAAGGAGAGAGGAGAGAGGAGAGAGGAGGAGAGAGAGAGAAGAGGAGAGAGAGGAAGAGGAGAGAAGGAGAGAGAGAAGAGAGAGGAGAGAGGAGAGAGAAGAGGAGAGAAGGAGAGGAGGAGAGAAGAGAGAGAGAGAGGAGAGAGGAGAGAGAGAAGGAGAGAGAAGAGGAAGGAGGAGAGAAGAGGAGAGAGGAGAGAGAAGGAGAGGAGAGAGAGAGAAGGAGAGAGGAGAGAGAGAGAGGAGAGAGAAGAAGAGAGGAGAGAAGGAGAAGAGAGAGGAGAGGGAGAAGAGAGGAGAGGAGAGGAGAGAGAGAAGGAGGAGAGGAGAGAGGAGAAGAAGAGAGGAGAGAGAAGAGAGAGAGGAGAAGAGAGGAGAGGAGAGAAGAGAAGGAGAGAGAGAGGAGAAGAGAGAAGAGGAGAAGAGAGAGGAGGAGAGAGAGAAAGAGAGAGAGAGGAGAAGAGAAGGAGAGAGAGGAGGAGAAGAGAGAGAGAGAAGAGAGAGAGAGAGGAAGAGAGAAGAGGAGAGAGAGGAGAAGGGAGAGAAGAGGAGAAGAGAGAAGAGGAGAAGGAGAGGAGAAGAGAAGGAGAGAGAGGAGGAGAGGAGAGAGAAGAAGGAGAGGAGAAGAGAAAGAGGAGAGAGGAGAGGAGAGAAGAGAGAGGAGAAGAGAGAGAGAGAGAGGAGAGGAAGAGAGAGAGAGGGAGAAGAAGGAGAGAAGGAGAGAGGGGAGAAGAGGGAGAAGAGAGAGAGAGAAGAGAGAGGAGAGGAAGAGAGGAGAGAGAAGAAGAGAGGAGAGAGAGAGAAGAAGAGGAGAGAGAGGAAGAGAGAGAAGAGGAGAGAGAAGGAGAGAAGAGAGGAGGAGAGAGAAGAGGAGAGAGGAGAGAGAAGAGAGGAGAGGAGAGAGAGAGAGAGAGAGAAGAGAGAGAAGAGAGAGGAAGAGAGAGAGAAGAGAGAGAGGAGAGAGTGGAGAGAGAGAGAGAAGGAGAGGAGAAGAGAGGGAGAGGAGAGAAGAGGTGGAGAGAGAGGAGGAAGAGAGGAGAGAGGAGATGAGAGGGAGGGAGATGAGAGAGAGAGTAGAAGAGAGGAGAGGAGAGAAGAGAGAGAGAGTGAGAGGGGAGAAAGAGAAGAGTGAGAAGAGGAGAAGGGAGAGGAGAGAGAGGAGAGAAGAGAAGAGAGGAGAGGTGAGTGTGGTGGTGTGTGTGGTGAGTGTGGTGTGTGTGTGTAGTTGTGTTGTGTGTGGTTGAGGTTGAGGTGTGGTGTTGTGTTGGGGATGTGGTGTGTGGGTGTGTGTTGGTGGAGTGGTGTTGAGTGTTGAGTGGGTGAGTGTTGTGGTGGTGTGAGTATGTGGAGGGGTGGAGTTTGTAGGTGTTGTGAGTGTGTGGTGAGATGGTGTGTTGTGTAGAGTGTGTGTGTGGAGTGTTGTGTGTGTGTTGTGAGGTGTGTGAGTGTTGAGGTGAGTTGGGTGTGTTGTGTGTGGTGTGGTGGAGTGGTGTGTGTGGGTGTGGTGGTGTGTGTGGTGTGTGTGTGTGTGGTGTGGTGGTGGGTGGTGTGTGTGGGTGTGTGTGGTGTGGTGTGTGGGTGGGTGGTGTGTGGTGTGGTGTGTGGTGTGGTGTGTGGTGTGTGGGTGGTGTGTGTGGGGTGGTGTGGTGTGTGTGGTGTGGTGTGTGGTGTGTGTGTGGGGTGTGGTGTGGTGTGTGGGTGTGGTGTGTGGTGTGGTGTGTGGGTGTGGTGTGTGGGTGGTGGTGTGTGTGTGTGGGTGTGGTGGTGTGTGGTGTGTGTGGTGGTGTGGGTGTGTGTGTGTGGTGTGGTGTGTGGGGTGTGTGTGGTGTGTGTGTGTGGTGTGTGTGGGTGGTGTGGTGTGTGGGTGTGTGTGTGTGGGTGTGTGTGGTGGTGGGTGTGGTGTGTGGTGTGTGTGGTGGGTGTGGTGTGTGGTGGGTGTGTGGTGTGGGTGGTGTGTGGTGTGGTGGTGTGGTGTGTGTGGGTTTGGGAGAGTGTGGTGAGCGTAGTTTGCGCTGAGTGAGAGTGGTGTGTTATGTGTGGTAGGTAGAGCTGTCTGGTGTAGTGGTGTGGTGTTGGTGAGGGTGTGCAGTGAGAGAGGTGTGATGTGTGGTGAGTGTGTGTGAGAGTGTGTGGTAGAGTGTGTGTGGAAGTGGTTGTGTGGTGGTAGACTGGTGTGTGAGATGTGTGTGTGTTGGTGTAGGGGTGGATGGGTGAGGGTGTGATAGGGTGATGTGGATGTGCGTGTGGTGATGGTGAGTGAGTGATTGAGTGATGGGTAGTGGTGAGGAGTGAGTGGTTGTAGGTGGAGACTGTGGGTGATGTAGGGTGTTGTGTGAGACGGGATGAGTGATGAGAGGTGTAGGTGGGTGGGTGAGAGAGGAGAGAGATGTGGTGTGAGAG
>CM070497.1:39374595-39379595 GCA_036324585.1 Champsocephalus esox
TCCTGGGTCCCAGATGAAGCGATGGATGCCGGAGGGCCCGGCTATCTCCCACTCCTGCTTCCAAGCTGCCGCCAACCATGCATCTCCTGAGAGGTCCTCAGAGGTGGATTGAGAATCTCTTGTGCTGCCTTGTTGTAGGGGAGGCGGGACTTGAGCCTACTTGGAGACGCTGCTCTCATTGTCGTGTTATGCAGGAGTGCCAGTCATGCTTTTGGGCTTTCCTGGCCAGAGCGAGGGAGGCAGCCTCCCGGCCGGCCGGAGCTATTCCATGGAAGACTGGCAAGAGGGACACAGGGGGTAGGCTTCAAGCTTCCAGTTATAATTCGGAGGATTTTGTATTATTATTTTATTTTTATTGTTTTTATTATTATTTATTTAAACATTATTAATATGTTATTATTATGAATTTACTTCATTTGTTGTGACTAAAGAGAAGTATCAGTGTAAAATAAGTCGTGCTAACCTCAGGTGTTTAGCTAGCTCCATGGAAAGTGGTCGCCTTTATACGTGTTCTCTTTTGTACACCTGTCTGTCCTTTGAGTGTTTTAGGAATGGTCTCCCCTTATCGAACAGACCTGAGCCACAGACGGTGGATCTTTTCTATATCACACAGGACACGATGAGGTCATTCACAAATGTGCCATTTCCCTTACTTCTAATTTCATGATAAAACTCTGGCAGCGGTGGGATTTGAACCCACGCCTCCGAGGAGACTGGAGCCTTAATCCAGCGCCTTAGACCGCTCGGCCACGCTACCGTTAATGTAGCGCAACAGCGCCCCTCTCAATATTAACGGCACATACATGTAAGTCAATCAGTGTGGTGAGAGGCGGTACTGCAGCTTTAACTGCGAGGCGGAGTCTCCCAGGTGAAGTTTATATACTTAATTAAAGACACGTTTCACACTGTCTGGAAGTACATCGTGACATGGATGATGAAGCAAATAGAAAAGACAGGAACCAAGGTATTATACATTCAAACAAAGTGATAGTTAGCATGCTTTCCAGTGTTGCTAACCTCAAGTGTTTAGCTATCTTCATAGGAAGAGGTCATGACTTTTTTAATTTCCCACCTGTTCTTCTGAATTATTTACCTGGATATTTACAACTTCGTGTCCATGACAGAAAAGAGGATGGGCTTGTTCTTCAGAAATGTGAGTCAGATACACCTGTCTGTCTGTTTACCTGTATGTCTGTCTGTCTACCTGTCTGTGTACCTGTCTGTCTGTTTACCTGTCTGTCTGTTTACCTGTCTGTTTACCTGTCTGTCTGTTTACCTGTCTGTCTGTGTACCTGTATGTCTGTGTGCCTGTCTGTCTACCTGTCTGTGTACCTGTCTGTGTACCTGTCTGTCTGTTTACCTGTCTGTTTACCTGTCTGTCTGTTTACCTGTCTGTTTACCTGTCTGTCTGTGTACCTGTCTGTCTGTGTGCCTGTCTGTGTACCTGTCTGTCTGTGTACCTGTCTGTTTACCTGTCTGTCTGTTTACCTGTCTGTTTACTTGTCTGTCTGTTTACCTGTCTGTCTGTGTGCCTGTCTGTGTACCTGTCTGTCTGTGTACCTGTCTGTGTACCTGTCTGTGTACCTGTCTGTCTGTGTACCTGTCTGTTTACCTGTCTGTCTGTTTACCTGTCTGTGTACCTGTCTGTTTACCTGTCTGTCTGTTTACCTGTCTGTTTACCTGTCTGTCTGTTTACCTGTCTGTTTACCTGTCTGTGTGCCTGTCTGTGTACCTGTCTGTGTACCTGTCTGTCTGTGTACCTGTCTGTTTACCTGTCTGTCTGTTTACCTGTCTGTTTACTTGTCTGTCTGTTTACCTGTCTGTCTGTGTGCCTGTCTGTGTACCTGTCTGTCTGTGTACCTGTCTGTCTGTGTACCTGTCTGTGTACCTGTCTGTGTACCTGTCTGTTTACCTGTCTGTGTACCTGTCTGTTTACCTGTCTGTCTGTGTACCTGTCTGTCTGTTTACCTGTCTGTGTACCTGTCTGTGTACCTGTCTGTGTACCTGTCTGTCTACCTATCTGTCTGTCTACCTGTCTGTCTGTGTACCTGTCAGTGTACCTGTCTGTCTGTGTACCTGTCTGTGTACCTGTCAGTGTACCTGTCTGTCTGTGTACCTGTCTGTGTACCTGTCTGTTTACCTGCCTGTCTGTTTACCTGTCTGTCTGTGCACCTGTCTGTGTACCTGTCTGTGTACCTGTCTGTGTACCTGTCTGTCTACCTGTCTGTGTACCTCTCTGTGTACCTGTCTGTGTACCTGTCTGTGTACCTGTCTGTGTACCTGTCTGTCTGTGTACCTGTCTGTGTACCTCTCTGTGTACCTGTCTGTGTACCTGTCTGTCTGTCTACCTGTCTGTGTACCTGTCTGTGTACCTGTCTGTCTACCTGTCTGTGTACCTGTCTGTGTACCTGTCTGTATATTTGCTGGTTCGCTCTTGTTGTCCTTGTATCACCCTGTGTTGATTCACTGCTTACTTAATGGAGGCATTGCACCGTGTTTGCTTCGACGCCAACGTTATCCTTCCTCCTGAATGAATATCACCTTTGCGTTTTCTCTCACCTGTAGACTGTGTGATTTGTAAATAATAGCAGCTTGAGCAGAAAGTGTGGAGGCTGATGAGATATAATGTTCCGTATTGAAGCTGAGCGATTAGAATAATATACACTTATAATACTGGAGGCCTTTGTTGCTTTTCGGCCAAGGACTCTTTAGCGTTCCCCAGCAGAACCTCCGACTGCATCACGAGGCTTAAAGGAGGAAGTGGCAGATTCTCTCCGGTTGTGTTATTTCAATTTCTAGCGCATTGGAGCGGGTTCCTCCAACACGACGACCCCCGCCTTCAGAGTGCCGTGTGTAGAAGTGCCGTTGAACGCAATAATTAGCTCTTAAACGCCACTATCTGTGCACGCTAGTTCGTGTGAGCGCACGTCATCCATTTTGTTTAAAAGGAGGTACATTTATCTTTGCTTGTTATATTTCAGATTCACCTTGCCGTGTTGTTTAACGCACGATATCCCTTCATCTTCTATCACCAGTATTTACTCTTTGTGGTCAGAGACATGTTTTACTGAGAGCAATAATACGCATGCTCTCACTTCAAATGATTTCGAATACATATGATAAATAGTAGGATACTTCACACACATCGTGAAAGGTGCTCAGACGCGTGCGTGGAGAGATCGATGCAGATATTACTTCTGGTTTGTCTTAAGAGCAGCACGAAAGATATATGATGTGTTATGGATCTATCGATGATTGATCGCCACGTTCACCCGGCATCGCCTCTCACGCTGCAGCTTCCTCCCAGTCGCCGTCTGCACACGTTTTTATATAAAATGAAATAAATGTTCATACGTTTTGTTTTCCTGCAGAAACTCAAGGTTGGCATCGAATGTTTTCCTGTAGCTTTAATATCAATAAGAGCCGACAGGAACATTACTGTTGAGGGGTCTGACCCTGTGCCCAGAGCAGCGTTAGAACAGCACTGTGGTGTGTGTGTGTGTGTGTGTGTGTCTGTGTCTGTGTGTGTGTGTGTGTCTGTGTGTGTGTGTGTGTGTCCGTGTGTGTGTGTGTGTGTGCAGAGAAACATTAGTACAGCACTATGGTGTGTTTGTGTGTGTGTGTGTGTCCGTGTGTGTGTGTATGTCTGTGTGTGTGTCTGTGTGTGTGTGTCTGTGTGTGTGTGTGTGTGTGTGTCTGTGTGTGTGTGTGTGTGTGTGTGCCCAGAGCAGCGTTAGAACAGCACTATGGTGTGTGTGTGTGTGTGTGTGTCTGTGTCCATGTGTGCGCAGAGAAACATTAGTACAACACTGTGGTGTGTGTGTGTGTCCGTGTGTGTGTCTGTGTGTGTGTGTGTGTGTGTGTGCAGAGAAACATTAGTACAACACTGTGGTGTGTGTGTGTCTCTGTGTGTGTGTGTACGTGTGTGCCCAGAGCAGCATTAGAACAGCACTATGGTGTGTGTGTGTGTGTGTGTGTGTGTGGCCTAGCATTACTATACTTGTGGGGACCTACATCTGTTTACATAGTCACGTGTGGGGACTCGCCTCCCTTATGGGGACAAAATGGAGGTCCCCATAAGGGGATCATTAATTTTGGGGTAAAGACTTGGTTAGGGTTAGTCATGTGTTGGTTATGGTTAAGGTTAGGATAAGTCTCCAGGAAATGCATGTAAGTCAATGTAATGTCCCCTGAAGTGATGTATACATGGTGTGTGTGTGTGTGTGTGTGTGTGTGTGTGTGTGTGTGTGTGTGTGTGTGTGTGTGCGCGCGCAGTGAAACATTAAATCCATGATGTTGTTTTGAGGAAAAACATATTTATTTCTTTACTTTTGACATAAAACCACGTCTTTATACAAAAAGGCAGCTGTTCCACATAAAGCTTTTGACAGGGTTGTAATTTAACCAATTATTGGATTATTCTGAGTTTTTCATGAAATTCTCAGAAATGTCTTTTTTCTCAAAACAAAAAAACCACAAATTTTGACTTTTGTTTGAAAATCTGAAATGTTTCTCATATTTTGACTTTTTTCTCAAAATGTTCTGATTTCGAGCGTTTTTTTCTTTTGATTCTGACTTTTTCTCCAAATTTGAATTTTTCTCCAAATTGGATTTTTTTCTCAGAACTTGACTTTTCACTTATTTTGGCTTTTTCCTGAGATAGTAACTTTTTTTTCTTTCGTTTCTTTCTTTTATTCTAAGATTTTGACTTTTCACAAAAATCTGACTTTTCCCCCGATTCGACTGTTTCTCAGATTTAGAAATGTTTCCCAGATTATGACTTTTAATTAAGATTTCAAATTTATTCTAAAATTTTGACTTTTTCTCCGATTTCGACTTTTTCTCACACTCTCCCTACATTTCTCAGTATTCAGACTTTGACATCACAACTAAACAAAATGCACCTCTGATGCGACTCTCCGATGTGACGTCCTCCTAAAGGTGGAACTAACCGTTTATTATTCTATACTTTACAGCCTTTCAGTGTCGACCCTCACATC